>JARQOC010000003.1:236949380-237049212 GCA_033576535.1 Allobates femoralis
ATAAATAACTGCTGTTAGCTATAACAAAATAGAATTTGAATATGTCATATTAATGACCTGTAGGAAAATAGAAGCTGAGCTGTGATTGGTTCCTATAGGCAGCCTAATAAATCTCCAGCCAACAGTAAACCCTCCCCCTGGCCGGGCAGTATATGTTACCTCACACATACACATAATAGACGGCTCATGTGACTGACATCTGCCTTAATTCCCTATATGGCACATGTGTTGCACATTGGCTGATTTTAATCAGATATTTATTTTTGGAAATTAAAGATACCAGACGTATGAGGCGAGTTGTGTGAGGCGATTTGTGCACATCTGTGTCTATCTGTGTGGTGTGTGTGTCCCTAGGGTGTGTGTGTCCCTGGGGTGTGTGTGTGTCCTAGTGGTGTGCTTGTGTCCCTGTGGTGGGGTCCCTGTGGTGTGTGTCCTTTTGGGGGGTAGGGGTGTACCTGTGGTGTGTGTCCTTGAGGAGGGATGGGTGTCTCTGTGGTGTGTGCCCATCCCTATGGGGTCTGTGTTTTCCTGTGGGGTGTGTGTGTCTATGTGTCCCTGTGGGATGTGTATGTCCCTGTGGTGTGTGTCCCTGTGGGGTGAGTGCATGTGTCCCTATAGGGTGTGTATGTCCCTGTGGGGGGGGGTGTCTGTGTGGTGTGTGTCTCTGTGTTGTGTGTGTCTCTTTGTGGTGTGTGTTTTTGTTCGGGTGCGTGGTGAGTATCCAATGTTGGGGCTCCACCTTAGCTGTTACTTTTTGTGTGCATGTGGTGCGTATACATGTCCCCGTGTGTGGTGAATATTCCATGTCAGGGCCTCACCTTAGTGACTATATGCTGGTATATGCTGTTAGTCTTTGGTGCTGTCATTAAGCCCCTGTCATTCACAACTGTCAACTGGTAACTGTCACTTTCTCTCTATTATGCAGATAGGGCCAAAATTGTTTGGTGAATTGGAAGGCGCGGGGTTCAAATTTCGCCTCACAATATAGCCTATGACGCTCTCGGGGTCCAGATGTGTGACTGTGCAAAAATTTTGTGGCTGTAGTTGTGACGGTGTAGTTGCCAATCCTGGTCATACACACACACACACATACACACATTCAGCTTTATATATTAGATTGAACTGCTGCTATGGTGGCAAAGATAAAAGAAATTGCTGAAGGGTGACAAAGTGCACAATAGGGCATCACACACATACATGAGGTGTTACCCGATGTGATGCACAGGTTATACATTATCCTTTATGGCTCATCCTAGTGTAAAACACAACGCTTATACAGGCAAATAGGTTCAGTTGCTGCTCTGTGTGTTGGAATAAACACAATGTGATTTGGAAAAAAAATTGAGGAATACACAGATATCACCTGAGCAGCTGGTGAACAACATTTTGGAATTGAAGATCATGCAATTAATATGTAGATTGAAGGATTGGAGACAGTGGATGTGGTCCTCGCTGCCGGAAATTCAAAGATGTTCAGACCAAAGACATTATTATGGTCAACGCGTTTTGAAAACCACTGGTGTCTTCATCATGACTAACCACCATTGACCACATCCATTTTCTCCTATCCATCGATCTTTTGATGCTTCTATAGTAGTTGTGCGTCTCACAACTCCATCAGATGAGCACATCTCCCTCTCCTGTTTTCTGAATTAAACACAGTTAAGACCATATTTTGATTCTTTTTGTCTTTTCAGACCCTATTATACAATGTGCAGTTAATTTCTACACATTTCATAGTCATACAGAATCCTTCATAAAGAAACACAATTGTGATCTGTTTGACTCTAAAACATGTAGCTATAAACTGCCTGACCTCCAATTCCACATGGTAGAAAACATGACATTTCCCCTGAACACTGATATATTGTTGGGGAAATTAGAAGTAAATATATGTTTAGTTTTGCCATTTTTGTAATATTACGCTTTGTAAACGTAACACTTTTTAGTATCATTTGGGAAAAGGAAAGAAGTTCGGACGTTGTGTGACTAGTACAAGCAGAGCTGTGTTTTATCTCCTATTTTTATGGTTGGAGTGATGTCATTTGGGAACCTACTGTATCCAATCAACACATTTATCCCCAGTGAGTTTAATTTGTGAAGAGTTTTGAGCTTGTTTTTTCTAAAAGCTGGGATAGTCAAAATATTATATAGAACATGAGCCAAGATTAATGAACATGTACCATGCTGTCTAAATAATTTGTGAAGCAGAGCAGAGCAGTGTGTTCCATCCTGTTCCGGCCCCTCTAATGTGCCTCCTTGTAAGATTATGGTGCGTTATCAACCTTCATCTACAAATAGGGCTGACAGATATGAGGCATGAGCTTCCCAAAAGCAAACATAACAAGCTACAGGAAGTATAGAAAGAATGTCACAACCGAAAATATGTGATTTTATGTGCACGAAAATAAGGAACAGCCACTCAACATTTATTTTGGAAAAAGAGACAATCACAAGGTCTAAGAAGGTTTAATTTGACCATAAGGTTTTCATCAACTTCACTGCAGCGTTCAGCTGACACATTTCTGTATTTGGACTTTAATTCAACGAACCAGTCACTAAATTATCGTCTGCCTTCTACGACTGTCAACTGCTACTTCTTAAAAGGGAACAGAAAAAGCTTTATAAGAATACCGTATGAACTGAACTAACCCAAGTAGTGTAATGAGTGAAACTGTGACATCGCAGAGCTCATAACGACCCAAGAGCCTGTAATTGTTTATGATACAACATGTTAGGCTATGGGTTGAACTAGATGGACTTAAAGTCTTCCTTCAACCTTAAAAACTATGTTAGGCTGGGGTCACAGTACCATTTTTCACATGCATTTTTGGAGACCTGCGTTTTCAAAAACGCATGTAAAAAACGCACCCATAGGCCCCCATGTTAAAAAACGCATGCCCTAATAGCCAAAAAGCATGTGTGACTGTCCCATGCGTTTTTGGAGCATATCCAAAAACGCATGCGTTTTTGTAGAAAACGCATGCGTTTTTATAACATGGGTTCCTATGGAAAACGCATGCAAAAACGCATGTACAGTTAGCACCTTTTAGTGCCATTCAAAAACGCATGCGTTTCCCATAGGAGCCCATGTTAAAAAAACGCATGCGTTTTTCCGGAAACGCATGCGTTTTTTTAACATGGGCTCCTATGGGAAACGCATGCGTTTTTGAATGGCACTAAAAGGTGCTAACTGTACATGCGTTTTTGCATGCGTTTTCCATAGGAACCCATGTTATAAAAACGCATGCGTTTTCTACAAAAACGCATGCGTTTTTCAAAACGCTCAAAAAAATACTACAAGCACTATTTTTATGTGCAGATTCAAAAACGCAGCCAAAAACGCAGGGAGCCATCAGAGACCTTAAAAAACTCATGCTGACATGAAAAACGCATGTAAAAAAGCATGCGTTTTTAAAAGGCACTAAAAAAATGCATGTCAACTGTGACCCCAGCCTTACTATGTTATAACAAAAAAAGTAGAAGCCATTGGGACATTTTATTTTTCTTCATAGAATTTGTACTGTTTTGTAAAGCCAAATGACAAATAACATTTTATCGGATTTGAAGACAAGACAAACGTTGAAGCATATCTCTCGCCAAAATGTGTGACTTGGCCTAGGTTTCAACTATTTTAATAACTGTGCGCAGTGTTTTCCTTGTGAGTTCAGCTGTCCTCTTGCCTTCAGTTTCAGGCAAGAAAAGAATTGCTGTTTCATAGCTACTATTGTTGGCTACATTAACTCTTACTTATCTGCTTTCTGTCTCACCTAGAGGGTCTCCCTTCACTTTTTTTAGATCATTTGTATTCATCGCTTACAGCTTTTTCCAACTAGTAGGATGGAAAGGGTTAAAGCCGCACTGCCATTGATTATAGATAATGTGATTGTCCTCATGGAGGAGTCTGTACTCCGAAACGCATTTAAATAAAATCACTTATCTCGTACCCAATGTGAACACAAGTTAGGGCCCTTTCACATCAGCGTTTTTTTTCAAATTGCGGCAGATGCGGTGAAAAAACCGGCTGCACTTGCGGCACGGTTGCGGCGCGGTTGCGGTAAACGCCACACAATGTATAGGCGGACTTGTGGCAGGTGCGGCAAGTGCGGTTTTGGCAACTGCGGCAGGTGCGGCCGCGAAAAAAAATGCTGTCAGCCGCGTTTTTTTTTCGCGGCCGCACCTGCCGCAAGTGCCAAAACCACACTTGCCACACCTGCCGCAAGTCCGCCTATACCTTGTATGGCGTTTACCGCAACCGTGCCGCAACCGTGCCGCAAATGCAGCCGGTATGCGGTAATCGTGGCAGATGCGTTTTTTTCCCCGCATCTGCCACGATTTGAAAAAACACTGATGTGAAAGCAGCCTTATTTAGGCATATTAAAAAGCAGAAATGCCAGACATGAGTCAACCAGTATTCATCTCTAATCAACGTCAGCGCGGCTTTAACCCTTTCTGTCCTACTCTCTGAAGTATCCACAATATCAGGGCTACTGTTATAACTTTATGTTTCATCAGTGGTTGTGTCTAACACAACTTTCCCAGGTGAGCAAACCATAGCCTCAAGGTTTCAACCATTGTAACAGTTAAGATCCTATTGCGCTTTTCCTTTTCTCATCTAACTTTTTCCATCTCTCATATAGATATAGAAACAGGAACAAACCCAACCCTCCCCATCTACCTACTAAGAAAAATGGTCCATTGTTTCTCTTGTTAAAATTCAATTCTTCTGGCTAACTAAAGCAAGAATCCCCATGCTTTTAGTATATAGCCCCTTCTGTCTTTATTATTTTCCAAATTTTTTGCAATTATACATAATAAAGAAAAACTACATCAAATAGTTACTTATTTCAAATATTTTTGTATTTACTCATAACAGCAGCATGCTATACTATAGAGGTTACATTTTTTATCAAATACACTGTCATGTATTCTAGACAGCATACCAAGGGTATGAAGCCATGACTCCCATACGTTCTCATATTTATGAAATGCCTTGGGCTTTTCATATAACATTTATGTCTCCCTCCTCTTTTACTTTCCCTTAGCAGTCGATCATAACAATAAGAAAGCTTTTTCGTGTGAGGTTCAGGAGAGTCTACAACATCCAGTGTCGCACCATGTATGTCACAGACAGTGTGCTACCTTCAGGCCAGAACATGAAGAGGCATAGATATCACAGATAATCAGTTAGCAACCACCTTTCATCTTCTGCTATGAATGAAAACATGAAGCAGCACATAGGAAATTCAGTGTAAGAATACTCATGACTTGAGAATTGCAGTTGTTACCCAGGACATTAGCTTGCTGCTCTGCAATAACTCAGGCAAATTCTGAAAGCTAAGAATTAGAACAAGACATGAGTAATGTATCAATTAATATTAAAACTTTGGTTTTCACTTGAGTTTCCTTTTAGCGCAATAATAGACAATTCATTGAGCCCTAACCCCAGAATGTCAATATATTGTAATGTTAGTAATTAATCTAAACAGTATCTATTGCTTTTATTAGATAAAAAGTGTAATGGTGGGTTTACACGCCGCGATATCGGCGTCCAACTCCGACAAATAGTCACGTGGTTCGTGAGTTGGACCCGATATCGTTCCTGCATCGTACTGTTTGAAGGTACAATACGATGCAGGAACGATGGTAATCCGATATCGGGGGTCGAATGAGCATGCTATTCAACCGCCCGATATCGGATGCCTGTTGGAGCCGGATCATTGCGTGTAAACATCCAACTCCGATGTGTACTCGCACCTCACCCATTAACTCCCATGTTAAATGGTCGTTACTGGGTTGGTGGGCGTACACATCGTAGGGACGTTGTTTCCCGATATCGCAGCGTGTAAACCGCCGATGCGATATCGGGAAAAGTGCTCAAAAAATGTGCGCTCCCGCGCCGTTGTATAGCGATATCGCCCCGATATCGGGACGTGTAAACCCACCATAAGGACTCTCAAGCAATGCATGCTAGTTAGCCTGGGAAGAAAATAAAATTCACATTTTTCTATGATTAACTTTTTAATGCAGCTGTATCCTGTACTCTTAATAGTCGAGTTCTAAATTCTCCAGAGAGAAAGACTTAAGACTGCTGAGAAAATTGTAAAAATGAGGCTAATCAAATGTGTGACTATGATGAGAAATGTGCCCTCTTATCACACGTGTAGCAGCAAATCACATCCAAATAATTCAGAACTAATTAGAGATAAAGATAAGTTAAAGAAGTGTTCATTATCTCCAGTGTTCTTGCATAGCAACACTTCTTATGTGGATGTTATCTAGTTAACACCTTTTAGGGTGTGAGGTTGATTTAAAGGGTCGTTGGTTTGGAAAATCATACAAAACATGTTGAGTCATAAAACTAAATTTAAAGAGAACTTGTCAGATCCTTTATGCCCTCCATCCTACAAGCAGTGACACGTGGACCACAAAATTCCATGTCTAAGCAGCCTTGTCTAATTCTATTAGCTTAAAATTGATGTTTATAAAAAGTATATATAACCTGCACCTTCCCTATGCTAGTGAGCCTGATGACTAGTCGAAGGGGCATTGTTTCCCCAGGCTAGTCAGCCTTTTTCCATGTTATCACATCCTTGTGGACATGATCAGGGGTGGGATGCAGCCGGTTCTCCCCAGTTCGCTGGAGCCGGTTGTTAAAACAGCAGCCGGCTCACTGCATCAGGAAGATCAAGAGCCACAATCCACTTCTGTCAGCAGCAGCCCATGGACACTATACTCTCATCACTCCCTGGCATCCCTGCACACTGTGAGGAGCAGAGCAGCGGTGGCGCAGGCTGTGATTGCAGAGCAGCTAAGTGCAGTGTGGCTCCCCAGAGTCCGGTTGCCACGATGGCATTGCCTCCCTTGGGGGATGATGTCATGCCTGGAAGCAAGACGGGGTATCCACACCAGGTAAGCCCACAGCATGCAACACCTTTCCTGGCTCCAGACCAGAAGGGGGAGCCATAACCCTGGTTCAGGGGGGCTTCCCTATAAATTCTAGCCTGGATGCATGGTTAGTCAGTTCAGCTCCTAGGAGGGCTGTGAAGATGTCTGGTGGACTGGAGCAGTGTAAGGCTCGTCCCAGGACAGGGACTATCCAACTTGAGGGACCTGAAGGAGAGGGTCTGAGGAGGGAGAGAAGGCCTGGGGAGTGGAGTCAGAGATTCTGCTCACCCCAGTGCAGAGCGTCAGCAGCGGACACTGAAGTCCGAGGTTGTGAGGGATTTCAGACCCAGCAGCCAAATCCGGAGGACGGGAGATTCTATGTCTCCCAGCCACAACACCTGGAGACACAGCAGCACCAGAGAGTTCAGGGCTAGCGCCAGAGGAGTGAAGCCAAGAAGAGCTCAAGCTGCCTGCCATTCAGGTGAAAGACTTAACAGTAGAGAGAGAGGGTCGCAGCTTAGCTACAGGCAGCTCAGACCAGCACGGAGATGCACAGCAGGGAGGCCTCAGAACTCCCTGAGATCCCCAACTTGCTTCCAGGATTCCTAACGTCTCCTGTGGACAGTGCCTTGGTCTGTACCTGCTACCATCAGTAAAGGAGACTACAAACAGTGTGTCTGTCAGTTATTCTGCCCCGTCAGTCCTGCACCTAAACTCCCTAATATCGCCATAGACTTTATTGGTTGCCCTGGGGAACCGCTTGACCCATGGGGGTGATATCCCCTTAGCTGCGATTCCATCATCCCCAGAGGTCCGGCACTGCAGCGTCGGCCCCAATAGCCGAACACCACAGGTGGCATCTCGACCACCATTCCCAAATTTTTAAATTGATACCCAGGGTCACAGAGCTGGGTCTCGACCCCTGTGACTCCCGGAAGCATCAAAAGCCCAGTTCTGAATACCCCATGGCCCTGTGGGCGCATCAGCAGCAGTGGTGTGGGGCGGGTGGTCAGATGAAGCTATCGACCGCAGGAAGGGGTGCACCTATTATGACCGCACCCGCTCCTATGGTCCCGGTGGCATTATTCTCCATCTGCAGAGCCACACACCACATCCATGGCTGCTCTGTGCTTACACCTTTGATGATTTCACATGGAGGGGAGGAGTCAGGGATTACATGATCAGCTCCTCAGTGTATGCTGGACTCTGCTGTGCTGGTTGTCATGGTGCTCGATGAGTTGAAGTTTATATGTGGGGACAGGGGGTGTGGATGTAGGAAAGCCAAGTCTGTACAAGGTGTACAGAGTGGAGCCGCGTTTGTATGAGGTGTATGGAGTGGAGCTGCGTTTTTATGAGGTGTACGGAGCGAAGTCGAGTGTGTGTGAGGTGTACACAGTGGACCAACGTGTGTAGGGGGTGTACAGAGCAGAGCTGAGTGTGTACGAGGTGTACGGAGCAGAACCGCATTTGTATGAGATGTACGGAGGGGAGCCGAGTGTGTATGAGGTGTACGGACGGAGTGGAGACAAGTGTATATGAGGTGTATGGAGCGGAGCCGAGTGTGTAAAAGGTGTACGAAGCGGAGCCGAGTGTGTACGAGGTGTACGGAACAGAGTCGCGTGTGTATGAGGTGTACGGAGTGGGGCCGTGTGTGTATGAGGTGTATGGAGCGAAGCCGCCTGTGTACGAGGTGTACGGAGCGGAGTTGCATGTGTACGGAGCGGAGCAGAGTGTGTATGAGGTGTACGAAGTGGAACTATGTACGAAGTGGAGCCAAGTGTGTAGGACTATGGGGGTGCACTATACTATATGGAGGACTATGGAGGTGCACTATAATATACAGAGGATTATGGGGGTGCATTATAATATATGGAGGACTATATGGAGCCAAGTATACCATATGGAAGCCATTATAATATATGGATGGCTCTGTGGGGGGTATAATAATACTTTGAGGGGTATGAGGGAGCCTTTATACTTTATGCAAGGCTATTTGAGGCTGTGTTGGGGCCATTATACAGTTTGAAGTTGTTTAGGGGCCATTATACTGTATGTAGGTCCATTATATTGTATGGAGGGCTGTGTGGGGGTCACAGTTGGAGATCATACTGTGTCAGGGTAGTGGAGGGGCTTACAGTAGGGTCATCATACTGTGTGTGTGGATGAATTCACTGTGTGGGATCATACAGTGTTTGTGGGGAACTTCTGTTGGCATAATACTTTATGGGGCAATGAAAGAGAAATCTAGGGGCTTCAATAGGAGAAGAATTACTTTGTAAGGGTAGCGAAGTTGTGAGATATGTATGTATCTATGTGATCCAGCTAAATATTTTTATGTGGGGGAGCCCAATTAGAACTTCTGCTATGGGGTCACATGATTTCTATGTGCACCCCTGGTGCAGAATGCATTGTCCCTTTCACATTCGCCTCTGCTGCATTACTGATTGGCCATAACTTAACACATCCAATGCCGCCCCTCGGTACATACATGCATCCAGCTATGGTTCTCCCAAGTGGCGGTTGGTCAGTGGTGCTCGTCCCCCTTCCCGCTCCCACATCCTTTGCTCAACCCATTTGGAAGGCCACTGCTATTAGCTCCAGACAGTCCTGTGTGCGGTGCTTGTGATTGGCTAAGCGTTTTGGAATAAGGAGGCGTGGTTTGTTGGGGAAGACGTGCCATTTTACCACCTTAGTGCAGTGGCTGCTTGTTGATACTCGGACTGAAGGTCGTTGCATGTGGTGTGTGGACGGGGCAGCATGGTGGACATATCTGACTAGTTAGTGCCAGGCAGTAGCCACATTGGAGCCGCCTAGAGTTTTGTAGGTGTGTGCCATAGATAATAGTTTGGCAATCAAGGCTGCCTCCTGTGCTATAAGAATGCAGGACTGTGTCTGCCTACAGGACCACAGCTCTGCTGTCATCATTGTGTGTCTGTATGCTTGTGCCAAGCCTGCCATTGCCATTAATGATCCTTATTTTGGATTATTCTGTGTGGTTCTTGTATGTGCGTATGATGGCGCTCTCATACGTGTGTTTGTACAACTTTTTTCTATTTCTTTAAATTAAAATGTACACTATAGTCCTCATTTTTACAGGATAGATATAAGTCTGTATGCACCAGATTTATTTCTACAGATGTTAAAAAATTTACTAGGGGGTGTGCCGTTTTGCAGTTTGCCTCAGGCAGCAGAAAGAAGAGATTCACCCTTTGTTCCAATATCGCTTCAATTTTAACAACCGTGATATTGCACCCTTATCTGTATATGTTTGAGCAATGGGTTTGGCTTAAAATGGGTGTGGTTGTTATATTAAAATGGGTGTGGCTTTAAAAATGGGTGTGATTTAAAATGGGCATGGCTTTAAAATGGTGATGTTTAAAATAATCGTGTCTTTAAAAATGGGCATGGTTTCCCTACAAAAAAAAACACAGAACCTGTTGTTAAAAATTTGAATCCCACCTCTGCGCATGATACCATGATTTTCAAGAGCTGACGTCATTGCAGCACATGGAAATATTGTGCATGCAGATAGCTTTTTCTGCCAGTGTTAGTGCACATCTGAAGCCATGTGTATGTTTCAACTTCAGTTATTCACATTGCACATGATTGGAAGTGTTTTTCCAACCGTCCGCAGTGATGCTTATATCCGGCATCAGAAGTGCACTGCACATGATCGGAAATGCAGAAGCTGTTCTTATGTTTGTGCAGTGTGCCTCTCTGACATTGCGAACGCCAGTCTTTAGTGATGCACTAACCCTGGCAAAACGAGCCACTGACATGCACAATATTTCCAGGAGCTGCAGTGAACTCAGCTCTTGGAAAACATATTATCACACCCACAGGGGCGTAATAACATGGAGAGAGGCTGACTAGTCTAGGCAAATGATGCCTCTTTGACTAGTCAAAGGACTAATTAGCATAGGGTATAAATGATTTTTAGAAACATCGATTTTAGCATATAGCATTAGAAAGGGCTGATTAAGCAAAGAATTTTGGGACACATATGTCACTGTTGCTAGGTTGGAGGGCATTAGGGACCTCACAGGTTCCCTTCTATCAGACAAGCTTTTCTTATGCATCTTCTAAAATTTCTATAACTTTTTTTTTTTCAACCCTTACCATAATCTCTGCAGCATTTTGCAATTCAGAGAATACTTGTACATACAGGATAAAACTTTAAAGAGAAAAAGTAGAGTCTAAAGGCCCTGTCACACATAACGAGATCGCTGTAGCGTCTCAGATTTTGTGACGCAACAGCGATCCCGTTAGCGATCTCATTATGTGTGACACACACCAACGATCTGGCCCCTGCTGTGAGATCATTGATCGTTACATACTGCACTGAATCATTTCTACGTTGTTGCGCTCCCGCTGGGAACGCTACATCGTTGTGTTTGACAGGGACAATGACCAACGATGCTACGCTATGGAGTGACAATTCCCAACGACTTCGGTATAATTCTGGATCGCTAGTGCGTCGTTTTTCACATCGCTAGTGAGATACCTGTTTGACATCTTACCAGCAATGTGAAAAACAACGCATCAACAATCTCTGCACATTGTTATCGGGATCGCTGGTGCGTCGTTATGTGTGACTGGACCTTATGGCTGGGTTCACATTTGTGTTTGGAACGCAGCATAACCAAACACAGCCAAACGCATGTGCACTGCGTTCCTATGTTTAACATGGGAACTCATAGTACCTGTGTGTTTGGCTGCTCTTGGTTGCGCTACCGTTCGGATGCGCATAATCTGTGTGCCTTCCGAACGCAACATGTAGGATTTTTTGTGCGCGGCTGGCTGCTTGTTTGTACGCAAGCAAACAGACGCGCACAAAGAATGAATGGCAGCCAATGTGTGCGCATTGCCATCTGTAGGCAAGCGCAATGAACGCAGCGGATGGTGACGTCATTCAGAGCTCCTTCTGCCTAAATCCCGTTATGGTCTCTCTCTCTTTCTCGCATTCCTATGGCTGGACCCTATTATGAGAACGCATGCAGAAAATCGGCCGCTGAGTTCACATAAAAGTGTCTGCGGTCGGCACCGCGTGCGCGTATGCAAATGTGAACCTAGCCTAACACATACCAAGAGGAGTAAAGGCACTGCTTGCAAGCTTTCAATTTGAGTAAATAAGAGTAACACAAATGGTGAAAGGTAAATAAAGTGTTTTTCATGTAAGGTCCAGCCATCAGTACAGTAAATAAAGGCTGCATAAACTAGTCTTTATAAGTATAGGTAAAAAGAGCTACCGAGTGCACGCTAGAGAGAACACAGGATAGTTTGTTTGATTAGTGAGGTGATAGGTCAGTCTAAAGAAATATGTTTTAGGGCATGCTTGAAACTGTACTACTGAGAATTAATCAGATTGTATAGGGTAACGCATTCTAGAAAGTTGGTGCTGCATGAGAGACGTTTTGGAGACAAGAGTGGGGGGTTCAGATAATGAAAGATGTTAGTCTTAGGTTATTAGTGGAACAAAGGACATGGGTAGGGTAGTAGACTGAGATTGGGGAGTAGATGTATATTTTAAGAACAACTCGATTTATTTTGAGTATTGTGTATTTGCACCTCGTGCTAAAATAAAAGCACTTACACATCTTGGCATGTTATCAGTGAGGTTATTAATGGTTGTCTGAGGAATGTCTGCCATGCTGAATGCACATGTAATTTAATTTCCAGTACAAATTTAGCACTATGTACCATTCTTTGAATCTGACAAGACCACTATGTCAATACCATGAAGAGACCTTCATGAGGAAATATCACACCGGTCCTACTCCTGGAGCTTTGATGTGGGGTAGCATAATGTACAGTAGCCCTCTAGTCTAATGTACTAGTCCAATGTCTACTTATAATGTACAGTAACCTCTAGTCTTCGGTCCATGTAAGTTACATTGATTTGGTGGTGTAACAAGTGGTACGGTCAATTCCAAAGTGTCCCAGGAGCCATTTTTAAACATTATAATTCCAGGTCACATATTGCTTATACTAATATGAGCAGTATGTGTTGTCTAAATGTGGTTCCGTAGCCTGCAGCATCTCCAGGCTTGTCTTCCATCTAGCAGATCTTGATGATTTTCTTGCCCAAGTGCATACAATGTGGGGTGGCTGAACATTCCTCAGACATCCATGTACTCCCCATAACATCCGTCAGACATGTACAGTGCAAGTCGGAAGCAAGTCTATGGAACGGATTCATGGGATGAGCCTGTGCCATACTCAAATGTTGATGGCTGTGTGTGAGAGCCAGAGGCCTGCTTCTAACAAAAGCAGGTGGCGCAGAGCTCCATTCATGATTATTAACCTGTTAAATTGTGCTATCAAATTCTGATAGAGACATTTAACACGTTCCCACTGCACTGACAAAGTGTGCCGAATCGCCTTCACAGCAGCAGATTCGGCGCAGTGTGTCAGTGGAGCAGGGGACCGCTGTATGCAATGGGGATGGGTGGTGACATTAGGGGCTGTGGAGAGCTTGTAGGATCCAGGAGGTCGCCGGGCATAGTGTACAATGGGGAAGGGGCGTGTTTGTAGGAGACTAAGAGGAAACGACCAATTTCCTATTTACATGCAGGCTCTAATACAAACACGCCCCTGGACGTTCTCTGGCTGCTGCAAATATGTGATATGTAGGTAATCCTGCAAAATGTATATATTACAAAGTATCAACATTTTGCAGCCCAGATACACATATGAATTATAGCAAAAGCCCGACAACCCCTTTAATGACCAGGCCATTTTTTGCAATTCTGACCAGTGTCACTTCATGAGGTTATAACTCTGTAACGCTTCAATGGATCCCGGTTATTTTGAGGCTGTTTTTTGTGACATACTGGGCTTCATGTTAGTGGTAAATTTAGGTTGATAATTTTTGTGTTTATTTGTGAAAAAGACAGAAATGTTGCGAAAATGTTGAAAAAAAATCTGAAAGTTAGAATTTTTATTCTGTGAAACCAGAGAATAATGTCACACAAAATAGTTCATAAATAAAATTTCCCACATGTCTACTTTACATCAGCACCATTTTGGAAACAATTTTTTTGTTAGTAAGTGAGAAGGGTTCAAAGTTCATCAGCAATTTCTCATTTTTCCAGCAAAATTTACAAAATCACATTGCGTGACCACATCACATTTGAAGTGACTTTGAGGGGCCGATGTGACAGAAAATATCCAAAAGTGACTTCATTCCAAAAACTGCACCCCTCAAGCTACTCAAAACCACACACAAAAATATTATTAACCCTCAGGCACAGAAACTAAAGCAATGTGGAAGGAAAAAATTAACATTTTAATTTTTCCAACAAAAATGTTCTTTTAGCCTCAATTATTGCATTTTCACAAAGGTAACAGGAAAAAATGGACCCTAAAATATGTGCAATTTCTGCTGAATACGCCTATATCCCATATATGGTCAAAAACCACTGTTTGGGCGCATGGCAGAGCTCGGAAGAGAAGGAGCGCCATTTGACTTTTTGAATGGAAAGTTAGCTGCAATTGTTAGCTAACACCATGTTTCCAGAACCCCTGATGTACCTAAACACTGGAAACACCGCACAAGTGACCCCATTTTATAAACTAGACTCACCAAGAAATTTCTGTACACTGTTTCCCTGAAAATAAGACAGTGTCATATATTAATTTTGCTCCCAAAGATGTGCTATGTCTCATTTTCAGGGAATGTCTTATTTTTCCATGATCCCCATCATTCCACTCCAGCCCCCAATATCCCCATCATCTCCCTGCAGCCACCATCATCTCTCTACAACCTCCATCATCCCCCTGCAGCCATTATCATCCCCCTACAGCCCTTATCATCCTCCTGCAGCCCCCATCATCCACCTGCAACCCTTATCATCCCCCTGCAGCTGCCATCATCCCCCTGCCGCTGCCATCATCCCCCTGCAGCTGCCATCATCCCCCTGCACCCCCCATCATCCCCCTGTAGCCCCATCTTACCACTGCAGAGCCATCATCCAACTGCCCGATGCTGCGACACCCACCTTGCCCTCTGATCATCCCCCTTTCCCTGCAATCACCCCCGTCCCCTGCTTTGTGCCGCTTCACAGTCAGGCAGGCAACAGGGGACGGGGGTGATTTCAGGGCACTAGAGTGCTGCAGGAACCAATGGCAACAGATCACATAGTACAGGGGGCGTGATCGGAGTGCAGGGGGTGATCAGTGGCAAGGGTGGCGGTGATTACCGGGTGCAGCAGCAGCACGGCAACTCTCTCTTCAGTCTCCAGTTCACAAACGGGATGAGGCAGAGGAGGGAGGGCAGCTACACATCACACCGCCCCTCCACATCTGATTGGAGAGATTGCATCACATGGACGCTAGTTCTAATCATCTGGAGGGGTGACACCAAGGTCACCTAGCTCCAGCCAATTGCCGATACAATAGCAATATCAGCCATGGCTGGATCAAAATGTTTCACCAAATTTTATTGGTGAAACATTACAATTGCTGCACTTGGCTGTTCGAAGTTCAACAGCCAATCACAGCGATCGCAGGCACAGGGTGGCTTTGCCACCCCCTGATGTCGAGCAGGGGTCTCCTCCCACCTGTAACTCCAGTGACTTTTTGGTGCCTCGGTCACTGGGGCTACAGGACCGCGATCCTGCCATGATGTTGTGGAACATGCAAAAAAGAGACAAGGAGCGCCAATAGTGAGGATCTGTGTGGCGAGGGGAAATTTCAAAAGAGTTAAATTAACCACCACTCACATGGGGTAGGTATGCTTAGCCTTCGCACAACTAAGGTGTAAGCTTCCAGGTGAGGATCATAGCAGGAGAAGCCGCTTAGAAGGATACGCTATGTGGAGAATCCTCCGGCGGTGGTCACGTGACCGGACCGCGTGATCACTGGGGGTGTTTCATGGTGACGTCACGGCAGGTCTTTCGTCTTTCAGATGTGCGTGGTACCACCTGAGGAAGATAGTGGTGGCTATCGAAACGCATTGTGGGGTTAGAGAGCATAATTACAATAAAGGTTTGTGCGTTTAATACTTAACTCTCATGTTCCTTGGCTCTAGCGCTCCTCTAACACGCATGATTTTCCTTTATGTATGATGTTGTGGAATGTCACAGGTCAGGAAGTCACCAAAATCTATGACATTCCACAGCGTCAAAGGTCGGGAAGGGGTTAAAACATCATAATAATACATTTTAGTTAACTCAATGTTTATTCATATAATATAACATAGCAAATTCAAAATACCAATAGTATTTGCAAGAATAAGTACAAAATGAAAAATTCACATGTGTACAGGTATGGATAATTGCAATACCGCTGTTGGTCACCATTATAATACGGATCTAACCATGGTTTAGTATTGTATAACCAACATTAATTATAGCCTCAATATTTAGGTATAAGTATGTATACCTAAAAGTCATAACAACTGATATAACAATATCAACCCCTGGAGCCAGATAGCTAATAACTGTGAAAATGACTCTTATAATAGGGAAAAGCAAGATAGACAAAGTAATATTAAACCTTAACACATCATGAAGTACCTTCAACGGAAGGTAATTTGTGTAAACTGTTGGACAATCGTCCTGTTAAGTATAGATCCCCCCGACAAGGCAGGACTTATGGCAATCGGAAATGATTATGAGAAGAAAAGCGAAAGCAAAGCTAGAAACAGAATAGGTAAAGACAATACCAAGAAGAAAGAAATCTGAGCAAGAGATCGCGTTGGGGATTAAGGACCCAGTCCATATCCTGGTGTACTTACAGAGTTTGGTCATTCCCATTGTGATAGCCAAGCACTTAAATCCTGAGACTCCCTATATAGACTCCAAGGGGCCCATTGATTACAGTGTCGCTCCAATGCCTCAGCAGCAGGCGAGGTTTGTGAGACCAGTTCCTCTAGCCTGCAGATGACATTAAGTTCGGAGACCAGCTCACCCCGAGACGGTCGTCTGGTGCGCCTCCACCACCTGGGAATCAATCGTCTAGCCGCGGTTAAAAAGTGACGTAACAGGCCTTTTTTAAATTTTGATATTGACATGTTATGGATGTTCAATAATGCAAGTTCCCCTCGAATCTGTATCTGATGAGACGTGACCCTGCAATATAATTTGTTGACCTCTTTCCAAAATGGAGCTATAGAGGACAACTCCACCACACATGTAGGTAGGAACCTCTGTCTGTCAAGCATCGCCATCATCTATCAGAAGCTGTGGGGAAGATGCATTAATGGTCATCGGGCATCTGTATCACCTCGTCACCACCTTATAGTTGCGCTCCTGAGATAGGGCGACTGAGGACGCCTTATTAGTGCAAAGATAAGCCTTCTCCCAAACAGAGTCGGGTATAGATTTCCCCAAGTCATTTTCCCAAGCTCTCCTGAACCTAGGGGGTCCCGAGGAAACAGACTCAAGGTGGTCTTGAAAATACCATATAAGACTGAAACAGTGTACGGACATGGGATCTTCCAGTACACAACGTTTCGAATCTTGTCAGTGGTCTTGTAATTGCAGAGAATGGCAAGGTCTTAATATAACTGCATAATCTAGCATATATAAACCATGCATCCCCTGGAGGAGGTCCGAAGGGTACAAGGTAGGAAGAGGCTTTATTCCTGATTGGGAAAGATAGAGAGTGGGATGTGACATCTTTGGGATTTGCAAAAAAGAAGACCTGCCCGCGTCTACCAGGAAGGATGCGTTTCCTTAGATAGTGGTCATTGGCCCGGATGTGTGGTCGTTTAATTTCTTCGTTTGGATCATAAATGAGGCATAGATCTGATTGATAAATTACCATCGGGTATCTAGGCAGCGCACACTGTCTGGATACCCGCATTTTACCATGATACCAGCCTGCTCCCGCTAGCCGCAGCCTGGCAGCGGGAGCAGACATCGTGGAAGCGATATTTAAATCATTTCCACAATGTCGCGTGTCCCCTGATCGCTGGTGCGTCTGCCTGTGTGACAGCTCACGAGTGATCAGCCGTCAATGTCGCCAGTGATCAGATCACTGACGACATTGACGTGTGTGACGCCGCTTTTAGAGGCATTAATTTTAAAGTTACTCAGGTGCCAAAAGTTGTTAATTCAGATAATATTTTGGGAGGCTTATCAAAGGATTAGATATATAAAGGAAACAGGTCATCAGCAAAGAGAGCCAGCTTATGTCTCTACTGCCCACGCGCCATAACCCTGTAAAGGAAAGATTGCCTCGGAGAGCGCACGCAAGAGCCTCTATGAAAAGTACGTATAGTAATAATATATTTTTAAAATGTACACACAACATGACAATCTCCAAAAGTTTTTTGAACAAACTTGTAATTATTTTTTCACCATGAAAATAATAAAAAAACATCCCAACATGTTTGGTATTATCATAATCATATTGTTGAGGAGAATCATATTGTGAGGTCATCTTTACGAAATCTATACTGTAAAAATAATTTCCAAAAAAAGCATGTCAAAATTGTATTTTTTTCATATGCGTGACTTATTTTGAGATACTCAGTTTATTTCTAAATGTGTCTGTTATGTCCCAAATACTCACATTATGTGGATTCTGATTTTTTAACTCTCTAGGTATGTTTGCCTTTTGAATACATATTATGTTTCATTTCTGCTGTCAAATAAAGATATACAAATTTACATTGCACTTTGTTGGTCAGGTTCATGTCTTTATTCTTGGTTGGTGTCATAACTAGATCCACATGTAAAACTTCTCTGCAAATGAACTCATGCTATTACATGGTAAACCATTCGTGCCGCCACAGCTTTTTATTCCTGATCCTCTGTGAACTGAATTATGATTGAATTAAGCTATAAAACAACGTTCAAACAGCAGGGAATTTGTGGGATCTAAACTGCTTTTTTCTCCAGACCACAGTCCATATATACCACAAAAGCCCAAAATAACTATGCTGACTGATCAGATTGAAATTTGGGGAATGGGAATTTTGAGGCCAAATTTACAACTTGAACTCTGTCATGTTCCACAAACGATACCTGAACAAATTGTGTCAATGTGGCACAACATAATTCTACATAAAAAGGCCATTGTAATTCCAGGATACTGTCGCCATGAAGGGGTGTCCTATAACAATGTTTAGTAAAGTGGTACATTTCTAAGACCTACCTAAATGCAGGGACCCAATGTTTCATAGCAAACTATTGGTTAGAACATCACGCTGCCTGTTTTGGCAAAAAATTAATCCTAGTAGTATAAGGCCATGTGCACACGTTCAGTATTTGATGAGTTTTTTACCTCAGGATTTGTAGACAAAACCTGGAGTGGAGCAATCAGAGGAAAAGTCTAATAGAAACACCTGCACCACTTCTATATTTAATCATCCACTCCTGGGTTTGGCTACAAATCCTGAGGTAAAAAACTCATCAAATATTCAGCGTGTGCACGTGGCCTAAGGATTACATAATCTATAAACACTGGAGCTATTGTGAGGGGATTAAAAAAGTAGTAGCTGCTAGGAATCCTTAGGGGATTGACCGTGTTTACCTGTTCCTACTGGTTACCTTATAGAGTACTAACATATGGTATAGGCTCAGCGCTAACTAGGACCCCCAACTGTTGGCTTTAGAATTAGCAGGTTAACACACCTGTAGCATGATGCTTACTTAAGGTCTGTACACCTTGGTACACACTAGATATAGAATCGGCTACAATTAGACTTGAACCCACAACTCGTAGCTAAAAGTGAATAGAGATGCAACAATGTGTAGTTAACCCATTTTCTGGGATGTTTATTAGATTAATACAATGTAAGTAGGTACATACTGAAAAATTAAAATTTAAAAATTAAAACCACACTTAAGACTAAAAATTACAGGTTCAAAGAAAAATAAAAATTCAACTATAAATGAAATTAAGAATACTAATGCAGGGTTTCCTTGTTTTTAGGATTTTATGCTTTATTTTCTAGTCCTAGTCCCCATAGTATGGCGTGATTGGATATGGTTGAGCTTCGGATGTTGGGGGGGAAAGGTGGCTTTTGTGTCCCGTGCACCCTGAAAATGTAATACAAGAGATTTTGTGTGAATCTTATGTTCACTGTTTGGTTATTTAAAAACTCTTTTGAGTGTCTAGATGCTGACTTACCTGTGTTGATGATCCTATTTTGAGCATTAGGATATTATTGAGGGAGTAGCTTGTTTCTGTTTGGCTTAGAGATGTGAAAGGGGAAAGGTACAGTGTCAGATTTCTAAACCTCTAACATTCACAATGTCCCTACCATTTATCATCTTACATTGGATTGTGTGTTTCGCTCTCCATTGTGGGTGGTTGTTCAGGAACCCTGAAGGTAGTTTCTAGAGGGAGAAAATTGTGAGTGATTGATTTCGTGCAGTCAATTAGTTACGCACTTAATGGAGATAGAATAGTACCTTATAGGGTTATTGTTGATTATTGTGCTTGGTTTTCCTTCTGTTAAAGGGGGTGATGATCCTCTAGAGGCAAATTTTTTTTTTTGTGATGTCCAGTCCAGTCAATATAAATGAAAATATGAATTATCAGACTTGGCCATTTTATTCAATTGGTTTATGGTCTAGTTCTGATGCTCATGCGGCCGTGGCGATTGTACACATATTTGGCTCTTCTTAAGGTTTAACTCTCTGACTGGTCTATGATTACCTACATACAGATAACTGTGGACTGGTCTATGATTACCTACATACAGATAACTGTGGACTGGTCTATGATTACCTACATACAGATAACTGTGATGCACTATATGTTTTGACACCTATTTTGTAATTGCCATCATTAACATTTTCAGCTCTCATGAGGGACAAGTCCTGTCATGTTAGCCTTTGGTTCCAGTGGTCATCAGTAAGTCTTGGTCTATCAGTTGTCCATTTTGGACCAATTTTGGTAGGCACTATACACAATTTAACCTTGAATACCTATGGTTTTCTGACCCTGTTCTCTTACAATTACTATTTGGGCTCTGTCAAAGTCTCTCATTCTCATACATGCGAAAGTTCTCTGCTTCCAATGCATCAGCTTTAAGAAATGACCATCACTTGCTGTCTAATTTTTTTTATCCATCCCTTGACAGGTACCTTTGTCATAAGATAATCAATATTATTCAAGTCACTTGTAGGTTATTTTAATGTTATCATTAATATGTATAAGTCTGAGAATAATCATTGCTCTTTGATTTATAAATACGTCATGTACTTCAAACATGCTATATATAAGGCTGAATTCAGCAGTCCGAGAAATGTGGTCTTTGTACGGACTGTGATGTATGTATGGCCACTGATCTCCCGACTTCACACACTCATACCAATATGACATTGAGTTTCTGTTGGGATACCCAAGGCCACTTTGCACATCATGGGCCATATAGGCACCATGTTACACTGATTCTAAGGTTAAGGTCACATTTGCGGTACAAAATTCAGATCCTGATACGGTTTTGAGCTGTTTAAAAAGCTCAAAACCGGATCAGGAACCGCAGCCCATAGGAGTCCATTATTTAAACCGGATTGCACTACATGCAATCTGGTTACCGCATCCGGAATTACAGCCTGCGGGAAAACTCCTGCAGGCTGCAGTTTTTGGAGCGGTTTTCAATCCGCAGCAGGATTGCTATAATTGGCTCCTACGGGAGCCAAGCGGCTGCCGCAAGGCACATGTGAATGCCTGCGACAGCTGTATGCTTTGTTCATCCCTGCTGCCACAGGGATGAACAAAGGGTTAAATAGATGTGGGCAACATGTCTCTAGGGAGTGCCTACCCTCCCTACAGACATGCTATCCACACAGGTTGGCATGTGAGGGGTTAATTCTATATTTAACTGTATCGCCGCTATTGTCGGCTTTTTCTATACTTTAATAATGACAGCCATTGGCTTCTGTGTTTGGCAGGCAGTACACTACCATTTGCATAGTCTACAGGCTGCTGTCCAGGGGCTTGATCGCTAATACAGTAGTTCTATGAGCATCGCACAGCCATAGAACTACTGTACATGATATCAGCACCCACGACAGCAGCCTGTAGACAACGCAAATGGCGTAAGCACCAGGGACAACTCCTTATAATGGATGCTGTCCTGTCCCTGGTGCCTACGCAAAGTACGTAGTGTACTCCTGCAAACCCAGGAGTCGGCGGCTGTCATTGTAAAGTATAGGAAAAGCCAACAATAGTGGCGATACAGTTAAATATAGAATTAACCCCTCACATTTCGACCTGTGTGGACAGCATGTCTCTAGGGAGGGTGAGCACCCCCTAGAGACATGTTGCCCACATCTATTAATAACATTTAACCCTTTGTTCATCCCTGCGGCAGCAGGGATGAACAAAGCATACGGCTGCCGCAGCATTCACATGTGCCTTGCGGCAGCCGCATGGGCTCCCATAAGAGCCCATTATAGCAATCCTGCTGCAGATTGCAAACCGCTCTGAAAACTGCAGCCTGCAGGAATTTTCCCGCAGGCTGTAATTCCGGATGTGGTAACCGGATTGCATGTAGTGCAATCCGGTTTAAATAATGGGCTCCTATGGGCTGCGGTTCCTGATCCGGTTTTCAGTTTTTTAACATCTCAAAACCGTATCAGGATCTGAATTTTGTACCGCAAATGTGACCCTAGCCTAAATAATTGAAGCTGATTACACCTTCTTTAATTTTCCCAGAGCTTACACACTGTAACTGTTATGTGGACATGCACGTTGAACTCCTGCAATTGATCACAATTGATGATTGCTTTGTGCTAATGTGCCCTACATGAGAAGCTGAATTTTTTTTTGTATTCTTGTAATTCACAAGTAAGGCAGAATAATATTGTCCTTAATTTCAGTACAAAAGCCAGACTATGCCTATTTTTCATGCCTTTGATGTAGTGTTTTTTTGTAATTATCAAGGATGACTAGTTTGCAATGTAAATCATACAGATTTTATGTTTCCCATGTTATGTATTTTTGTACTATTTGAGTAATTAATTATTTGTTGTGCATATGCATGTAATTACACGTTTCCTAATTTTTATTTGTTTATTGACTCATTTAGGTGGTTGGAGTAGCACAGGCTATCAATAAGAAGTCTGACAGTAATGGGACATTTACTGAGCAAGATGAGAAGGTAATGTATCCAATGCAATAAAATATTTTGTATATATGTGAATACACAATTTAGCAAAACTGAGAAGTAAGGTGTGCAGTTTAAAGCAATCAATGTAAGGAAGAATAATATTGTCCTTAATTTCAGTACAAAAGCCAGACTTATGCCTGAAATGCCAAAATAGTGTTATTGCAATTTTCTCTTTTAAAGGGGCTGTTCATTATTTGGACAATGCTTTCTCCTTCTTAATCTGTATGTTTCCATTTTTAACCCCTTTGCGGCCCATGACGTAGGAGGAAATCATGGGTCGGGTGCCTGCCTTTGATGTGAGTTCCTGCGCGGAGCTCACATCATTCACCTGACATCTCAGCTGATCTCATCATCTGGGAGGTTGGGCTTCCAGCACCGATTCTATCCGGGATCTGATCGGTGCAGTTAACCCTTTGGATCCCGCTGTCAATCACTGACAGGGGGATCCAAAGCCGCCGCAGCGGGGAACACGGAGATCCCATGATAAGATCAAGGGATCACCGGTGCTCACGTGACAGCCCGGGGTCCTGGCTTGACCCCAGAAGATGTTACGGATCACCTTCTGTGAGTGGTTGGCAAGCGCTACTAACCACTCACAGTATGCAATTGTGATAGATCCCAATGTGCTGCAGCTCATCGGGATCTGTCACAAGTAATCTGCCACTGCAGTACTGTTGCGCCCTATGGGGCTGTGTAAAACATAGAATGAAATGAAAAATAAAGTTTTTAAAAATATGAGGAAAAATAATTAAAAGT
This sequence comes from Allobates femoralis, assembly GCA_033576535.1. NCBI lineage: Eukaryota > Metazoa > Chordata > Amphibia > Anura > Aromobatidae > Allobates > Allobates femoralis. The sequence continues at coordinate 236,973,100 of JARQOC010000003.1, forward strand.
TCAAATCACCCCCCTTTTCCCCCATTCAAAATAGAAGTATTAAAAAAAATACACATATCTGGTATTGACATGTAAGAAATGCCCAATCTATCAATATATAAAATCAATTAATGAGAGCCATAAACTGTGTAATAGAAAAATAGGTCCAAATGTCAAAATTACGTTTTCGCCGTAACATTTTTATAAAATGCAATAACAAGCATTCAAAACAGCTCATCCTCCCAGTATTGGTATCATTAAAACCATCAGCTCAAGCCGCAAAAAATAAGCCATCACACAGCCCCAGATCCCAAAAAATGAGGACGCTACGGGGCACAGAACATGGCGCAAAAAGTGCAATTCCTTTTTTGTTTTTCAAATTTCTGAATTTTTTTTCACCACTTAGATAACAGTAAAAGTGTACATGTATGGTATCTACGAACTCGTACTGATCTGAGAAATCACACCATTATGTCAGTTTTACAAAATAGTGATCATGGTGAATTAAAAACCCAAAAAACAAATGTGTAATTGCACTTTTTTTGCAATTTCACAGCATTTGGAATTTGTTTCCCATTTCCCTGTACACTATATGGAAAAATAAATGATTGCATCTAAAAGTAAAACTCGGCCTGCAAAAAACAAGCCATCATATAGCTATATTGACAGAAGAAAAAAAGTTATGGCTCTTGGAAGCAGGGGAGCAAAAAACGAAAACGAAAAATTCCCGGGTGGTGAAGGAGTTAAAATAATAAAACTCATACTCACCTTTGCTGTCGACGATGTTCCAACAGTGTGAAAACTCGCTCTCCCTGCATTATGTAACAATGTGACGCCACACAATCACTGTGGTCAATCAGTGGCTGCTTCACTCTCCCCTCCTTTGGATGTGTCACATAAATCTGGATGAAAAGAGAGAGTCACAGTGCTCACTTCCTTCAGGTGTCTAAAGGTGGGGAGTTTGAAGCAGTCACTGATTGGCCACAGAAATCTTGAGACATCACACTATTAGAGTGAGCACCGATACTGCTGGAACAGGACTGGCACCGAAGGTAAGTATAAGTTTCCTTACTTTAAAAAGGGAATACATAGGGATTGGGAAGTGGCTTTTTGAGCAGTGGACATCCCTTTTAACTTATTATAAAACAATACATTCGCAATATAAAATATTAAAACCCTTTGAATACACCTGGATTTTAATTAATATTAATTATATTTAGAAATTAAAAGAATTGTTCTTATAGTATTGAATTATTCTTGAATTTTACAGAAATTCAGCATTTCTAGAATCAAAACGTCTGCAAGTCATTCCGCATGAATTCAGCAAAATGGCAGCCAGCTGAACTGTGGAGGGATAACAAAAGTTTTAATAAAAAAATTAATATTCATCTTATGCTGGGTTCACATTGCGGGTCAGATCCGATCCGAGGCTGTCAGGTTGAATCTGACAGCCCTGGATCGGATTAGCACACAGAACCGGAGGGCTAATATGCTCTCCGGTCCGGTGTTCACCCGCACGCAGCTGCCGCCACTGATGAATCAGGACCGCAGCCGCAGGGGTCTGGTTCCCAGATCCTCCCGGACCGATGCAATCTGGCCCCATAGGCTCCCATGTTAGGGAGCACCGGATTGCCCCGGATCTGGGAGGATCCGGGCGAATCCAGGGCAATCCGGGTCAATCCGGGAATTGCCAATTAGAGGAGATATTCTCCTCTCGGACACAAAAACGCTGCAAACAGCGTTTTTGTGTCCGTGGGAGAATACTGAATTCTCCCGTATTGTCCCGGACAGATAAAAACTGGATGGCAGAGAGCTGCCATCCGGCTTCTTTCCAGCCCCATAGACTGCTTTGGGGCCAAAATCCGGTCCGGGCTGTTCGGTTTACACGGACAGCCTCGGATTGGATGTAACCCGTAGTGTGAAGCCAGCCTTTAGTAATCACCTGTTCGGCTACCCACTGTCCAGTCATCTGCACCTGTTCTTTTCACCTTCCCCCATTGAATGTGTGCTCTTCAGCATGCTTTACTCTGTGCTTGAGCTCCATTTGCCAAGTAGGTCTCTGATTGGATCTCATCATGTGCCCTTGTGACTCCTGCTATCAATTTACAATGTGTGTTCCCTGGATTGTTCACTAGGCCTCAGGTGTTGCCTGTTAAAGTGGTTTGACATCATAATGTGCACTGTATTGCACAATATGTAGTGATGTTAGAGGCCTAGTCAAGCAGAAGAGGCTGCACTCAATGGGGCAAGGTGAAAAGGAGAGGTGAGGGGCACTGGATGACTGGCTGCAGAGATAGTGGGCTGCAGGGGCGATGAGAAAGTTCAGCAGTAAGGTAAGTATTAATTGAATCAGAGTTATGCTATAAAGAGATCCCAGGGCATAGTAAGAAATGTTCAATACACAGTGAATAATGTAGATACTATTTGAATTTCCCCAATTAATCTCTAATTACATTGTTTGTAGATATATTTTATAGAGCACATTTGGAATATATTTTTCAATGTTGCCTACATTTTGATAAATTTGGGTTATCTTGAGCCTAACTAAACTGACTTGATTTTTTTCGGAACAACTTCACAACAAGCCACAACTCATTTTTGCTATGTGATGTCCCATTTTAGTAAAGTGACATCCTCTTGTTCGACATGGCCCTGAAAGTGTCTTAAACACATTAATTATAGTTATGACAGACATTTTTAATGCAAACTGGCGCATTTAGTTTGGTAAATTTTGAAATAACATTCATCGTGGAAGAAGAAAAAGCAAGCAAACCTCTATGTTACTGACTTTTGTGGTTATTGACAAATCTGTTCTTCTCAATAAAGATTGGTTAGTGTGAACCATGCTGTGAGGCAAACAGCTTTCAGAGGAACTTTGAAGATGTCTGTAGACGCATAGAGATGTAAGAAGCAGGAAAGGCTGCAAATGGATTGATATCACCTGGGTGTCTACATCAATCCACAGTTAGATAAACTGTCTATAAATGGAGAAAACTCAGGACTATTGCTACTCTCAGGAGTAGGGGTTATGTCAAGATCAACCAAAGGGTCAGACAGTGTAGTGTAACTTCCTCTCCAAAGCACACAAATAAATCAACCTAAAATGGGGGGGAAAAGAATATTTGTGTTTTAGAATGGCCAAATCAGAGACCTGAGCCTTAACTTTATCAAGATGATGAGGCATAACTTTCTATTGCTGTGCATTTAAGGCATGCCAGAATTACTGACGAGCTGAAACACATATCCTGGGAGGAATAGTCTGCAATTCCCACTCAACCATGTGCAAATCTTATTTGCAACTATGGTAAATGTTTGGTGGCAATGGATCTCCATATTATCATAATGATACCCGTACTTATTTTCCATGTACTTTTGATGTTTACGCCATGTGCTCAATAAGACATGAACAGTACTGTTTGTGTGATTAAGTTTAGTTTGTGTTTGTCTATAATTATGACTTGTATAAGCCACGTGCACATGCTGAGTATTTGATGAGTTTTTTACCTCAGGATTTGTAGCCAAACCAGGAGTGGAACAATCAGAGGAAAAGTCTAATAGAAACACCTGCACCACTTCTGTATTTAATTATCCACTCCTGGTTTTGGCTACAAATCCTGAGGTAAAAAACCAATCAAATACTCAACGTGTGCACGGGGCCTAACAATCAGACCACATTTACCAGTACTGAATGAAGAACAATCGGTAATTCCATACAGTTCCCTTACTTTTGCATGAACTATACTCTGTCACCGTTTCAATTTCTTTGTTTAGATTCATTAAAGAACTTGTCCAACACTTAGATACTTTACGATTGGTCATTAATAATAAAATGATTGAGGTTTGATACCGGCACCTCTGCCAATCAGCTGTTTGCAGTATTCTACAGCTGCCAGAAGTAACGAGTACCCAGGACACCACAGCTCTGTAAATTGTGTAGTGGTCGTTCTCTGGTGCTACAGCTCAGCTCTTATTCACTTGATACATATTGTGATGGATCTCATTAACTTATAATAAACCCTTCTGGGGCTTTTTTGTGATGTTTGCATTTTTTTATGACCACATATTACTGAAAAAGCAGTGGATATCTCTTGAATGGCAGTATGAACAGAGCCAATACTTTTTTTGCTATTTCCATTAGGCTTTGAGGCATAATGCCACCCCAAATATATATACGGTACTTTTTTGTTAATTTTTTATTTTATTTTTTTAAATCGATGATACAGTTCCTGAAAACTTTTTATTTCATTCTGATTTTGATTTACCAAGGGTGCATCACAAATAATAACAGAAAGCAGCCGAAAGACAAGCCCTACAGAGATTCTTTGAACACACCCCATAAATTAAAAATGGACTTAAAAATAAATGAGTAAAATATATATGTATAGTACTTTTCTATCTGGCAAAAAAATAAGTAAATCTGTTCTTTATCATTGACTGATATCAGTATACAATTGGAGTACAACTGATGATTTTATATTCATCATGGATCTTATAAAAGAGGATGCATGATGATAATATGAACTAAGCTTAAAGTTATCAGAGTTTTAGATTTTGTCGAAAGTTTTTACAGCTAAATAAAGATTCCAACAGTGTGCTATGAATTGCTTACAAATGACCCTAAAATATACAGTCTTTGCAATTTATTTTTAATGGACAGTACTTTCTCTTTTCTTATGTCAAAGTTGAATTTCATTCTTCTTTGATTTCTGGTTAATGAGCACCTGTATCATTTAAGGCTGGTTTCACACTGCAGTTTTTTCCCTGATCAGGTTCCACCCACTTTGGTGCCAAAACCAGGAGAGGAACCAGGAGAGAAACCAGGAGAGGAACTTGCAGAGAAAAACTATAATTGAATGATTGACACCTGTTCTGAGTTTTGGAGACACTCCTGGTTTTGACACACAAACCTGATCGAACCTGATCAGGGGAAAAACTGCAGTGTGAAACCATCCTAAGGCTGGCTTTACACCGCGGTTTTTGCCTGTCAGGGTGGATCCTGTTTTTTTCAGGATCACCAAGACAGGACTGGACACAACTTGATGGGTTGAACCGGATGGCAAATAAGCACCCTGATCCTGTTTTTGGCAGGATTTGTTTATTTCATTTCTCCATTGAAATGCATTGTGAATTACTTCTCCGTAGGTTATAATGGGTGGAGCCTCTGTCCATGGTGCTGAAGGAACATTCTGAGAATGATCAGTGCTAAAAACAGGATCAGGGAAATTAATTAGGTTTTTTTACCGGATCCGGCACCATAGACTTCCATTATATGGGAACCGGATTGTGCCGGATCCGGTTATGTTCGGTTGTGTCTGATTTTTGCATCGGAGACAAAAAATGATGCAGTCTCCAATTTTGGGACGGAGAAAAACCTGACAAATCCAAATCAGGCACAAAATACACAAAACCTGATGGCCAAATATGACAAATCCATACCATAGGAATACATACAAAACCGGATTAGGTTCTGTCCTGTTCAAACTGAACAGAACCTGATGCAGAAAACAGCGGTGTGAAACCGGCCTAAGGGTGGAAACACAATGGCGTGAAAAAAACAATTTCTTATCCAAGAGAATTGGGCAAGTGACATCCGTGGTGTCCGTGTGCAATTTTTTTTTTTCTCAGCAGCTATTTACTGAATAAATACCACCAATCACCTCTCCCATAGCATGGCTGGTCGCAGGTGACATAACAGCCCCCAATACTTGGCTGGTTGCAGGAGATTGTGCAATGGTATTAAGTGGAGCCTCCTGCTAAGTGCAATGGATGTTTTTCATGGCTATTCTTTTGGGTAAGTTTTAAGGATAACAAAGTCAATGTTTTGGAGAGCCATCACAAAGCCCTGATCTCAGTCCTATTGAAAATTTATGATCAAAGCTAAAAAAGCAGGTGTGAGCAGGGCGACCTACAAAAATGGCTTAGTTACACCAGATCTGATAATAGTAATGAGCCCAAATTCCTACCAACTATTATGAAAAGCTTGTGGAAGGATATCCAAAATGTTTGACCCAAGTTATACATTTAAGGCAATGCTACCAAATACTAATGAAATGTATGTAAACTTGTGACTTTGAAGAAAGTAATAAAAATGCCTTAAACATTCTATCTCTCATTATTCTGGCATTTGGCAAATTTAAACAATCCTAATTGACCCAAAAGCGTTAAGTTTTATTCTGATGTCATGTCAGATATTGAGAAAAACATGTATATGTGTCTTTTTATACAGTGTATGTAAACTTCTGTTTTCGAGTCTATACTTCCCTAATTTTCCACTATTAACATGTGGCTGTAACAACACCGATATATACTGGATGCAGCAGGTTTTGTCCTGTTTCTTGTTTTCCATCATGGTCTACAAATGTATTGTCATAAGTATTGACAGTGAGGTAAAATAATTAGTTCTAGGTAGCAGAAAGGAGCCATGTAATTTGTTTATGTTTTTCATATCATAAACATCTCTTATTCACTTTTGTATGTTTTAGGACTTTGCTGCTTATCTGGCATTCTGTGGGATTGTACTGCACAATGCACAGCTATATGAGACATCACTACTTGAGAACAGGCGGAACCAGGTAACACTAATATATAGATATCTTAATTAAAGGGCTTGTATCATGGAAAATATGTTCAAGATGCAATAGAGCATGTAAAAAAGTGTATATGCAATATACATTAATAATAATAATAATAATAATAATAATAATAATAATAATAAAGCTTTATTTATATAGCACCAACATATTCCGCAGCGCTTTACAATGTAGGGTTAGAGTACAGAAAATATACAGTAAGTAATTACAGTAGAGAACAAATAAAGTACAATAATTGGATACAAAACAATAGGCATAGAATCAATGTGAAAAAAAAAAATACAATAAATAAAGCAAGAAATGAAGGTGACCCTGCTCAAAAGAGCTTACAATCTACAACGGATAGGGGTTGCACAAGGTGCAGGGGCTTATTGCACTGATGGTCCAGGCATCTTGAGGAAATGGGGCATAGGGCTAAGCTTACATGAATGGTCATTATACAGTCTGTGTAGACCTTTATGGTTTGGTGGAATTTGTAGAAGAGTAATGTCCAGAGGATAGCCCATTCACTGTCTACAGTACAATGGACTTCTATTAGGGAGTATGATAGGCCGCCTTAAAAAGATGCGTTTTTAGGGATCGTCTGAAGCCATGCAAGTTGTGGATAGTCCTGATTTCTTGGGGTAAAGCATTCCAGAGGTTTGGTGCAGCTCTGGAGAAGTCTTGGAGCCGGGAGTGGGAGGATCGGATTAGTGCAGATGTTAGTCGAAGGTCATTTGAGGAACGTAGAGAGCGGGTGGGGTGATAGACAGAGATGAGGGAGGAGAGGTAGGGGGTGCTGCTCTGTGAAGAGCTTTGTGGGTGAGAACAAGCAATTTGAATTTGATCTTGTAATATACGGGCAGCCAGTGCAATGACTGGCACAGAGCAGAGGCATCTGAGTAACGATTGGCCAGATGGGTGATCCTGGCTGCTGCATTAAGTATGGACTGGAGAGGAGAAAGTCTGGTGAGGGGGAGGCCGCTTAATAGAGAGTTGCAATAGTCAAGGCGGGAATGGATTAGGGCCACGGTGAGGGTTTTTGTTGTTTCCAGGGTGAGAAAGAGGCGGACTCTAGAGATATTCTTCAGTGTAAGCGACAGGAGCGGACGAGAGATTGCGTGTGGGAGGAGAAGGAGAGATCGGTGTCAAACATAACACCCAGACATTCATTAAAGCTGGAGATACACTACTGTATGATGCATGTGAGGATCGCATTGAACTGCCCGGACCGGCCAGTGGCTCTCGAAATCCGAGTGTAACAGCTTCATGTCTTTTTATGCAGCTGTCAATCTCCGTTCAAGAGAGCTAGTGGCCGGTCTGTGCATTTTATTGTGATCCTCGCATTAGTCATCTAGTAGTATAACCCCAACCTAAAAGTATAAATATGGTACATTATATATTTGACTCACCATTGGCAGGGACCGTGGGGTACTCAGAACCGGGCCCTCTCTTTGTCATCTGGGCTGCGGGATGTCACTGTGGTGTGACCCGGTCTGTGATCCCCTCATTGGGCGATGAGTTAAAAAGGGGAAGTTGTAAAAGGGAAGAAAGAAAAATAAAAGCAAAAATAAAAGTTTTGTTTTGACGCCACCCCGCATGCTCAGTACACTAAAATCGGGTCCGAGGAGACATCAGATGTTTCCTCGGACCCTGCTCCATAGGGCCCCATGTTAAAGGCATTGGATCGGATCGGATTTGGCATAATTGCCATCCGATTTTACTCTGATTCTCTCCAATTTTTTTCAGGAGCCAAAATCGTAGCAGTCTACGATTTTTGCTCCTGCAAAAAATCGGACAGAATCGGATCGGAGGCAAATCGGATGGCAATTATGCTAAATCCAATCCAATCCCCATTGGATAACATGGGGGCTGATTCGGAACCGATGCTGTCCGATTTAGATCGGACAGCATCGGATTTAAAGCGAACCTGTCACCCCCTCCAGACATCTAAAAATTCCATAGCCACCTTCTGCAGCACTAAGGCTGCAGTCTGACAAGGTGTCTATAGCATTTATGCTCCCTTGATTCACTGAAATAAAGACTTATATAAAATCTGTTTCAAACCAGACCCAAGACCGGGAGGCGGGTTTTCAAGTGTCTGTCTCCCTCCTCTGTGGTGTCAGTCATCCCTCTCTGCTCTCTGTGCACCACCTCCAGGGCCATCTCCCTGCATTACAGAGCTTTGTCAGCTCTGCTACAACATAGAGCTGCTGTTATAGGAGACCCCACAGTAGTAAATCTAGCAGGAGGACCCTGAGCAGAGAAAGCACTGCCTGCTACATAGCAGCCCCTGAGCTGAGCTGTCAGCAGTGCAGCAGAGTTGAGTTTGTGCTTTAGATTAGGGGCTGAGGACGGAGCAATGCTGCTGGGTACAAGAAACTGAAAGTGAAACCTGCTCAGCTCAAGGGCTGCTACGTAGCAGGCAGTATCCTCCTGCTAGATTTACTACTGTGGGGTCTCCTATAACAGCAGCTCTATGTTGTAGCAGAGCTGACAAAGCTCTGTAATGGAGGGAGATGGCCCTGGAGGCGGTGCACAGAGAGCAGAGAGGGATGACTGACACCACAGAGGAGGGAGACAGACACTTGAAAACCCGCCTCCCGGTCTTGGATCAGGTTTGAAACAGATCTTATAAAAGTCTTTATTTCAGTGAATCAAGGGAGCATAAATGCTTTAGACACCTTGTCAGAATGCAGCCTCAGTGCTGCAGAAGGTGACTATGGTATTTTTAGATGCCTGGAGGGGGTGACAGGTTCGCTTTAACTAAATCGCAATGTGAAACCAGCCTTAAGATGACTGCACTGGAAAATTCTGTTGCTTATATATAACCTAGAATAACAATAATGCCTCTTGGCTTAGCTATAAAGGCTCTTATAGGAATGGAGGCAATAAATGTAAACCTTGCAAATACTGTATATTCATAGAACAAATCATTTCACAAATAATACTAATAAAATATTCACTATAAATTCCTACATAAATCATAAAAGTACCTATGTGGTGTATAGGGCGACCTGCACCATTTGTAACAAATATTATATTGGTTGCACCAATCTTCTTTAAGAAAAGAATATGAGAACACATTTCTTCTTTATTGCCCGATACATTAACTATTAGCCATTCAGCTTCGTGTTTATCTAAGCATTTAAAAAAAGTCCATAAGGGTAACATTACTTCTCCATTAGTAAAAGGCATTGAATGGGTTAACAAACCCCTCAGATAAGTAGACTAGTTTAAAAGGAAAGGATTATTGGATTATCCAGTTAAATGCCCGTTTTCCACAGGGTTTAATTTATCGCAACAATATGATGTACCGTATTTCTTTTAACAAAATAATCTTTTGATGTACACTGTGTTAATTCCTTTGATTTGCCACATGCAATTATCATACCTATCATGTCTGCAATTATGCTGATAACATCGCAACAATTGTCATGAATCCATTCTTTTTCTTTTTTTTGGGATATTTAGCTCAGATGTTTTTCTTCTGATTTACCCGTACGTGTTACCTATGCTATTTATGTCTGTTCCACCCTTAGAATGTTCCATAACCCTTAGTATAAGTAACAGGGGGAATGGAATACACAGCTCACCATCTAAATTAACACCTGCACCACCTGGAAAAAGTCAGCTTGAAGACATCCAGGTCTAGACTTTGTTTAAAAAAAGTGAGGGAGAAGAAATGGCTCCAGCGATTAAATATCCATAAATAAAATGTCCATTTATTAAAAACACTTTAAAACTTCACATGAACAGTGAAATCCAACAAGAAACAACCATCGCGTTTTTGTGTTATGCCTTATTCATGGTATACTATGCTCTGAAACCAGACGGCCGATCTGGGGCGATGTGCACACATCGCCCCATGTAACCGGTCGCCGGTGACCTGACAGGCAATGGGAGCTATAGGCTCCCATTGTACTGCATCGCCGCTGGGGTTTTGAGACACCCCAGCGGCGATGCCACCTGTCAGATCACCGGCGCGGCGCTGGAGCTGTCACCCCATGTAAATGGTGGACGGCGACGCTGGCGGGGTGCCAAAAACGTGCACGCTCCCACCAGTCGCCGCCGAATCTCTAGTGCCGTCACCTTGTGTGACGGTACCTTTAGAGTGTTCCATATAATAATGTTTTATATCACAATGTATAAATTCTGTGAAGAGAAGGTACCTTACATCATGTACATAATTTCTGAATTTTTAGGTATATCTTTCCTGGACTGACAGGTCATCCTATACCTATAAATAACCTATGAATAAGGACTGGTATGTCCAAAATACGTTAGTTTGCCTGTCATGGACTCATCTCATGGACTCTCAAGGAAACTTTGAATTCTGTTATTGATCTATTTTAACGGTTCCAAAAAAATTAGGATTTTTAATCAATTTGTTGCTCGATCATGCCATTTTTGTTTACTTTATGTGACAACAGCCATGAAGATCTTTGCACCCATACTGGAATCAACTGAAATTGGTGATAAGCTGATGCACTTTTTTCTTGACTGACAGTATACTGTCTAGTAGAATATCAATCTATAAGTATCTAAAGAAAAATTGAGTATATTGAAGGTATCTATTATATACTTACGCAGTGTCATCCGTCATCAACGTCCGAGGCGATGTTTATGAATCCCACAATCCACTACACCCACTGGAAGCCATGCCATATTAGTACACCCAAGTGATGTGTGTTCTAGTATAGTGCAAGCTGGCAGAGGCTCCAACAACCAATGGTAATACGACACACACTGTCCACCTCCCGCCACATGCCGCACCCCATCCGCCACCCACCTCCTATGACTTACTAGACAGATAAAGGACCTGCCATGATGTCACGGTCATGTGATCATTCATGTGACCAGGCAGAGACAAGTTCACATGACTGATCACTGTGACAGTCCAACACTGCTCAGCACCGCACAGCATAAGAGGTGGTGCAAGGGGCAGTGAAGGGGAAGTGAGGGGGAAGCGCGCAGGAAGAGGGGAAGAGACAGGCACAGGGGACAGACAGCACACAGAGGACATACCCCATGCATAGTGGAGAGACAGGCACAAGGGAGAGACAGCACACATGGGAGACAGCACACATGGGACAGACAGCCCATAGGGAAGAGACAGCACACACAGAAGAGAGACAACGCAGATAGGAGAGACAGGTACAGAGAGGAGAGACAGCCCACAGAGAGGAAAGAAAGCGCACAGGGGAGAGACAGGCACAGAGGGGAGATACAGCACACAGGGAAGAGACAGGCACAGAGCGGAGAGACAGCACACAGGGTAGAGACAGGCACAACGAGTAGAGATGGCGCACAGGGAAGAGAGGCACCCAGAGGATAGACAGAGCACAGGGAAGGGACAGACACAGAGAGGCGAGACAGTGCACAGGGAAGAGACAGGCACAGAGAGGATAGACAGTGCACAGGGAGGGGACAGGCACAGAGAGGCGAGACAGCACATCAAGAGGAGAAACAGCGCACAGGGGGAGAGAAAATGCACAGAGGGGAGACATGCACAGATGGGAGAGACAGTGCACAGAGCAGAGACAGACTCAGAGAGGGGAGACACAGCACACAGAGATTAGCCTCCTAATGTGATAGCATTGGGGCTACATCTATTGTAATCATAAGTATATTAAAGAAAATACCTACTTCAATTGAATATATAAATAAAGAATTACACAAAATTTTAAAGGTTCAACAGGACCACATACGAGAAGAAACACAGAAAGAAAAGTCACAATTGTCACTAGTCCACTGTATGATAAACAAAATAGAGCAACAAAACTATCCCTAGACAATCTAATCCCTACCTATTCAATGTAGGATTAAACTCTAGGTCATTGGTGCCCCCATTCCATGGCAGCTGACCCTAGTTAAATCCCTAACCTATAAGGAGATCTAGTAGGTGCTACATAAAATATTAAACCGTCCCTTAGCATTGACTTATCTCATAGATGAGGTGACCGTTTTCTCAAATAGACAGTGATGCTGTGAGTATGTGATAGTTCATAAACCAAGTTAAAAGAACTTTTTCGAAGGTAGAAGGAATCCAGGCACCAGTCATTCCATACGGTAAGGGTCTGTACACCACCCACTGCTGTTGTCTATGGCAAATTCACAGTGTTGCTCAGCTCAAAACACAAGATCCTTATGACATTTTAAAAGAAAGAGAGCGGCACTCACCGGTTATTTCTTTGTGGAATTTATTCCATGTTTGAGTTATAGGGTGCAGGCAGGGCGGGGGTGCAGGGTCTCTTTCTTTTAAAATGTAAAATGAATTTTCCATTGCTTGACTAATTTTTCCCCCACTGTAATGAATAGGGGTTCATCAGAAGAAACTAGAAGAAAAGTTTTGCCTTATTGACAACTGGCTTGCAGTTTAATGTGTCTTTTTATATAGAACAATCAAAGGTGTTCCTTCTGCATGTGATGATAGGTGAAGGAAAACATATATTCCAGAGGCAGATGCAATGATTCACTCTAGAAAAATAAAATCAAGACATCCACAATTTGGTCAGCGGGTCACATGAGGAACACGTTGAGCAATGGTTAAGCTAAGATAGGTCAATGGACTGATATCACATAACTAACATGTCAGGGATTGAAAAACAGGCGGGGGACCAATAATTAAGCCAAATTCCCAAAGAAAAATGAATGAAGACATCTCTTTAGTGTGGTCACCTATTTTAAAGTGGCATTCCAGGTGACCACTCATGGACCACACTCATGCATGAACTCAGATAAGCTTTCACATGGCTGTCAGTCTGTGCCTGGTCTCTTTGCGAGTAAATGTGTTTGTCTGCTGGCAGAGATATAGCAGAGCTAAAGATAAGAAGTCACCCTGTGCATTATGTTGGAGGGAGGGGGTCTTTTTTGGCAAAAAAATGGAGTCCCTAAATGTATTGTATTTTATATCTAATTAAAAAAAAATTCTCTGTGTTGTGTTTTTATAATCTTTACTAGAAATTCATGGTGGCTGGATCTAAAATTGGCCTGACACCATGAATTTGGGGCTTAGTGCCAGCTGACAAATACAAAGCTAGTATTAACCCTTTATTATCCAGTGTGCCACCACTACCAGGGTCACTGGAACAGCAGGGAAAAGCACCTGTACATGGTGCTACGTTGAATGCGCTATTTTTAGGGGAGGCTACGGGCTGCAATTTTCAGCTTGGGTGTTCAGAACGCCTATTAGGGCCTATTAATAATTGTAGTGTACAAAAGCTAGAAAAAATGCACTACAATGCTAGCAAAAATGCAGCACAAAAAAGTGCATTGAAAAAATTGGATCAAAAACGCAATGTGTTTTTCATGTGTTTTCTTTTTGAAAAGCGGATCCAGCTTTGCTGCTGAAAATTCTACAAAAACAAAGCACAAAAAACGGATCACAAAAACAGTCTGAACATAGCCTTAGATACCTGCCCTGTATAACTACGTGACACTTTTAAAATCTGCACTTATGACATCTGCATCAAATGCTACCCCATGGCTACTCTCCATGGCTACTATACAGTTGAGCTGTGATGTATTTCAGTGTATTTGAAGGCGGCAGCATCATGAACAGCTGATCAGTAGGGATGGGTGAGTCTACTTCGCTAGGACTCGTTACTCGGCGAGTAGTAAGGGACTCGCAGGACTCGGTACTCTGCCAGTTTCCTAGCGATTACTCGCACAGTAACGAGTCCAATGCAAGTCAATGGCAATCCTAGTTTTGTCAGAGTTTACTTTTTCTCACTCGCTAGACTCGCTATATCACATGCTATGTAGCTTGAATCTCCCCAAATCGTTTAAACAATCGCACCGCTTCACGGATACCCGCTGTCAGCAGCGAGTCTGAGCGAGTCTGAGCGAGTCTACGAATCCGAGTCCTGAATACTGTATTCAGGACTCGCAAATACAGAATCTGTTATGTTCTGACAAAGCTTCCGAGACAGCCTAGCGTGTTAGGTCAGAAAACTTGTGAAGATGGACAAACATGTTAGCCAATCATATTCAGTAATGCCACAGCCATGTTGGTTGTGGCAGGACTTGATTGGCTTCTGTCCATCGTGATGCCTATGTCATGTATGAGAGGCGAGGCTGTATATAAGCCTTGCCACCGCCATTTCCTCCACATTCCTGTGACGATCTGAGCCTAGTGCAGGGTGAGGTAGATGCTGGAGCAGATCATAGGGAGTGTCAGTCAGTGTAGGGAAACTTCAAGATTCCTTATATTTAACCCAAACAGCTCTTCTGAGAGCTACCAGGAGGACAGAGGAGTACTGTGTAGAGGACTGTAGGCAGGCAGGCAGGGAGGAGGAGCCTTACAGTGCACACAGGACCGACCTCATAGCTTAGCTTACTCACTCAACTTTCCTAATAGCTGAAGTCAGAGGCTTAGGGTACTTTCACACTAGCGTTTATTTGAAATCGCGGCAGATGCGGTGAAAAAAACGCATCTGCCGCAATTACCGCATACCGGATGCACTTGCGGCACGGTTGTGGCACAGTTGCGGCAAGCCCCATACAATGTATAGGCGGGCTTGCGGCAGGTGCGGCAAGTGCAGCCGGTATGTGGTAATTGTGGCAGATGCGATTTTTCACCGCATCTGCTGCGATTTCAAATAAACGCTAGTGTGAAAGTACCCTTAGCTGAGGTACTATTTCTTATTTTTTTGCACCTGATAGATTTTGGGTCATAATAACCCCTTCAGCTTTATTTTCTCTGTGGCAGACCAGTGCGTTGCTGCTCTCCTACCTCCAAATAAGACAAACATATGTGAGTTTGGCCTCGGACACAGCAGCAAAAAACTGTTGCGAGTGGGGTTTCCAAAACGGCAACGAGCGCTTTCCGAGACACATCTGCGATTTGTAAATCGCACATTACTCGCTTCCCAATTCATTAACATTGGACTCGCTAGACTTGCAACGAGTAGCGAGTCCCGGGCTCGGACTCGCTAGAGTCAAGCGATTCCGAGTAATTTAGAACTCGCCCATCACTACTGATCAGTGTGTGTCGAGTGTCCCAACTGATCAGAGATAGATGAGCTGTCCTATGAATAGGTCATCAATGTTAAAGGGAACCTGTCAGCTAGTTTATGCCCCCCCCAGCTATCATTGTCTGTAGCTGCAGCTTCATAATACTATTCTAATCATCCCTGTCTAAGCTCAGAGTGTAATGTGAAAGGTGAAAGAAAAGCATTTATACACTTACATTTCCTTATGTAATGAGGCAGCCAGTCCTCAGCTTGGAGGATGGGGACTGTTTGGCAGGTAAATAGTTAACATATCAGCCTTCTGCTAGAACATGTTGGTAGACCTGATGTGACAACCATGTGACTACAATAGGCGGAGCTAAGTTCTCATAGAACATAATATGTTTGCTGGCTTAGCTCCGCCCACTATGGTCACATGATCGTTACATCACACAGGTCCTTTAGCTATCCAAGTTACAAGTGAGTTAACTATTATCCTGCCAGACAGTCCCCCTCCTGCAAGGTGGGGACTGAAATGTAAATGTATAAATGCTTTTCTTTCACCTTTCACATTACACTATGAGCTCAGACAGGGATCATTAAACTGGTATTATAAAGCTGCAGGTACAGATACTGATAGCTGGGGGGCATAAACCACCTGACAGGTTCCCTTTAAAGTCCCATACAACCTCTTTAACCCCTTTACGACTAATGACGAGTATACTCGTCATGAAAAGATGTCAGTTCCCGCATCATGACGAGTATACTCGTCATGGCTTTGAACTGTCACTGCTTCTAAACAAACAGTGACAGCTCAAATCTAACAGCTGTCAGTGACAGCTGAGGGTCAGGGGCAGAGGTGTGGGGACCCTTTTTAGGGGTCCCCACACTCAGAGCGATGTGATCGGTCAGTCAATCTGACCGACCGATCACATCAAGATGGCGCAGGAAAGTGCTGAATGTCAGCACTTCCCTGAGCGATCGCTGCAGGAGCCGGGCTGTCAGCTGTGCCCGGCTCCTGCACACATCCCCTGCCTGTGTCCTCTGCCCCTCCACCTATGTGCCCACTGCTCCTGGCCCCCTCTCCTGCCTCCCGGTCTCCTCCATTGTCTCCCCGCTGTGTCCGCATCCAGCCCAGCCCCCCCCCATTCCCCCGCTCATTACCCCTGCCCCCTGCTGTTCCCCCCCCCCCTCCCCGCTCATTACCCCTGCCCCCTGCTGTCCCCCCCCCCCTCTCATCTCCCCCGTACCCTGCTGTGTCCGCCTTCCCCCCCTGTTCCCCGCTATCTCCGGCCCCCCGCCACAGTACCGGTGACCGGCGGGGGGCCCTCCAGCAGCTGGAGAAGGGGGGTGCTGTCGCTCCACAGCACCGCCGCCCTCCAGCAGCGTTGCACAGCTTCTCACCTGCAGTGCAGCAGCTGCAGGCGCCGGGCACCCAGGAGGACGTGTGCGGTGTCGGCGCCGCCCCCTTCTCCACTGCCGCTCCCCCGGCCTGCCTGCAGCTGGGACGGTGCGGTCCTGGGTAAGACCCCCTGCATGATACCCCTTCAGGGGGATCCCTGATCCCCCTGGAGGGGGACCCCTATTCCCCCATCTCCCTGGAGGGGGATCCCTGATCCCCCATTCCCCTGGAGGGGGATCCCTGATCCCCCATCCCCCTAGAGGGGGATCCCTGATCCCCCATCCCCCTGCAGGGGGATCCCTGATCCCCCATTCCCCTGGAGGGGGATCCCTGATCCCCCATCCCCCTAGAGGGGGATCCCTGATCCCCCATCCCCCTGCAGGGGGATCCCTGATCCCCCATCCCCCTGCAGGGGATCCCTGATCCCCCTGCATGGGGATCCCTGATCCCCCATCCCCCTGCATGGGGATCCCCCATCCCCCTGCATGGGGATCCCTGATCCCCATCCCCCTGCAGGTGGATCCCTGATCTCCCATCCCCCTGCAGGTGGATCCCTGATCTCCCACCCCCCTGCAGGTGGATCCCTGATCTCCCACCCCCCTGCAGGGGGATCCCTGATCTCCCATCCCCCTGCATGGGGATCCCTGATCCCCCATCCCCCTGCATGGGGATCGAACTTCAGAAAGAGATCTGACAGCTCAGGTGCAGTGATCCAGTAGATCACTGTGCCCAAGTTGTCAGATCGCTTTCTACATCTTGATCCCCATGAAGGGGGATTCCCCTCTATGGGGATTGAGCTGCAGAAAGCAATCTGTCAGCTCGGGTGCAGTGATCCAGTGGATCACTGAAACCAAGCTGTCAGATTGTTTTCTGCAGCTTGCTCTTCATGCAGGGGAATCCCCTTGCATGGGGATTGAGCTGCAGAAAGCAATCTGACAGTTTGGGCGCAGTGGTCCAAACTGTGCAGTGATCCACTGCACAGTGATCCGGGCTTTCAGACCACTGCACCCAAGCTGTCAGATCGCTTTCTGAAGCTTGCTCTC
Source organism: Allobates femoralis (assembly GCA_033576535.1). Classification (NCBI taxonomy): domain Eukaryota; kingdom Metazoa; phylum Chordata; class Amphibia; order Anura; family Aromobatidae; genus Allobates; species Allobates femoralis. The sequence continues at coordinate 236,991,047 of JARQOC010000003.1, forward strand.
CATGCAGGGGATTCCCCTTGCATGGGGATCGAACTGCAGAAAGCAATCTTGCAGCCCCGCCGCTGCACCCGGGCTGCCAGATCGCTGCTCTGCAGTCCGATCCTCCTGCATAGGGATCAAGCTGCAGAAAGCAGTCTCGCAGCCCCAGCGCTGCACCTGAACTGCCAGATCGCTGCTCTGCAGTCCGATCTGTCTGCATGCAGATTGAGCTGCAGAAAGCGATCTCACAGCCCCGGTGCAGTGATCCACATAGTGGATCACTGCACCCGGGCTGTCAGATCGCTACTTTGCAGTCCGATCCTCCTGCATGGCGATCGTGGGACCTTCGTTGTGGACTACGTCGGACGCGATCGAGCGTCGTGGACCTTCGTTGTGGACTACGTCGGATCTTTTTATAATAAAGATGGAGTCTGAATTTTGTTTGTGTTTTTTTTCAAAATAAAAATATTTTTCTCTGTGTGTATTTATTGACTACTTACCAGAGATTCCTAATGGCGGGTCTAACATTGGCCCAATATTATGAATCTCGGGCTTAGTGCCAGCTGCCAATAAAAAGCTGGCATTAACCCCTTTATTACCCAGTTTGCCACCGGCACCAGGGCAACTGGAAGAGCATGGGTACAGCGCCAGAAAATGGCGCTTCAATGAATGCGCCATTTTCTGGAGCGGCTGCGGGCTGCAATTCGCAGCATGGGGGGCCCAGAACGCTTGGGCCTTTCCATGCTGCGGATTCCAGCCCCCAGCTGCCTAGTTGTACCTGGCTGGGCCAAAAATATGGCGGAGCCCTACGTCATTTTTTTTTCTAGAATTCGTTCTAGAAATAAAAAAAAATGGGCTTCGCTGTATTTTTGGTTGCAGCCAGGTACAACGAGGCAGCTAGGGGTTGCTGGCAGTCTGTAGCTGCCAAGTTGTACCTGGCTGGACCAAAAATATGGCGGAGCCCTACGTCATTTTTTTTTCTAGAATTGGTTCTAGAAATAAAAAAAAATGGGCTTCGCTGTATTTTTGGTTGCAGCCAGGTACAACGAGGCAGCTGGGGGTTGCTGGCAGTCTGTAGCTGCCAAGTTGTACCTGGCTGGACCAAAAATATGGCGGAGCCCTATGTCATTTTTTTTTCTAGAATTAGTTCTAGAAATAAAAAAAAATGGGCTTCGCTGTATTTTTGGTTGCAGCCAGGTACAACGAGGCAGCTGGGGGTTGCTGGCAGTCTGTAGCTGCCAAGTTGTACCTGGCTGGACCAAAAATATGGCGGAGCCCCACATCATTTTTTTTTTCTAGAATTAGTTCTAGAAATAAAATAAAGCCTTCGCTGTATTTGTAGCCAGCCATGTACAACTTGGTAGCTGGCTGACTGGAATCCTCAGCGTGGAGAGACTCAAATGTTGTGGGTCCCCCACGCTGCAAATTTCAACCCACAGCCACCTAAGAAAATAGCGCATTCATTAGAGGCGGCATTTTCTGGTGCTGTACCCCAACTCTACCAGTTGCCCTTGTGCTGGTGGCACACAGGTTCTCCATATGCGACATGGTGTCCGCTAACAATTTCAATAGAAAATTAGCTCCAATTGTTAGCGGAAACCATGTCGGGTATGGAGAGCCCCTCCCTGTGTGCCTGAACATTGGAGCTCCCCCACAAGTGACCCCATTTTGGAAACTAGACCCCCGAAGGAACGTATCTAGATGCATAGTGATCACTTTGAACTCCCAGATGCTTCACAAATTCATCCATAAAAATGAAAAAGCACGTTTTTTTTCCACAAAAAGTTTCTTTTTTCATTTTTACAGATCAATTTGTGAAGCACCTGGGGGCAGAAAGTGCTCACTATGCATCTAGATATGTTCCTTTGGGGGTGTAGTTTCCAAAATGGGGTCACTTGTGGGGGAGCTCCAATGTGTAGACACACGGGGACCCTCCATACGCGACATGCTGTCCGCTAACAATTTCAATGGAAAATGAGCTCAATTTGTTAGCGGACACCATGTCGCGTTTGGAGGGTCCCTGTGTGTCTCCACATTGGAGCTCCCCCACAAGTGACCCTATTTTGGAAACTAGACCCCCAAAGGAACATATCTAGGTACATAGTGAGCACTTTGAACTCCCAGATGCTTCACAAATTGATCCGTAATAATGAAAAAATAATTTTTTTGTGGAAAAAAAAGTGCTTTTTCATTTTTACGGATGAATTTCTGAAGCATATGGGGGTTCAAAGTGCTCACTATGCATCTAGATACGTTTCTTCGGGGTCTAGTTTCCAAAATGGGGTCACTTGTGGGGAGCTCCAATGTGGAGATACACAGGGACCCTCCAAACGCGACATGGTGTCCGCTAACAATTTGAGCTCATTTTCCATTCAAATTGTTAGCGGACACCATGTCGCGTATGGAGGGTCCCTGTGTGTCTCCACATTGGAGCTCCCCCACAAATGACCCCATTTTGGAAACTAGACCCCCTAAGGAAGGTATCTAGATGCATAGTGAGCACTTTGAACCCCCAGATGCTTCACAAATTCATTCATAAAAATTAAAAAAACACTTTTTTTTTCACAAAAAAATTATTTTTGCCTACATTTTTTAAGTTTCACATGGGCAAAGGGATAAAATACATCCCAAAATTTGTTGGGCAATTTCTCCTGAGTACACTGATACCTTATATGTGGTCATAAACCACTGTTTGGGCGCACGGCAGGGTTCAGAAGTGAAGGAGCGCCATTTCACTTTTTGAACGGAAAATTGGCTCTAAAATTCAAATTGCGCTCCCTCCCTTCTGAGCCCTGCCGTACGCCCAAACAGTGGTTTATGACCACATATGAGGCATTGGTGTACTCAGGAGAAATTGCCCAACAAATTTTAGGATGCATTTTATCCTGTTGCCCATGTGAAAATGAAAAAATTGAGGCTAAAAGAACATTTTTGTTACAAAAATTAAAATGTCCATTTTTTCCTTCAACTTTATTTTAGTTCCTGTGAAGCACCTGAAGGGTTAATAATCTTCTTGAATATCGTTTTGAGTAGCTTGAGGGGTGCAGTTTTTGGAATGGTGTCACTTTTGGGTTTTTCTGTCATGTACGCCCCTCAAAGAGACTTCAAATGTGATGTGGTCACTAAAAAATTGGTTTTGTAAATTTTGCTGGAAAAATGAATAATTGCTGATGAACTTTGAACCCTTATAACGTCCTACCAAATTTTTTTTTTTCTTCCAAAATTGTGCTGATGTGAAGTAGACATGTGGGAAATGTTATTTATTAACTATTTTGTGGCACATAACTCTCTGGTTTAGCAGAATAAAAATTAAAAATTTGAAAATTGCTAAATTTTCAAAATTTTTGCCAAATTTTTTATTTTTTCACAAATAAACGCAAAAATTATTGACCTAAATTTAATAGTATCATGAAGCCCAATATGTCACGAAAAAACAATCTCAGAATCGCTAGGATCCGTTGAAGCGTTCCAGAGATATTACCTCATAAAGGAGAGTGGTCAGAATTACAAAAAATGGTCCGGTCATTAAGCTGCAAAGTGACTCGGTCCTTAAGGGGTTAATATATCACATCGAATTGACCATTTAGCTGTCCCTATATGGATATATTTCAACAATAACAACTGCAATTTTCAGTACTGTAACTTAGTGTCAAGTAAAATTATATTTTTGGTATTTTAACCAAGTAAAATTTAACAAGTATTGGTTTGTTACTGATTTCAAGGTCAATACGTTATTACACAGAGACAGAGCAAACGACCTTGAATATTAAAAGTCGTGGGAGGTTTGTGAACTTGAAGGGCTGAAATGTTGTGACAGCCAATACTATGACCGCATTTCCTCCATTTAGTTTCTGACGTTTGTCTGCTGTGATCACAAGTGCATAGGGAGATTTAGAAGTGTTTGGTAATGTAAAAAAGTATTTACAAGACACCTGAGAACAGCGCTAAAATTCCGCCAAACACTTCCTAGTTATGAGTTTAAAGTGGTAAGGTATTTAGCAGCTTTAACTATGCAATTACACCAATTTTAATGCATTGAGGAAAAAAAATTAACAAATACAACTCATTCCTCAATAGATGTGTGCTATGATGGTGAGACTAGTACCCTGGGCATCTTCACACTAGGCAGAGACTTCTAGATGCATCCAAGCCCGGTTTGACCTTACAATTGGCACCATAATCTAGGTATTTCGATTCCCAGGACATCCCTATGTACGTGCAGGGACATCCCAGGCCTAGTTGTGGATGAAAGTCCCAGCCTAGTCAGAATAAGTCCAGGGTTTCAGCGCGTGATGGGCATTAAGAAGAAGTGTCTGGGATCGTATAGGTAACAGTGAGAAGTGGAGGTGAGCAGTGAGATGAGTATTAGTTTTTATATATTTTGACAACACATATGTTTCACAAATTGTTGTACCATTGGGCAGAGAAGAAAAATTACCATCAATGTTTTTTTAATCCCAGATTTAAAATTTTTACAAGGGGAAATAGAAAACAGATAAAATACCACATAATTTTTACACAATTTCCCGTGAATGTTGCAATACCCCATTTGTGACTGCACTGTTTAGCCAAAATGCAAGACTCAAGGAGGGAATGAGCACTATATGTCTTTTGGAGCACAGAGTTTCCTAGAAAGTTTGGGAACTCTATATACAGCGTCTTTAAGTGCCAGAAGAGCAGAAAGCACCCTCAAGTGATCCCAATTCAAAAATTACATCCCTTTGGGAATTACGGTAATCTACAAGTGTAGTGGTGATTTTGACTCCATGGGTGTTTTCCAGAAGCAAGCAGCAATGGATGTTGAAAAGTAAAGATGGAAATCTGCCACTGTAGTGCACTATACATTGTTGTGCTAATACATTGTGCCCAGCTTGAGTTTCTGAAGTCCTGCACCCCATAAATTAAGTGGGCTGTCCTCGCAATAGAATTGTCACACATGTACGCTAAGTGCAGCTTAGAAACACTGTGGGGCTCAGAAGAAAGGGGGGAATTTGGATTTGGGAGAACATATTTTACTGGGGCAAGGATACACTTTTCCAGAATTTTTGTGTTATCAGTAATGTGGAAGCCCCTATATTTCTGTTATCAGATAATGAACCTAAGGGGGACTTGTTTTTTTGTGGGCTAAGTAGAAGCTTTTATTAGTTGGGTACAAAATATTTTGGATCAGTTCATATTTATTCTATGGTCTATGCTGAGCACATACATAGGGGTTTCCATCTAAATCTATAAAATATGTGATTTAGAAGAAACCCCCAACAAATCCATTCACTAATGAGACAGCAGAGATACTGTGGACTCTGTGTGGCTTCTGTTTGGTGTTATCTGCCTTTAAGGATGTACATGATGGGCATGGCTGGATCATAGGCCAGAGATAGTTCAAGATGTTTCCATCTCCATCATTATAGGTAATACTCCATGGGGTTCCATCTGATTCATGAATTTCAGAGATGTGCATGAAACTCCCCATATAAGCACTCAGCATAGAGTGCAGGATAAATGTACCAATGTTTATTGCAATCTTTAAGAGTCAGAAGACTCAAGTTGCTCACCATACAGTGTAAGTGATTAAATGGCAGCTGAGAACTGAGGAGACCTCAATGAACTGCATCTCGGCACCCGGATCCCAGCTGTAAAGTAAGCACTTCTCTTTCACAGCCGTTTACTGTGTGCCGTGAGCAGTTTGTTAAGTCCCTTGAATTTACAGTTGCCATGTCAATGCTGTGAACTGGGATGAAACTGTCTCACGGCACTCAGACCATAGTCGTTTGTCAGTGTGAGCCTGCTACTCGATTTAAACAGACATGTGTCTGCTCCAGCGATATAGCAGAGTTGAACAACTTCGTCAAGGGACAGACTTGTGGATTATCGGAGTGTTTGTTTTGGATTATTAAAGATGGGAACCAGGGATGTTTAATTTCAATTAAAAATTTTTTTCTCTGTTTATGTTTACTGGAGATTCATGATGGTCAGGTCTAACATTGGTCTGAGATTATGAATCTCAGTCTTGGTGCCAGCTGCTAATACAAAGATGGCATTAACCCCTTTATTGCCTAGCATGCCAATGCCACCGGGGCCAATGGAAGAGGAGGGTAAAGCACCTGAAAATGAATGCTATAAAAGAATGCACAATTTTCAGAGGCGGCCGTGGGCTGTGATTTTCAGGATGGGCGGCCCAGAACGCTTGGGCCTTACCATGCTAAGAATCTCAGCCCCCAGCTGCCTGAGTTTTACTCTGGATGTCAATCAAAAATAGGGCAAAGCCAAATATTAATAGTTACAAAAAAATATATACTTCCCTGTATTTTGATTCCCAGCTGAAGTAAAGGCAGGCAAGCTGGGGTGGCAGCCTGTAGCTATCTGCTTTATCTGTATCAAAAATACAGTGAAATGGCTACATTTTTTTACTATTCATGTTTTACAGTTAGTCAATGGGTGAGGGAGAATAAATAGAGCAGGGGGGCGCTCATAGATTTATACCTGTGGTCTAGAGGGGTTTCTATTAGAGCAGGGATCCACTCACCTATCGGGTTGTGCACCCTTGCCCAACCTCGGGAGAAACCTGTGGTTACTGAGAAACCAGCCGTGGGCTGTGGAGTGTGGATTCCAAGCTGTCATGTGACTGAAACACATCACCAAAGGTCCTGCAGGTCTCCTAGTATTGATGCCTGTGCTGCTCCATCGCAGTCACTCAGAGAGAGGTAGTAATAAATGAAGGGAAAAGTGTGGTCATGTGGAGCGCTGGGCATACAGAAGAGATCAAAAGGTTAATGTAAATATACAGACCTTCATTTTCAATGCTGCACACACAACGCGTTTGGCGGCTGAATACTGCCTTCATCAGGTGATAGGGGAACATTAAAGCAAATGGCTTATTATATAGCAAATGAACAGAAGTGATTTACAGCAATTAGACCCCTACTTTACCAGCAACGACATACTAGGAAATACTATAAGCTAAAATCACCTATCAAACCACAACTAAAAATGAAATAAAACAAACTTATTATTTAAGTAACTTTAAGGGCTATTAGAGGTACCCTTTGTTTGAGACCACAATAAAGGCAGAGACAAACCCATTATAAAACACCGTACTGAGAGCAGGTCTAAACATTGAATTTATAAAGAGGTTTTCTTCCATTCTACCATATATGAATACCAGGTATGATACAGGATAATAATTCCTTACTGCACATAAAAAACAAGAAAATGATTAGGTCTTAGGGAAATAACTAAAAAGAGAAAACATAACAGTATAGAGGGTGGTTGGGGTCTAAATAAGATGTCAAATAAATTACTAAAAGGTAAGAGAATAAAGGCAGTGGGAGATAAAAATAGGATAAAAAATATAAAAAAAAGCTGAGTAAAGAATAAACTGAATAAAAGTTATGTAATACTACATCTCCAATGATAAATTGAGCCCCTCTTGAGATAATGTACCAAGTTTGAAGATCCAGTAATTTTCCTTGTTAATGAGTTTCCTATATCCATTTGGACAGGACTCGGATATACAGTCAATAATGGTCTGCCTCATTTCACCTGGGTTTTTGAAATGTTCCAATAAAAAATGTTTAGAAACACTGTGCAACAGGTAACCCATCCTAATATTGTGTCTATGTTTATTGAGTAGCCTGCATGGTCTGTATCGTGCGGCCAACGTATTGCAGGCCGCATGTACATTCCATCAGTTATACAACATAGGACGAATGGCAGGAAACAGTACATTTGATGAAAAAAGTTTCTCCCGTGGTATGAGATGAAAAAGATTTGTCCCCATTGACAATAATATGGCAACATAGGCATTTTGGAGCGTTACATTAAAAATAACTGATCTTACAATCCACTTTACCCCCTTTTTGCTCTATGGCTTGGGATGTGCTACTAGAAGCTACTAGGTTTCTGAGATTTCGGCTGCGCCTATAAATAATCCTTGGCTTAGTGTGTAAACTTGTTTTCAAATGTTTATTGAAACATTTGAAAAACCCAAGTGAAATGAGGCTGACAATCATTGACTGTACAGTCATATGAAAAAGTTTGGGCACCCCTCTTAATCTTACTCTTTTTTTTTTTTGTTTAAAATTGTTTTTTTTGCAACAGCTATTTCAGTGTGACATATGTAATAACTGATGGACACAGTAATATTTCAGGATTGAAATGAGGTTTATTGTACTAACTAAAAATGTGAAATATGCATTATTTCAAAATTTGACAGGAGCAAAAGTATGGGCACCCTTCTGATTTTCATGATTTGAATACTCCTAACTATTTTTTACTGACTTACTGAAGCACTAAATTGGTTTGGTAACCTCATTGAGCTTTGTACTTTATAGCCCAGTGTATCAAATCATGAGAAAAGCTATTTCAGGTGTCCACTTGCAAGTTGTTCTCCTAGTTGCATCTTCTCTGAGGAATGGCATCATGGGCTCCTCAAAACAGCTCTCAAATGATCTGAAAAAAAAGATTGTTCAACATAGTTGTTCAGGGGAAGGATACAAAAAGTTGTCTCAGAGATTTAACCTGTCAGTTTCCATTGTGAGGAACATAGTAAGGAAATGGAAGACCACAGGGACAGTTCTTGTAAAGGCCAGAAGTAGCAGGCCTACAAAAATATCAGAAAGGCAGAGAAGAAGAATGGTGAGAACAGTCAAGAACAATGCAATTGAAGAAAAGGAAAGCTGACATGTAAACAAAGGGGCGATCACTCAAAAATATTGGAAAAATATAAACAATGAATTTTATTAGACACAACAGTACACACAAGGACAATAAAAAACATAAAAAGACCACACAGTGGCCCCTACATTAAAAACAACCTTCCCCACAAGGCATCACCACATGTACATAAAGTATGCAAAACAGTGCAGTCTCAAGTGTTTCTGAAGTAGAAAAGGTTTCCTGGTTACAGTGGAAAGCCTGAAAATACTCACAAAATAAGCCCTGGCAGAGAAAATCAATCAATCAATCAATCAATAATAGGTCAGCAATAATGTAAAATCAGACTTGCTGTTGCAAAGCAAGTGCTTTTACACCTTCTGATGGTTAGTATTTAGAGTAAAAAGCACAAAACATGATAACCCATGCTCACCAGGCCATTAGGAGAACTAAGCAATGAATAACCAACCTAGGAAATCACGAGCAAACATAAGCACTGCTATGCGAACATACCCTAGAGTATATAATGGAGAAGGACTCAAGCTGGACCCCACGCGTATCGTCACCAAAGTGACTTCGTTAGGCGTGAGTCCAGTCAAGAACAATCCACAGACCACCTCCAAAGACCTGCAGCATCATCTTGCTGCCGATGGTGTCACTGTGCATCGGTCAACAATACAGCGCACACTGCACAAGGAGAAGCTGAATGGGAGAGTGATGCAAAAGAAGCCGTTTCTGCATGCACACTACAAACAGAGTCGCCTGAGGTATGCAAAAGCACATTTGGACAAGCCAGTTTCATTGTGGAAGAAGGTCCTGTGGACTGATGAAACAAAGATTGAGTTGTTTGGTCATACAACAAGGCGTTATGCATGGCGCCACAAAAACACAGCATTCCAAGAAAAACACTTGCTCCCACTGTCAAATTTGGGGGAGGGTCCATCATGCTTTGGGGCTGTGTGCCAATGACTGCACTGGGAATCTTGTTAAAGTTGAGGGTCGCATGGATTCCACTCAGTATCAGCAGATTCTTGAGAATAATGTTCAAGAATCAGTGTCAAAGTTGAAGTTACGCCGGGGATGGATCTTTCAGCAACACAATGATCCAAAACACTGCTCCAAATCTACTCAGGCATTCATGCAGAGGAACAATTACAATGTTCTGGAATGGCCATCCCAGTCCCCAGACCTGAATATCATTGAATATCTGTGGGATGTTTTGAAGCGGGCTGTCCATGCTCGGTGACCATCAAACTTAACTGAACTGGAATTGTTTTGTAAAGAGGAATGGTCAAAAATACCTTCATCCAGAATCCAGGAACTCATTAACAGCTACCGAAAGCGACTAGAGGCAAAAGGTGGATCTACTAAATATTAATGTCACTTTTCTGTTGAGGTGCCCATACTTTTGCACCTGTCAAATTTTAAAATAATGCATATTTCACATTTCGGTTAGTATAATAAACCTCATTTCAATCCTGAAATATTACTGTGTCCATCAGTTATTACATATATCACACTGAAATAGCTGTTGCAAAAAAACTATTTTAAACAAAAAAAAAAAGAGTAAGATTAAGAGGGGTGCCCAAACTTTTTCCTGTCCAAATAGATATAGAAAACTCGTTAACAACGAAAATGACTGGATCTTCAAACTTGGTACATTATCTGCAGAGGGCCTTAATTTATCATTGGACAATGTGTGTAATAAATATGCATTCTGACCAATTTTAATCAGTCTTTATTCCATTTTTACTAAGCATTTTTATATTTTTGTATCCTTATTTTTATCCTACCTTTCTCTGCCCTGTTATTCCTCTTCACCTCACCCCACTTTTTTCAGTGAAAGCATTCTTCCAGAGCATTTTTTGTATAAGGAGCAAAAACAGACCCTCTTTTAATACAAAGTTTGCCAGCCCTGCTAATACTGTTTTATAATAGTTTCTCTCCTTTATTGGTTTATCATATGCTCTCGAATAGACTAATATTCTTAATCTAGAGTTGTTTTTATTTTACATTAGTTTGGTTTATGATGCATGTTTTAAATATGTTTCTGATTTTCTGGTAAAGTAGGGGTTAATTGGCTGTAAATCACTTCCTGTTCATTTGCTATATGTAAGCCATTTGCTCGTAATGTTCCCCCTATCACCTGATGAAGGCTGGTATTCAGTCGCCAAAACGCGTTGTGTGTGTGTAGCATTGAAAATGAAGGTCTGTACATTTACATTAACCTTTTGCCCTCTTCTGTATGTCCAGCGCTCCACCTGACTACACTTTTCCCTTCATTTAGTCAATGGGTGAGGGGTGCAACAGCCAATCACAGATGGTAGTCACAGAGAATGACAAACAGCCCATATATTCTACTAACTACCCTGCACATGAGATGCTAAAATGTTTTGGGCTGTTTTCAGGTTACTCCAGCAACCAATCACAGACGCCCACATTCTGTGACAGCGTCTGTGATTGGTTGTTGGGCCCCTCTGCAGTGAATTACCAGGAAGTTAATAAGTGGCTTGGACATTCAAGCAGGGGATGCCGGTTAGTTCAATGACAATATTTTCTTTCTATTTACAGCTCCCCCGAACTGTAACACAGACTTTACAGGGAAATTCAGGTTCTGTGCCCGAATACTAGGTGTTCAGTACAGACCCCGAACTTTGCAGTTCAGGTTCGCCCATCCCTACACCAAATGCATCTACAGGAGTTTGAGCATTTCCTTTAACTGCAACCAAATAAAATGTATTTTTATGATCTAAACAAGCTTTTGTACATCTGAATTTCTGGATAACTTGTCATTTGCTCACGGCTTACATTTTTGTAAAACAGAGTTTGCATATCCCTGGACTTCTCCTTTATCTTCCTCATTTGGACTGCTGTCAGTTAATTGACTGACTCCTGTTCAAGTATTGGTTCAAATGAATGTGTGCTGTTTTGTTTCTTTTCGGTTTTCAACAAAGAACCCATATAGATCAATTGTGATTTGAGTCTTGGTATCATTTTATGCTTCCTATTATGGACAAAGGTTGTCGTAAACAACACCTTTAATCTCTTTCTAGGCCTGGAGTCACACAATCGTATATCTTGTGCAAGGATCACAACACACTGCCCTGACTGACCTGCGATTTTCCAGACCTGAAATGTCAGCTTTATGGATTGTATGCACTGACATGCTTGGGTTAGGGGAGCCGCCAGCCTGTCCGGAAAGTGTGCTATGATCCTTGCAGTTTGACTCCAGCCTAAGGGCTCAGATACACTCATCAGAGTTTGACTGAGGAGACTCTGAAAGGGCTGGAGCAGTGACCCTGAACGGCTTCTCCCTATCTGGACGGAGCTGTCAGCTGATTGTGTTTTTGTGCTGCTCCAGTCCAGTCCAGAGAGGAGAGGCCGTTCAGGGTTACTGCTCCAGCCCTTTCAGAGTCTCCTCAGTCAAACTCGGATGTAACTAGGAGAGTGTGTCCAAGCCTTAATACTGAAATACCTTTGGTGCTCTGCCCTGTATAACGTATTAGGGAGAATTTAATGAATTTGTTGTTTAATAAGCTAGACTTATGGTGCTGTCACACCTGGCGACGTCGCTAGCGACATCGCCGAAAAAGTGACATATCAGTGATGTCGCTAGCGACGTCGCGCTGTGTAAACGAGCGGCGCGACTCTCAGATTTTGATCTGGGAGACTTGCAAGGTTACGGAGAGTACCTAAACCTTCACCTAGCTGACTGACGATAGGCTGATTGTCGTCTTTGTGCTGCTCAGAGCATGTCCCGATCCAGATACGGAAGCCGTTCAGGGTCACTGCTGCGAGCCCCAGACTCACGCATGTCAAACTCGGCATGTCTGGAGATGCGTCCCAAGCTATACTGAATACCTGGCCAGCGATGTCGGAACGTATGGGACGGCATTTAATGAAAATTGTTGTTTAATAAGCATCTTAGGCTACGTTCCTACAATGAACTTTTTGTGAATTGTTGATGCATGATTTTGCTGTGTCAAAAAAACAGCACCTTACAGTTCCACAATGTAGATGGGATTTATAGAACTTTCATGCCTACTGTGCTTCTTATTTACAACTAAATGATGTAGAGCATTTTTGTAGATCTGCACCATGCGATTTCTCTTAGGTACACTGAGTTTTTTAGTGCAGATTTTTTCCACAGATTTGCAGTAGATGTGGAAAATCTACATGTAATAACCGTACATGGGTTTTTAGTGTGTTTCCGCAGCAGAAACGCATCAAAAATGAATGTAATCTGCAACCTAAGAATGTCAATAAGGTTTGTCAAAGCCAAATACCAGGAAGTTTAAAATAACAAGGCAACTATATTTAAAGCATAACATACCAAACACAGACAAAAAACAGAAATGTCAAAAGCTTAATAAAAATGTATGTTACAAAAATACACACAAAAATGCAATGAATAAACATAAGTTAAACCTAATTTACATAATAGTTGCAGAAATTCCACAACATCAAAAACTCACCAAAAGCTCATTGTGGGAACATTGTCTTAGCGGCCCTGCTTTGACCCACACTCACCTTCTGGTGTCACAATTTCGGAACAGAATATAATCTGGTTGCAGTGAAATCATTGGACACATTGTTCCAATTTGTACACAAGCCACAAAAGAGAACAATTGTGTACCATGTGATTTAACTTAACCAAAGATGATTCTGTATCAAAGTTAGGACACAAATGTTATTTGGTTGTTGTAAAGCGCACCTAAGACCAGAACAATCAGAGAATACAATTATTATCTCAAAAAGATCAACCTGTAGTTTACCAGAAAAACTACATAAAAATAAAAGAAAAGAAGTATGCAAAAAGAGATCACCAAAAACTATTATTGTTATTGCACATGAAACCAAAGACAACATTAACCCTTTGGTGAGCATCAGCACTGCTCTGTATACCAGAAATCATGATCTTTATGAATGCCAGCTTACAGCCGGCGTTCACAGAAGAATCGTAATGACAGACAACTGGCTCATCAGCTGATCCCTGTCCATTATAGAACCCATCTGTGACTCGCGATTATGACTTTGGTGTGCTGATGGGAATGTGGAATGATGTGCCCACCTGCCAGTGCATGTTAAATATTGCTGTCAGTGATTGACAGCAGATGTAAATGGTTACTAGCCGCGGGGAATCTCCAATTTTCCACGGCTGTTAGAGGCACATAATGGCCTGAGTAATAATAATATCCTGTTTTGTAAAATATTTTACCAAATCCAAAACGGGCTGAAGCTGATCCCTATTATCCCACTAAGCTCTACCTACTTTTAGAAAGGTAAGGTAAAGCAAAAGTCAAAAATATTGCATTGTCCCCATAAAATCTTCCATAGAATTTAAATGGATCTGTTAGATATCTTATGCTTAATAACAGGTCAAACATGAATAATGCAGACATCTAGTGTTCATCTTTTTTTTTTTTGACTATACAGAGTTCACATTTTTTACAATTCAAGGATAACAATCCTTAAAGAAGAAATAAAAAAAAAAATATTGTGCCTAAGCACTAACAGGTATGTACCTGACACCTACCTGCCTGTTGTACCTGGCACTGGTAACCGCCCACACGGAGCGGTCACAGACCACTCCTGTTGGTGATTTATCAGCTTCCGCTGACATCACGACTACCTAGGAGGGCGGGTTCTCTCCTCAGTAGACGGGCACATAGCTTATGTCACGCTGATTGACATCTGGCTCCACCAATCAGGTAGCGAGGAGCCGACCGTCAATCAGCATGACATCGGCTATGCACCCACTTTCACAGAGCAGAGGAAAAAAAAGCTTCTGCTCTTCAGCTCTGCTCTGTTTACCCTACCATGCTGCCCCCGGCAGGAGCGCTCTGTGCCCGCTCTGTGCCGTGAGTGAACGGAAGTGAATGGTGCTGCGTATAACAGCAGGTAGGTGGCAGAGACCTGCCTGTTAGTGCTTGGGCACATTTTCTTTATCCAGGATATCTCCTTAACCTCTTTACGACCAATGACGAGTATACTCGTCATGAAAAGATGTCAGTTCCCGCATCATGACGAGTATACTCGTCATGGCTTTGAACTGTCACTGCTCCTAAACGAACAAGCTAAAAGCTGTCAGTGACAGCCAAGGGTTAGGGGCAGAGGTGTGGGCACCCCTGTTAACCCCTTCACCCCCCTCCCCCACCGCAATCACTCTTATCTGCGGGCGGGTTGCACCGCAGCCGCCGGCCATGAGCTGATGCTCCAGCTCACACTGTGTCCTGTCCCAGCCCCCTGTGTCCAGCTCCCCCTGTGTCCTGTAGCCCCCCCCCTGTGTCCTGAGCCCCCTGTGTCCTGTCCCCGTCCCCTGTGCAGCCCCTCCTGTGTCCTGTCCCCGTCCCCTGTGCAGCCCCTCCTGTGTGCGGTCCCCGTCCCTGTGCAGCCCCTCCTGTGTGCGGTCCCCGCCCCCTGTGTCCAGCTCCCCGTGTCCTGTAGCCCCCCCTCGTGCCCTGAGCCCCCTGTGTCCTGTCCCCGTCCCCTGTGCAGCCCCCCTGTCTCCCGTCCATCCCCGCCCTCCACCCTGCATTGTTTGGCTGCCGGCGGGCTTGTGCGCCCGCCGACGAAGCTGCAGGGCCCCCTCCTCCTCCTCCTCCTCCCTGCTGGTCCCGGTCCCCAGCCCCCGGTCCCCGGTCCCCAGCCCCACTCACCTATCCCGGCGGGCTGCACGCTCGGTGCACCCGCCCGCACCGTCGGGCCTCCTCTGCAGTGTGGCTCCTCCTCTTCTCAGGGGCTCCTCCTCCTCATCGCTGGGTAAGTATGAATGAATGAAAGAATGAATGAAAGAATGGGTGGATGGATGGGTGGATGGATGGATGGATGGATGGGTGGGTGGATGGATGGGTGGATGGATGGATGGATGTGTGTGTGCGTGGATGTGCTTGTGTGGATGTGTGTGCGTGGTTGTGTGCATGCGTGGATGTCAGCACGTGGATGTGCGTACGTGGATGTGCGTACGTGGATGTGCGTACGTGGATATGCATGTGTGGATGTGTGTGCGTGGTTGTGTGCATGCGTGGATGTGCGTACGTGGATGTGCGTACGTGGATGTGCGTACGTGGATGTGCGTACGTGGATGTGCGTGCGTGGATGTGCGTACGTGGATGTGCGTGTGTGAATGTGCGTGCGTGGAAGTGTGCGTACGTGGATGTGGATGTACCTGGATGTGTGTGTGGATGTACGTGGATGTCAGCATGCGTGCGTGGATGTGTGCATGCGTGGATGTGCGTGCGTGGTTGTGTGCATGCGTGGATGTGCATGCGTGGATGTGCATACGTGGATGTGCGTGCGTGGATGATGGGTGCATAGGTGGATGGATGGGTGCAACAAGGGATCAAGTGTCCTCTTGTTATAGTCTCTGGGATCATAGTCATGGTGCACTGTATAACTGATCATTGTCATACAGTGCACCATAACTCTGACCCCTGAGACTGTAGGAAGAGGACACTTGATCCCTTGCTGCAGTCTCTGGATTGAGCAGAGGCGATCGAGCGTCGTGGGACCTTCATTGTGGACTACGTCGGAGGCAATCGAGCGTCGTGGGACCTTCGTTGTGGACTACGTCGGATCTTCATAATAAAGATGGAGTCCGAATTTTGTTTGTGTTTTTTTTTCAAATAAAAAGATTTTTCTATGTGTGTATTTTCTGACTATTTACCAGAGATTCCTAATGGCGGGTCTAACATTGGCCCTATATTATGAATCTCGGGCTTAGTGCCAGCTGCCAATAAAAAGCTGGCATTAACCCCTTTATTACCCAGTTCGCCACCGGCACCAGGGCAACTGGAAGAGCATGGGTACAGCGCCAGAAAATGGCGCTTCAATGAATGCGCCATTTTCTGGAGCGGCTGCGGGCTGCAATTCGCAGCATGGGGGGCCCAGAACGCTTGGGCCTTTCCATGCTGAGGATTCCAGCCCCCAGCTGCCTAGTTGTACCTGGCTGGGCCAAAAATATGGCGGAGCCCTACGTCATTTTTTTTTTCTAGAATTAGTTCTAGAAATAAAAAAAAATGGGCTTTGCTGTATTTTTGGTTGCAGCCAGGTACAACCAGGCAGCTGGGGGTTGCTGGCAGTCTGTAGCTGCCAAGTTGTACCTGGCTGGACCAAAAATATGGCGGAGCCCTACGTCATTTTTTTTTCTAGAATTAGTTCTAGAAATAAAAAAAAATGGGCTTTGCTGTATTTTTGGTTGCAGCCAGGTACAACGAGGCAGCTGGGGGTTGCTGGCAGTCTGTAGCTGCCAAGTTGTACCTGGCTGGACCAAAAATATGGTGGAGCCCTACGTCATTTTTTTTTCTAGAATTAGTTCTAGAAATAAAAAAAAATGGGCTTCGCTGTATTTTTGGTTGCAGCCAGGTACAGCGAGGCAGCTGGGGGTTGCTGGCAGTCTGTAGCTGCCAAGTTGTACCTGGCTGGACCAAAAATATGGCGGAGCCCTACGTCATTTTTTTTTCTAGAATTAGTTCTAGAAATAAAATAAAGCCTTCGCTGTATTTGTAGCCAGCCATGTACAACTTGGTAGCTGGCTGACTGGAATCCTCAGCGTGGAGAGACTCAAATGTTGTGGGTCCCCCACGCTGCAAATTTCAACCCACAGCCACCCAAGAAAATAGCGCATTCATTAGAGGCGGCATTTTCTGGTGCTGTACCCCAACTCTACCAGTTGCCCTTGTGCTGGTGGCACACGGGTTCTCCATATGCGACATAGTGTCCGCTAACAATTTCAATAGAAAATTAGCTCCAATTGTTAGCGGAAACCATGTCGGGTATGGAGAGCCCCTCCCTGTGTGCCTGAACATTGGAGCTCCCCCACAAGTGACCCCATTTTGGAAACTAGACCCCCGAAGGAACGTATCTAGATGCATAGTGAGTACTTTGAACTCCCAGATGCTTCACAAATTCATCCATAAAAATGAAAAAGCACGTTTTTTTCCACAAAAAGTTTCTTTTTTCATTTTTACGGATCAATTTGTGAAGCACCTGGGGGTTCAAAGTGCTCACTATGCATCTAGATACGTTCCTTGGGTGGTCTAGTTTCCAAAATGGGGTCACTTGTGGGGGAGCTCCAATGTTTAGGCACATAGGGGCTCTTCATATCCTACAAGGTGTCCGCTAACAATTCCAATTGTTAGCGGACACCATGTCGCGTATGGAGAGCCCCTGTGTGTCTCCACATTGGAGCTCCCCCACAAGTGACCCCATTTTGGAAACTAGACCCCCAAAGGATTATATCTAGATGCATAGTGAGCACTTTGAACCCCCAGATGCTTCACAAATTGATCCGTAATAATGAAAAAAGAAATTATTTGTGGGAAAAAAGTGCTTTTTCATTTTTACGGATGAATTTCTGAAGCACCTGGGGGTTCAAAGTGCTCACTATGCATCTAGATACGTTCCTTTGGGGGTCTAGTTTCCAAAATGGGGTCACTTGTGGGGGAGCTCCAATGTTTAGGCACATAGGGGCTCTTCATATCCTACAAGGTGTCCGCTAACAATTCCAATTGTTAGCGGACACCATGTCGCGTATGGAGAGCCCCTGTGTGTCTCCACATTGGAGCTCCCCCACAAGTGACCCCATTTTGGAAACTAGACCCCCAAAGGATTATATCTAGATGCATAGTGAGCACTTTGAACCCCCAGATGCTTCACAAATTGATCCGTAATAATGAAAAAAGAAATTATTTGTGGAAAAAAAGTGCTTTTTCATTTTTACGGATGAATTTCTGAAGCACCTGGGGGTTCAAAGTGCTCACTATGCATCTAGATACGTTCCTTTGGGGGTCTAGTTTCCAAAATGGGGTCACTTGTGGGAGAGCTCCAATGTGGAGACACATGGGGACCCTCCAAACGCGACATGGTGTCCGCTAACAAATTGAGCTCATTTTCCATTCAAATTGTTAGCGGACACCATGTCGCGTTTGGAGGGTCCCCGTGTGTCTCCACATTGGAGCTCCCCCACAAGTGACCCCATTTTGGAAACTAGACCCCCTAAGGAACGTATCTAGATGCATAGTGAGCACTTTGAACCCCCATATGCTTCAGAAATTCATCCGTAAAAATGAAAAAGCACTTTTTTTTCCCACAAAAAATTTATTTTTTCATTATTATGGATCAATTTGTGAAGCATCTGGGGGTTCAAAGTACTCACTATGCATCTAGATATGTTCTTTTGGGGGTCTAGTTTCCAAAATGGGGTCACTTGTGGGGGAGCTCCAATGCGGAGACACACAGGGGCTCTCCATACGCGACATGGTGTCAGCTAACAATTTGAGCTCATTTTCCATTCAAATTGTTAGCGGACACCATGTCGCGTTTGGAGGGCCCCGGTGTGTCTCCACATTGGAGCTCCCCCACAGGTGACCCCATTTCGGAAACTAGACCCCCTAAGGAACATATCTAGATGCATAGTGAGCACTTTGAACCCCAGATGCTTCACAAATTCATCAATAAAAATGAAAAAGCACTTTTTTTTTCCACACAAATTTTCTTTTTTCATTTTTACAGATCAATTTGTGAAGCACCTGGGGGTAGAAAGTGCTCACTATGCATCTAGATATGTTCCTTTGGGGGTGTAGTTTCCAAAATGGGGTCACTGGTGGGGGAGCTCCAATGTGGAGACACACGGGGACCCTCCAAACGCGACATGGTGTCCGCTAACAATTTGAATGGAAAATGAGCTCAAATTGTTAGCGGACACCATGTCGCGTTTGGAGGGTCCCTGTGTGTCTCCACATTGGAGCTCCCCCACAAGTGACCCTATTTTGGAAACTAGACCCCCAAAGGAACATATCTAGGTACATAGTGAGCACTTTGAACCCCCAGATGCTTCACAAATTGATCCGTAATAATGAAAAAATAATTTTTTAGTGGAAAAAAAAGTGCTTTTTCATTTTTACGGATGAATTTCTGAAGCATATGGGGTTCAAAGTGCTCACTATGCATCTAGATACGTTCCTTCGGGGGTCTAGTTTCCAAAATGGGGTCACTTGTGGGGGAGCTCCAATGTGGAGATACACAGGGACCCTCCAAACGCGACATGGTGTCCGCTAACAATTTGAGCTCATTTTCCATTCAAATTGTTAGCGGACACCATGTCGCGTATGGAGGGTCCCTGTGTGTCTCCACATTGGAGCTCCCCCACAAATGACCCCATTTTGGAAACTAGACCCCCTAAGGAAGGTATCTAGATGCATAGTGAGCACTTTGAACCCCCAGATGCTTCACAAATTCATTCATAAAAATTAAAAAAACACTTTTTTTTTCACAAAAAAATTCTTTTTGCCTACATTTTTTCAGTTTCACATGGGCAAAGGGATAAAATACATCCCAAAATTTGTTGGGCAATTTCTCCTGAGTACACCGATACCTTATATGTGGTCATAAACCACTGTTTGGGCGCACGGCAGGGCTCAGAAGTGAAGGAGCGCCATTTCACTTTTTGAACGGAAAATTGGCTCTAAAATTCAAATTGCGCTCCTTCCCTTCTGAGCCCTGCCGTGCGCCCAAACAGTGGTTTATGACCACATATGAGGCATCGGTGTACTCAGGAGAAATTGCCCAACAAATTTTAGGA
Organism: Allobates femoralis; assembly: GCA_033576535.1. Lineage (NCBI taxonomy): Eukaryota > Metazoa > Chordata > Amphibia > Anura > Aromobatidae > Allobates > Allobates femoralis. Next base: position 237,011,259 of record JARQOC010000003.1, read on the forward strand.
TGCATTTTATCCTGTTGCCCATGTGAAAATGAAAAAATTGAGGCTAAAAGAACATTTTTGTTACAAAAATTAAAATGTCCATTTTTTCCTTCAACATTATTTTAGTTCCTGTGAAGCACCTGAAGGGTTAATAATCTTCTTCAATATAGTTTTGAGTAGCTTGAGGGGTGCAGTTTTTGGAATGGTGTCACTTTTGGGTGTTTTCTGTCATGTACACCCCTCAAAGGGACTTCAAATGTGATGTGGTCACTAAAAAATTGGTTTTGTAAATTTTGCTGGAAAAATGAATAATTGCTGATGAACTTTGAACCCTTATAACGTCCTAACAAATTTTTTTTTTTCTTCCAAAATTGTGCTGATGTGAAGTAGACATGTGGGACATGTTATTTATTAACTATTTTGTGGCACATAACTCTCTGGTTTAGCAGAATAAAAATTAAAAATTTGAAAATTGCTAAATTTTCAAAATTTTTGCCAAATTTTTTATTTTTTCACAAATAAACGCAAAAATTATCGACCTAAATTTAATACTAACATGAAGCCCAATATGTCACGAAAAAACAATCTCAGAATCGCTAGGATCCGTTGAAGCGTTCCAGAGATATTACCTCATAAAGAGAGAGTGGTCAGAATTACAAAAAATGGTCCGGTCATTAAGCTGCAAAGTGACTCGGTCCTTAAGGGGTTAAATTTCTACACAGCTATACAGTTGCAAAAAAAACAGAACTTATTCTTTATTATGCAAATAAAATACACAAATGTAAACCATGAGTCCTAGTCACCACATATTGAAAATGGGAAGCATTCCAATAATAATGTCAGTAGGGCTGGAGGTTATAGAATAACAATGAAGAGCAAAAATGCAACAGTCCACGTACTGTAAGTATTTCTGCAGATTAAGTACATCACTGCAGCATTACATTTATCATTGTATGAAATTAAACATGCATGAAAATAATTTCAAAATGAGAGAAATATGGGTGAGATGATGTATGTCTACAATGATTGGGGTTTAAAAATGTACAATTCCTTCTACTTCAAAAAGTGAATACATTGTAGGATGTAAAGATTTTTTGAAACTGAGGCACTCTTCAATTTAAATCATAGGTTCTTCTTGATCTTGCAACATTAATTTTTGAAGAACAACAATCACTGGAGGTCATCCTAAAGAAGATTGCAGCAACTATTCTGTCATTCATGCAGGCTCAGAAATGTACCATCTTTATTGTGGATGAGGACTGTCCCGTGAGTAAACAGTATGGAATTATTCCCTTTTTTCTAATACTACTCCCAGAAACATGTCATGATATATGTGATGGCACACTACACTTTATGCCGCATTTCCTGCAATACTCCTTGGCTGGACCTTCAATAAGTTTGCTTTCCTCGTAGATCTAAACAAGGGGCTATCCCCAAACTACCTCAAGCTATGTACAACCCCTACAGTATTCTAATATATGAATAAACATATTTGGAATTCATAACTAGGCTAGAAGTAGCCTCACTTACTGCACAGCAAGTAGAGGAAGGTATACACACTGGAGGTATACTGTATAAGACCAATACACTGCCATTAAAGGTGGTGTCTCACCCCCAAAATGTCAATTAAAGGTGGAGCTGGAGTTCTTCCACTTCCTTACTGAAGTTCAAATTTTTAATTTTATAGTGAGGACCTAGCCACTTTTTAAACCATATTAGCAATGTATATTTAACTTAATAATTTATTAAAAATCAGCTTTTATTTGACATGCAAATAAAGATGTTTCGGAACCCCCTTGTGTGGCCTATGCCTTGATGCACCGTCATGTCCTCCTATTTGTATATTAAAACTTCTACCTTATGGTGATTGTAAAGAAAAATAGGGTGGGGGACAAGAGGCGCAATAGTGCCCTATCACTAGTGACACTTATGTGTGATGGTGGTGCTGTGAAGCTGCTCACCTGGTCCAGTTGTGAGCCCCACAACTGGTTTGAAGGCGTTTTTGGAAAACAATGTTCCAGCTGCTGCAGGACCTCCACCGACCACTGGATAGTGGTGTGAATCCAAGAAATGATGATCCTTGGAGAGAGGAGGAATAAAAGATGAAAACATATTTGGCTCTTTGGTGAGTTTATCCAATACTACAGCAGCGCGGACCGTGGCACACCAGTACTCCCATCATTTCTTGACCTTATGGTGATTGTCATGTCTCTGAAGCTGAGAGTGAATGCTGTGTCATATAATTTTATGTGTATGCACACTGACCATGGATTAGCATGGCAATGCAATCACAGCTTCAGTGCAGGCGTGGACACAATTTGGCTGCAAGTGCGTTCTGACAGTTGAGGGGAGTAGACAACAGCCACACATCATCAGATGCCCTCTCCTTCTTACTAAACGTCTGGGTGCAGTGAGTGCCGACCACAGACAGGTAGGCACCACAGCCACATTATGTGTGCCACCACGCATCTCGAGAGTCAGTGTGCAGGTACAGACACACAAAATGATATGACACAATGTTCGCTCTCAACTTCACAGACATGTCTCACCATAAGGTAGCAAATTTATTATACAAATAGGAGGGTGTGATGCTGCACAAAGGCACAGGCTATGCCAACCTGAAGCACCCGGATTTGAAGATGAAGTAAAAGATGATCTTTAATAAAATATTAAGTTAAACTGTACATGACTATTGTGATGTAAAAAGGGGCTAGGTCTTCTATATAAATATTTAGACAGCTTAATTGCCATTTCAGGGGTGACAGACTTTTTAAATGTAATAGTTTAACATGACTAAAAAAAAAAAAATAAAAAAAATAAATAAATAAAAGGATTTACATAAACCTATAAATCCTATATCCCTAAATGTTGTCATAAGGTTTTCCGGCCAGTGGAGCTTGGCATTCAGCTCTTGATGTAGTCCTTTATCCAGGGAGCATTGGTTTAATGTTATATTATGACTCCAAACAGACTTCCCCAATCTCAATATCTAGGTGGATTTTAATTTTTCCCTACAGAAACAAACCATGTATTCTCTTTAGCCAATATTCTAGATAACTGGACATTTCCTCCGCCCTAACAGACATTCCTTTTAGTACGCGAGAAAGCTGAATTTATGGCTCACTCTCACGGCTCTTAAAGGGACACTGTCAGGTCATTTTTCAGTATAATACAATTACCCTTGAATAGGGTCTGGACAAACCTTTTAAAAACATGTTAAATCATTATTGTATGATTTGTAGTTTATGTGCTATAAGCATTTTCAGACCCTGCAGGGATCTGGTTCATTAGTCATCTCCATTATATTCACAGTCAAATAGTCCAGCTGCAGTATAAGTGTAATTTGAATATCCACACCCATCCAAGCTGGGGTTCTGTCCCTCCCCTCTGTGGTCTGTGCTGGGAGGGGGGAGGTGTTTTTTATGCTGGAGCCTGTGCTATCTGTAAGATTTCTATGTGTATATATGAATTTTGGTTTTCCTGCAGACATGTAATGTGTGTATCTGTTGAGAAAATGATCAAATGTTCTTATAATCACATAGAAATATTTTAGACTGCACACACTGCACATATGTCTCAGATACACACAATGACATGAGGATCTCCTAGCTGCAGCTAAGAGGAAACATCTCCTACCCCTCCTTTCTCTGTGTGCAGTGAATGAGTCACACAACATAACAGATCACAGGAGGGCAGGGCTGTGTAGTGATGCATGAATATTCATTCCTTGGGGAGTGGGCAGCAGAGAGCTCACTGTGACTGACAGATGGAATTAATCTTTTCTTTGAAGTTTACAGAAGATAGGAGGGAAGTATAAATAATAGAAATACATGAATAGAGAGAGATTAGAGAAAGGAATTAGAAAATGATAGCAATTAAATATAGATATTTCGCCTGACGGATTCCCTTTAAAACAAGAACAACAATATGCAGAATATCAATCCAATAATCCTCCACTTGCTTTGGCCAGACTCAAGGAGAATATGAGGCTAGCAGGAGATCATCGGCTTGGCCAGGGATATAACTTGTAGGAGTTTCAATCGCACCTGGCCCTGGAGCCTAAGGGGCCCCAAAAGTGTCTTTGGCCTATACAAAAAGACTAGTGCTATTAAAGATTTGCAATAGTAGGTGGCCCCGTTGGAACTTTCACATCAGACCCCATGAGCTTCAAGTTACGCCACCGGGCTTGGCCATTAGGTTCTTCTGCAAATGTATACGTACGCATGCTGTATTTTCATCGAAAAAGACAGAAAAATGTATGTTTGTTACAGTATGTCATTACTGACTGTGAATTTATCATTGTCCCCATTACATATGATCAAGATACTCACATTGAATACAGCCTACTTCAAAAAATAAATCATGGCACTCAACTTGGACCACCGAATGGCAGGTCTTAATAGACATTTAGTCACTTCAGCAACATTTCTCATGCAAACTTGTGTTTTTGGGATACTACAGACCTTGGTTTTGTTAGTCTTATGTTAAAACAAATGTTGCAATTTTTTACTTGCAGTAAACATATTACACTAACTTTCTATTGTGTTGCCTTCTAAAGGGTATTAGCTGATTGCTGGCAGGTAAAGGGGGTGCACTGTCATTTAAAAAAGGGATATCATTTTTAACCCTTTCCATATTTTTATTATTTATCTGTATGATGTAACATGCTCATCTGCTATGTAGAGTATTATGCATTCTATTATGGCATCTGCTCAAAAATACAGACCCCCCCCATCAAAAAGAATGTAGTATTTCTTAACCAATCCCTAGATTTCTACAACCAAAAACACTATTTAAATTAAAGCCACCTGTATACGTTTCTTAAAAGTACCATAAATAGAAAAAAAAATAATATGTTTAATCAAAATTAAAAAAATTGATGATATTAAACTTAAACATTCAGGTTGACTCCTATGAAAGCATTACCCTTGCCTATGGTGATTCATGAACCCCTTGCCATCCTATCTAGTGTTGCATTTGAAAAAAAACTATTGTTTGTTGTCTTTAATGAGGACCAAAAAAGAAATAATAATAATTTAAAGCTTTATAACCAGTATATTGGACAATTAATAAATGCTAGGTCGGTGGGGATCCAAAACAGCTGACTTCTGTGCAGGTGATCATTGGGGACACAGTAGTAGAGCAGTAGAACTCCCACCAGTTTAGCATTTATTAGCAATTTATTGGATAGGTGATACATTCAGCTGGTCAAAACACCAGTTTTAATGTGCTCAGATATTACACTCGATTCCAGTCAGGTAGGAAGCAAATATTGATATGGAAACTGACTGCATTCAGAAAAGGTTAATTCTGCAAACACTGTAAATCTAATATAGGAAAAGTCTGTGCTGTTCTGTCACAGACTACTCCTGCCAGCGATTCAGTTGCTTCTGCTGACGTTATGTCCGCTTCTCATCCGCTCTGCTCTGTAGATATGATAGAACAGTTGACATTGTGCTGTTTGACAGCCAGCTTCTCCAACATAATATTGGATGTCCCGACCCAATCTACAGAGAAGGACAGAAAAGAAGCCTCCACTCTGTTGACGAAGCCACTGCATCAACAGCAGTATTGGTCTGTGGCCACTATGTTCTGTCTATCAACTATGCCAGGAACGACAGGGAGCTAGGTAGCAACTACCTGCCTGTTAGTGCTTAGACATCTTTTCTTAAGTCCCATTAAGGGATTGCTCACACAAGTGTATAATTCAGACTTGTGCTATCTGATTTTTTATTATAGGGCACGGTCTCCAATGTCATACTGTTAGGGATGAGCGAGTCCTAAATTACTCGGAATCGCTAGACCCGCACGAGTCCGAGCCCAGGACTCGCTACTCGTTGCGAGTCTAGCGAGTCCAATGTTAATGAATAGGGAACCGAGTAATAACGAATAATGCTATTTCCAAATCGCTGATGTGTCTCTGAAAGTGTGCGAGTCCAAACTCGCAGGTTTTTCTCTTATTTGGAGCCGATGATGGGAGGGGGAAGCGATTCTCGGGCACACACCATGCTGTAAAAGCAAACATTTTATAATTTCTGGTGGCTTTCTGGGGGCTTGTAAGGGTGCTTTCACATCTGCGTTTTTCGTAATTCGCGGCAGATGCGGTGAAAAAACCGCATCTGCCGCGTTTGCCGCATGACGGTTCCACTTGCGGCACGGTTGCGTTTTTTTCCATAGGAAGTATAGGGGACTTGCGGCAGATGCGGCAAGTGCGGTATTGCACTTGCGGCAGGTGCGGCAGCGAAAAAAACCGCAGTAAGCCGCGGTTTTTTTCTCTGCCGCACCTGCCGCAAGTGCAATACCGCACTTGCCGCATCTGCCGCAAGTCCCCCTATACTTCCTATGGAAAAAACCGCAACCGTACCGCAAGTGGAACCGTTATGCGGCAAACGCGGCAGATGCGGTTTTTTCACCGCATCTGCCGCGAATTACGAAAAACGCAGATGTGAAAGCACCCTAAAACAAGTAGCAGGTACTATTTCGTGAAAGGTACACACTAGAGGCTTAGGGCCCTTTCACATCTGCGTTTTTCGTAATTCGCGACAGATGCGGTGAAAAAACCGCATCTGCCGCGTTTACCGCATAACCGTTCCACTTGCGGTTTTTTCTATGCAAAGTATAGGCATACTTGCGGCAGGTGCGGCAAGTGCGGTTTTGCACTTGCGGCAGGTGCGGCCGCGAAAAAAACCGCAGTAAGCCGCACCTGCCGCAAGTATGCCTATACTTTGCATAGAAAAAACCGCAACCGCGCCGCAAGTGGAACGGTTATGCGGTAAACGCGGCAGATGCGGTTTTTTTCACCGCATCTGCCGCGAATTACGAAAAACGCAGATGTGAAAGCACCCTGCGATATTTTAAGACAGATGGATGGTACCGTGCGAGCTGCAGGCAGGACACCGTACAGCAACGCACTGGTACAGGAAAAAATTGTTTAGTACGCAGAACCAGGCACTGTTAGGCTGCGGTGCTGGCTGCGTGCAAGTTTACAAGTACCGTGCGAGCTGCAGGCAGGACACCGTACAGCAACGCACTGGCACAGGAAAAAATTGTTTAGTACGCAGAACCAGGCACTGTTAGGCTGCGGTGCTGGCTGCGTGCAAGTTTACAAGTACCGTGCGAGCTGCAGGCAGGACACCGTACAGCAACGCACTAGCACAGGAAATTTTTTGTGGAAAAATGGCACCAAAATTATTTGGTAGACTAGTGCCAAAAATAAGAAAAAGCTTAGGATTACAGCTCTGAGGAAAGCTGGGTGAACTAAGCTCTGAGGATGGTGCTGGATTCACTGTAAGGCTGCTCCTATCTCCCTTCCTTACAGTCCTGTACAGCAATCCTCCATCCTGGTAGTTCTGAAAAGAACTTTTGGGTTATGTGTGAGGAATCTTGACTCCTACACTCCGTCCTGTTAGTTCTGAAAAGAACTTTTGGGTTATATGTGACTCCTACACTGCCTAACTGTCCCTAGATCTGCTCCAAGTCTCCCTGCACTAGGTCAGCTCTTCTCAGGAATGTGCCCAAAATGGCGGGGGCAAGCCTTATATACTGCCTTGCCTGTCATAGATGACATAGGCATCACGATGGACAGCAGCCAATCATAGTCCTGACACAACCAAAGCTGCTATGGCATTACTGACTATGATTGGCTATCTTCACAAGTTTTCTGACCTAACACGCAATGCTGACTAGTAACATAAAAGATTCTGGATTCGCGAGTCCCGAATAGAGAATACAGGACTCGGAATCGCAGACTCGCTAGGATTCGGACTCGTAGACTCGCTCAGACTCGCTGCTGTTTGGGGAGATTCAAGCTATATAGTGATGTGATAGAGCGAGTCTAGCGAGTCTAGCGAGTGAGATAAAGTAAACTCTGACAAAACTAAGATTGCCATTGACTTGCATTGGACTCGTTACTGAGCGAGTATTCGCTAAAAGACTCGCCGATTACCGAGTCCAGCGAGTCCCTTAAGAATCGCCGAGTAACGAGTCCTAGTGAGTAGACTCGCTCATCCCTACATACTGTGGGGCACTGCAGATCTGCATATTTTTTCTCAAGCTGATTCAGCATGTGAAAAAGAATCGCAGCATGCGGCTAATGGCTCTGCATATTGGATCACGTGCACCCAAACAAGTCTTTGGGTGAGTGTAAAACATTGGAGCGCACTTAAATGTCATCCGAGTACAGTTCAATTTACGCAGACACAATGGAGAAATGGGGAAAGAAGTTCACCATCTTCTACTTACCTGTACTCTGTTTCACAGTAAATGACAATCGGATCATACTCTGATCACAGTTTGAGCCGAGTGTCATTACCATTTTATCCCGACTCTCTCACATGAAAGATTCATTGCTCGTGTGAGCACAGCCTTACTATGTGACTTCACACTGCCGAATCACATACAGACTGCAATGCACACACAGTCACAATTCCTCTGTATTCTCCTTGTGGGTGGCCACATCTCCAGAAGTATGTGATTTAGTTATAGTCACATGCTGACAAGACTCTTGCGTTCATTTCATTGTTCTATAAAGAGATGAACAGGAGAATGTAGTCATCACATTACTGCAACTGTGCAAATCGCATACTTGAGGTGGGCAACATAGGTGAATCACACACGGCCATGATTGAGCAGTCTGCTGCAGTTACATAGAGTGACTGAGTAAAAAAAGACTAGTCCAGCTCCACAAGTAGATACATCTTTATTCAAGTAAGATCCATACACAGCACATAAAAAGTCACAATGACAGGTGATCTTGTGTTGCTGTCACCATTAAGGTACCGTCACATGCTGCCATATCGCCGTCAAGATGGCTGGCAATTCCCGAATTTGGCGATGTGGAAACCACATCGCATGTGCGTAGTGTCGTGTGACTGGGCGATTCTATGGCAAGACATCGCTGGTGGAGCATCGCCTGATTGCCCTGCAGTTAAATTAGGTGATATACACCAGGCGATGTCAGCGTATCGTGGCGTGTGATAGGTCGATAGCGACGTACACAGCGATCCTGAAATCAATCCCGTAGGTGTGCTTGGATGGTGTTTTTTTTGCGCAACATCTGTGGAGATTGGTGGTTCATGCTGTGTTCCGGTTGGCTGGCCGTGTTCAAGGTGCCTTATTTGATGACCCGTGCGTTCACGCAAGGCTGACCAATGGGAACGCAGTTCCGTCCACCAATCACAGTAATAGGGGCGCGGTGAAACACACTCTAACACTCCCCTATCGAAACAGTATGGCCACATCGCTACTATGATTGTGGCGTGTGACGTGGCGATGTGTGAAGGGAAGATTGCTTCCAGTCTTCGATAGGCGATTTCCGGGACGCAGGATCGCCGAAGATCACACGCTAGATAGCTACATGTGACAGCTCCACAGCGATCTGAAAAAAGTGCCCGAAATGTGAGCGCTCACGTCAAATTGCCAGCGATATGGAGCCATATGACGGCGTGTGACGGTACCTTTAGATTTATGTGTTTCAGGTGAACACTCACCCTTAATCACAAGGTTTGACAATAATTAAGGGTAAGTGTTCATCTAAAATCATAGATGTAATGGTGACAGCAATGCTAGATCCTACTTGAATAAATTAGAATCTACTCGTGAAACTAGACTACTCATTTTCTTACATATCTGGGCCATTGTCTGGGCTCCAAGTGGATTACATTATTACATAGAGTGACTGCATTCTTTTATTCTAAACCTGAAAACCCTTTAATTGTAAATCTTAACAGTAGTTATTGATGACATTGCTTTTCATTTGTCTCTCTAATTTAAATTTTGTCTTTTTTAATCAATAAATGAATCACGTAAATCATGAGGTACTGTATAATTTTAAATATATTTTTTTGCTAGGATACCTTCTCCAGTGTCTTTCATATGGAATCCGATGAACTACAAGAATCTGTAGATGCCATAAAGAGGTAATTATGAAACAAGCCATAATACTTCAATTGTAGTACAACTTATAAAGGCTGAACAATTTCAATAACAATAAAAAAAAATCTGAAAACCGTGGGCTAAGGTTATGTTCTCACAATGAGCTTTTGTTGAGTTTTTCATTTTGCAGAATCTTGTGCATATATTATGTACCGTAAATGAGATTACTTGCATTTTTTGTGTTTTTGACACTGTAGTTCTTGTCTCTTTTTAGTGTATCTTGTTTTAAACAAAGCTGCTATTGTTTTTGGTACTTCCTGCTATTTGGCTTTGACGAAACTTTATTGATATGCAAATTACACATGTGTTTGATGCTTTCCTGCAGTGGAAATTCATTAAAAACATAGTTATATTTCCAACCTGCCTGTTTTCTGCATGCAGTGCAAGTCTATGGGAACAATCTTCACATAAAACTCAGTGTACCTGCAAGAGAAATTGACATGTTGCGGATTTGAACGCACCGCAAATCAGTTTACGCTGAGTATACAGTATAAGCACTGTGGGTAGTAGATTTCTGTAAATCCCATTCCCTTTAATAGAACTGTAAAATGCTGCTGTTTTGACACAGCTAAAATATGCTGCATCCAAAACTCAATAAAAACTCATTGTGGGGACATAGGCTAAAGGTGCATATGATAGCTGTCAGCCAACATTTGTTTATCCTATCTTTACTATACAGATGCTCACTCATCTTAGAGGATCATGCATATGTTCTACATGGGGTCATGGTGCAAACCAAACACCACTGCTAGTGACTTATCTCCCGGGAGAACAAAATGATCAAGTGTTGTTATTCACCATGCCTGAGTCAAAAAGCCTGTATACATCTGAATTGCTTGGCTGGCCTTGTTAATGTACTTTACTGTATGGGGTGTTTAACATTATAGGGTTTGGTCCACAAACAACTTTGTTAATGTACTTTACTGTATGGGGCGCTTAACAGTATAGGGTTTGGTCCACAAACAACTTTGGGACCCCAAATGTTTGGCAAAGAAAAAGTCATATGTTCCCTGTTCGGATGGAGCAATGGTCATGAATGCACCATACTGCTTCATACACAGTCTATAAGAACAGATGGAGACAGTGTGGTGAGTCATGGGGGAAGTGTGCCAGATGTTGCAGAGGGGATAGCTGGGAGATGTAGTTCCACTCTCAGCAGATGGTAATGTCACAGTAGCTGGAGTGGAGTTTTAGACTCCTTAGATTTCCCAACATTTGTCAATAGCGAGCGGTCGTACATATGGGCAAAGTCTATGTCGACCCTGGGTACTCTCCTATAGAGGTAATATCTAGCTGCAGATATGGGAGTGCTTCTAACAAACAAAAACCTCATAAGAAATAACTTTATTGATAATTATTAAAAGACAAGTACCAAAACGTTTCAGGTGGTTACAATTAATTTCCACTACTACACAAGTACAAGACCATGAGGTCAAGGGGCAAGGGAATAGAGCTAAGATACTTCCACTAAATGATAGCTGGCACTACATGACCTGAGGTTGGCCCCATAGGTATATCTAAAATTGGTGCAAGAGTTACAATCACATTCTGGCCCTAATGCCTAACGGACCCCATATTTTGGCCTATATAAAAAGACTATTGCTATTAAAGATTTGCAATAATTTTGGGCCCCACTGGAGCTTTTGTATCGTGGCCCATGACCTTGAAGTTATGCCACTGCTTGGAACCTTATATAAAGTAATTTCCTCCGGGATCATTAAAGTTTATCTTATAAAGCATGCAAAATTGGCGCCCTCGCTCACCGTCGTCCTACCCTATGAGACTCTAGGAAGCGCTGTACAAAGATAAACCCTTTATTATGAATGAAACCCTTTATACAATAGATATGACATCCATAAATATGGACACTAAAGTGACTTTCCCAAAGACATCACAGATGAATGCTAAATGATAAAGTCAAGTATTAAATGATGTTAGTGTTCATTTACTAAACCTTTGATGGTATGTAGGTTAATATAAATCACCCATATGAATAGAAGAAAACCAGTATATCAGAGCACAGAAATATCACTTAGATTTAGAAGAACTTCATATAGCTACCAGTTCACCGCAATTTCCCCATCATTGGAATAGGTTCATCAGGATACATTAAAAGGTGATCCATCACGAGGCTTGTTGGAGTCATGATGCATGAATGCCAGCATGTCCATCTTTGTTAAGAAGTGCCTATAAATAAGCAATCATTGATGGTACCTTTACACGCCGCAACAGGATGCTTCACATGCACGAGCACGCACAAACGGTTGCAAACGGTAATCGCACCACCTTTACACGCCGCAACAAGCTGCACTACGGTAGGTTACATCTATCTTTGGATACACCGCCGGGTGCCACAAGTTACCCTCTGTAGCTTACCTTACCTCATTTACACGCCGCTATAACAAGGTAATATGGGCGGAACAAAGGCAGCAGGGACAACACATAGGCGTGCCACAATTGTGGATTACGAGAATTCCGTACGCTGATAGGACAAAGCAATAACATCATGATTGGGCAGCCAGCGCAGGAGGCTGACTAATACATGACGCTCGAGCAATTGTGTAGTGTGACTGGTCAGCTCCTTAAATATGCCGCCCTATGCAGCGTCTACCAATCGTAACGCAGGAGCTTCCACCAATGATCGCTGATGGGGCGCGGTAACCCGGAGCCTGTGTCACGCCTCAGGTACATAGCATGGTGTCGAAACAACCCTTCTGTTCCTTATTTACACGCCGATACAGGCCGCAACCATCGCCTTGAAATCAACCTGTTTTAGGGCACTGCTCTGAAACAGGTGCCTCAAGTGGCAGGTGGCAGCAACCGTCTTCACACGCCGCTACCTCGGGTTGATTTGGCGGTGTAAGATACATTTCTCTCATGTACCCGGTTGTTGCCACCATCCTGTTGCGGCGTGTAAAGGTACCATGAGAGCTAGGAGGTAGACTATGGTGACATTAATACATCATGACTCCATCAAGCCTCATGTGATGGTAAGGCCTCCTGAAGGGTACACAGTTTAGGGCAAGTATCTTGGCTCTATTCTCTTTCCCCTTGAGCTTATAGTCCTGTATTTGTTCGGTATATTAGTGGATATTACTGTAACCAAATGTGCTGCTTTATATTTCATTTTTATGAACTTTTTTGTAATCTACTTCTAACCATCAGTAAAGGTTATTTCTTAAGAGGTGACATTTTTGTTTATGTTACAAACTTTCTATATCCTCCACCAGGAGTGGCAATATCGTTGGTGCAGCCGCACAGGGGCCCAAGAGGTAAGAGGTTCTTCCTCCAAAGGAGATGGAATTGTGCATCATGATGAGATATTGAACTGCAAAGCATATAATGTAGTTTCACAGGGGCCCTTTCATGTCTGTGTCTGCCAGTGTCCTCAACATTATTGTTTGATTGTTAGTCTAGATGTTGGAGTGCCAGGTGTTAACTAACGTAACCCTTTTTATATTTACTGCAGTAGAATTCTATACCAGCACACAACAGGTTACAGTTTTTCTCTGTTGATGTAGTTCACAGTATAGAATACATTTATTCTTTGTGTAGTAGAGTAGGTTTTGCCACCTTGTGAACCTTGAGTAGGGTTATGGCCTCTTGGTGTGGCTAAAATACAGTTCATTCCATTTACTATTTACTGTATAATTATGGGAACACAGTCCAAATAATGATTCATGGAAGTAGGAACTTTCACAGGATGGCTCCCTGTGCCAACAAACTAGAGGTATTGAGGTGCCTGCAGTTCTGGCATTGACATCCCCTATTGCACAGGATAGGCTGACGATGTGGCATGGATTTCGCGTCACACCACTGCCTGCTGGAGGTGCAGAAATAGACCAGTATTCAGACCAGTATCCAAGAGAGCCCCTGCTCTGCCTTATCTATCCTGGATATGGAAAGCTTCACTCCTTAGTGGAGGTAGCTATGTGGACACAATATCTTCTCTGCATGGACTGGAATTAGATTCTGTAGATGCTGGAAATAGTAGATGCTGGAAGCAGTACTGATTGCTTCCTCTATCTGGCTAGACCAGAACTAGACAGAAATGTAGTGTTTCAGCTCTGAGTGTCAGTATTGAGCTGGGAGACTCTTCTCAGACATTTCTATGGAAGCTTAGGGTGAAGAGAATGAGTGTCCAACTTTCATATGCATATGTAAGCCAGTATATGACAGCAAAGTATAAAGCATGTTGCACATTAAAAATAATCTGTTAGCAGGTGTTTGCTGTGTAATCTGAATCAGCATGCTGTAAGGGTTATAACATAAAATTTAGCCATGCCTCTCTTGTCAAGGTCTGACCTGTTATTTACCTGCAATGTTTGTTTTAGCTTTAGAACCTTATCATTCCTGAACCACATTTCTTGACGCCTGGCAGCCCGGCATGTCCCCTTCTGTGATTAGCAGCTCACTGTCTCTGGATGTTGTACATAAAGAGTCTGGTGTGGATGGGGGCAGCTGTGTGAGCTCTGCTATATTGCTAACTCTAGATCACTCTCCATCCATCATCCAGGCTCTAAAAGATGTGGTTCTTGAAGAATAGAACAAGATACTGTGCCTTGTGAAAGTGTTTGGCCCACTTGAACTTTTCAACCTTTTGCCACATTTCAGGCTTCAAACATAAAGATATAAATTCTAATTTTTTTGTGAAGAATCAACAAGTGGGACACAATCGTGAAGTGGAACGAAATTTATTGGATATTTTAAACTTTAACAAATAAACTGAAAAGTGGGGCGTGCAATATTATTGGGCCCCCTTGAGTTAATACTTTGTAGCGTCACCTTTTGCTGCGATTACACCTGCAAGTCTCTTGGGGTATGTCTCTATCAGTTTTGCACATCGAGAGACTGAAATTCTTGCCCATTCTTCCTTGCAAAACAGCTGGAGCTCAGTGATGTTGGATGGAGAGTGTTTGTGAACAGCAGTTTTAAGCTCTTTCCACAGATTCTCGATTGGATTCAGGTCTGGACTGTGACTTGGCCATTCTAACACCTGGATACGTTTATTTTTGAACCATTCCATTGCAGATTTTGTTTTATGTTTGGGATCATTGTCTTGTTGGAAGATAAATCTCCGTAACAGTCTTAGGTCTTTTGCAGACTCCAACAGGTTTTCTTCCAGAATGGTCCTGTATTTGGCTCCGTCCAACTTCCCATCAATTTTAACCATCATCCCTGTCCCTGCTGAAGAAAAGCAGGCCCAAACCATGATGCTGCCACCACCATGTTTGACAGTGGGGATGGTGTTTTGAGGGGGATGAGCTGTCTTGGTTTTACACCAAACATATCGTTTTGCATTGTGCCCAAAAAGTTTGATTTTGTTTTCATCTGACCAGAGCACCTTATTCCACATGTTTGGTGTGTCTCTCAGGTGGCTTGTGGCAAACTTCAAATGAGACTTTTTATGGATATCTTTGAGAAATGGCTTTCTTCTTGCCACTCTTCCATAAAGGCCAGATTTGTGCAGTGTACGACTGATTGTTGTCCTATGGACAGACTCTCCCACCTCAGCTGTAGATCTCTGCAGTTCATCCAGAGTGATCATGGGCCTTTTGGCTGCATCTCTGATCAGTTTTCTCCTTGTTCGAGATGAAAGTTTAGAGGAACGGCCGGGTCTTGGTAGATTTGCAGTGGTCTGATACTCCTTCCATTTCAATATGATCGCTTGCACAGTGCTCCTTGAGATGTTTAAAACTTGGGAAATCTTTTTGCATCCAAATCTGGTTTTAAACTTCGCCACAACAGTATCTCGGACCTGCCTGTTGTGTTCCTTGATCTTCATGATGCTCTCTGCACTTGAAACAGAACCCTGAGACTATCAAAGAGCAGGTGCATTTATACAGAGACTTGATTACTCATAGGTGGATTCTATTTATCATTACCAGTCATTTAGGACAAATTGCATCATTCAGAGATCCCACTGAATTCTGAAGTGAGTTTGCTGCACTGAACGTAAAGGGCTGAATAATATTGCACCCCCCTTTTCAGTTTTTATTTGTTAAAGTTTAAAATATCCAAAAATTTGTTCCACTTCATGATTGTGTCCCACTTGTTGTTGATTCTTCACAAAAAAAATTAGAATTTATATCTTTATGTTTGAAGCCTGAAATGTGGTCAAAAGGTTGAAAAGTTCAAGGGGGGCAAATACTTCACAATGCACTGTATATGTGGCAAGCTTCTTGTTCATTCCATGCCTAGAAGACTTGGTGCTGTCCTTAAAAATCATGGAGGCCATACAAAATACTAGATGTAGTAGTTTTTGATGTGCAGTGTATTCATTTTTGCATCAACTAATTTGAGTAAAACTGAACATTTTGTAATGAAAGTTATATTATTAACCTGACTTTCATGTTATGAGTTAAAAAATATCAGTTTTGTGAAAATTAGGGAAATTGTTCTAGTGTTCAGTTAAGATATAGTTGAATTTTTATTTTTCAAATGGGGTGTACTCATTTATACTGAGCATTGCACATAAATAGATTTCTTGGCCTTCGTTGCAGCTATGAAATCTCTGCTGAATTCCTCTTGATGTAATAGAGTGGCATTCCCTGGAGTCCCTGTAAGTTGAGTGGTGGGATAATGACTGGAGATCTGGGGTCCAGATGCTACTATGTGGTGTATTATTACACTTGGTAGTATTCAAGCTGAGGGCTTAATTATATGTAAACATTTGTTTCAAAACGATGCAACTTTTTCTATCATTAATATTATCTGCTGCAGCCTAACTTGTTATTTTTGTCATTAGATTACATAAAAGTATAACTAGTGACTTCAAATAAAATATCATCTTGGAAGACTGGAGGATTGGTCTGCTGGAAATGACCTCCAGCATCATGCAGTGTGTGATTTCACTAACCTTTGCACTCTAGAGATATAGTTTATGTTGTGTTGTATCTGTGCAACAGTGACTCCTGCTGGTGAACTACATGTATTGAACAGCATGTCAAACTTACAACCTTGCCATGCATCATTGTCTACTATATGGAGCAGGATAGTAATGTCTGTGATTATATGTCTCTATTTGACCTTGATGCTGATAGATTAACCTGCTCGATTTTTCATATGGTTTAGATTTATTCATAGAGCATACCCTTCACTTTTGTCTTGCAATTACTTTTTCAAGGTGCCTTTATATTCTTATAATGTATTTATATAATAAATAATAATAAAATAATAATAATAATAATAATTTATGTGTGTACAGGGTGGGCCATTTATATGGATGCACCTAAATAAAATGGAATGGTTGATGATATCAACTTCCTGTTTGTGGCACATTAGTATATGGGGGGGAAAGCTTTTCCAGATGGGTGGGCCATGATGGCCATTTTGAGTTGACCATTTTGGATCTAACTTCCAGTATCTGTTGTTTCAGATGCTGCACATCTGTATCTTCACAGCATAGACAATTGCCTTCAATGAGTGAGGTTTCCATTGATGAAGAATGGTCCCACTATCTTTGTACACCATATACCACACCATATCATCAATTTGTGTGATACAACAGTCTTGGAGGGATCTATCCACTGTGGGTTAGTGTCAGACCAATAGCAGTGGTTTTGTTTGTTAACTTCATCATTCACAAAAATGTTTGCCTCCTCACTCATCTGAAGGCAATTGTCTGTGCTGTGAAGATACGAGATGTGCAGCATCTGAAGCAACGGATACTGGAAGCCTGTGCTAGCATTTCTTCTGCGGTGTTGCTATCAGTGTGTCAAGAGTAGAGTTACATTGACAATCCAACACAATGGGCAGCACTTTGAACACATTTTATAAGTGGTCATAAACTTGTAAATAACTCATGAAAGAATAAATTTACATTAAACCAAGCACACCATTGTTTTTATTATGAAATTCTCAATATGTCTGATGTGTCACATGACCCTCTTCCCATTGAAAAAAAATAAGTTGGATCCAAAATGGCAGACTTCAAAATGGCCACCATGGTCTCCACCCATCTGGAAAGTTTTCCCCTCCCATATACTAATGTGCCACAAACAGAGTTGATATCACCAACCATTCCCATTTTATGTAGGTGCATCCATATAAATGGCCCACCCTTTATTTTACACTTAATAAATATTAATGTGTTTTTTGAGCATCAAAACTCCTCAGTTCTCCTTCATTGCTTTATCAGGAGACAATAAGAGCAGACATCATAATCTATGAAAAAGTGATCCCATACAAGGTAGTATAACATCTAGAAAACAGCAGTCATGTGGGTTGTTTCCAGAATGTAGAGGTTAATACAAGTGAAATATGGTCCAAGGAAGGACAACCATTGAATGAGATGTAAAGCCATGGGTTAACATTGAGAATGAAAGGTAGCCTGTCTGGTTCAATCCCATAGGCTATGATAGAACACACCGTACAGCTTTCTGCAAAGCCACAGGCCAGACAGTGTGCCCATGCCGGGTGTGTGCTAAGAAAGAATTGGCATCAGGTTGAACTATAGGAGGTAAGCAATTTGGAAGAGAAAGGTGATGCTCTGGGAAAATACTCTGCTGGTAAACCCTAATTTTTGTTCGTCATTTTTGCAGACTATATGCACCCCTCCATGGCAATGGTATTCCAAGTGGCAATGCCTCTTTCAGCAGGATAGTGTGACCATCACACTGCAAACATTGTCCTGCATTGGTTTGAGGAACACAAAAAAGAATTCCAGATGATGAAAGGTCTGCTGATTGTGTCTCTGTGCCAGATAACACAGGACATTTTAAGTTTAAAAGTAGATAACCCACACATTAAGTAGCTAGTTCTAATACTACTTAGTTTATAATAAATTAGCAATCATGCAGACATAGATGTGAAAGATACTAAAATCTGTATGGAAAAATTAAACTGTCAATTTGTTGCACCAGCAGGTTTGGTCATTGTAAGGGGTTGTGTCATGAACAATTGTACATTTTAAATTAATAGATCTTAGAATAAGTTCCAAAATTAGATGTGTTTAAAAAAAAGTTTCTGTCCTGAGATATATATTCTTATAAATGTGTGCCATGCAGGAACAGGTCGATATACCACAGCTCCTGGGCAGGGAAGGAAGTAAGGCTGCTTTCACACTTACATCCTCTCCACAGCATCCTACGGAGGGGGACCGCAAGGGTCGCGTTCAGGGTGCAGACGAGAGTGTGTGATTTGTACGCATGCATCCGCATGCATACCAATCATTAATGGCAGTGAATGGGTGCCCATGCCAATCTGCACCCGAGCGCATACACCCGCGTCCCCATGTTAAACATAGGGACTTGCAGTGTATGCGCTCAGCTTGCGGTTCCCCTCCGCAGGACGCTGCGAGGGGAATCTAGTGTGAAGCCAGCCTAAGAGAGTATACAGACATTACAGTCGGGATCACAGCTGATTCTTTCTGTAATTCAAAACTTGTTCTCAAACAGGCAATCAATTAAATGTTTTACATCACAGAAAGAAACAGCTGTGATCCCTGGCTGTAATGTCTGTATACTCTCTTACTTCCTCCCCTGCCCAGCAGCTGTGGTATATCCGACCTGTTCCTGAATGGTCTGAGATATATATTAGTTAAGGGAACATTTATCTGAAGATTTTGGGGCACAAACATTTTTTTAACACATCCAATTGTGGAACCTATTTTTATTCTAAGACTAATAATTAAAATGTACAATTATTCATGGCACAACCTCTTTAAATAAAGAAAAGCCTTAATATTTTAAGCAGAAACATATTTTTACAGACTCCTTCAAAGCCTACTCTCCGGGAACATGGAGTTTTTCTGCTGATGCAATGTAATTGCCATAATTTATTAGCTATTCAAAAACATCTCCGACTATTCAGTAGAGATTTTGTGAAAACAGCAAGATAAGCAGACAGGAAAATATAGAGATGCTGAACCAGTTTTCTAGGCCAGCACAATTACTATGAAGTCTCTGAAATGTCCTAAAGGATCCTTCTTAACAAATAATTGTATTTGAAATCCCATAGTAAGATGTTTCAACTTCATGGCGTGTTATACATTGCACTTTTAGCTTCTCCATGAAATAGGACTTGGAGAATTTAAGTACCTTACTGTACTGGAATTATCCATGTAGTAATCCAACCAATGGTGTACATAGAAATCATTGTGCCCAACAACAAAAAACTCCATGGCGTAGGTAAAGTTATCAGAATTGTGACACTTACATGGTAATGCTGCCACTATTGATGCCCCTTAGTGTTCTAACCCATGATGATATTATTTTCATGGCTTTCATAAAGTATTATTCCCCCGTAGTGAATTCCTACACAGTATTCACCACATGCACAATTTGATGGCCCCTACATGTACCTCCACCCACAGTATAATGCCCCAAAGCTCTTCCACTAGTATAATGTCCCTGCAGCCCAACAACACATAGTATGATAGCCCCCAGCCCCTCATACGGTATAATAGCCACCATAGTCAAGCTTCCACCGCATTCTGTATGATGGCTCCGATAGGCTCCCCAAACAGTTGTGTCACATGTCATGTATTGACTGCCTGCAGTCAATAGGTGCTGCTGCTGTAGTTTAAACTAAGCCCTTTTTTTCCTCAGTCATTCTGAGGCTCTGCAGGTGGAGGTGGCTGAATGAGTGGTGGAAGTAACTTATAGCTCTGTGGAGCAGAGGGGTGTGTCTGAGCTTTCTTCTCTCCACCCCATAGGCCATAAATAATTCAGCTTCCTTCCACCAGATGTCACTGATTCAGTTCATTCCTGATCTGAGACCTGTTGTGTGTACATCATTTCACATGAAGCTGCTGATTTCCTTGATCCATGGGTGGAGGTAGGGGCTCTGTGCCTAGGGCTTTCACAGGAGCTTGGGAGAAAGGGTGGCCACTCGGACCTCCTCACAATCAGAGGTACCTCCAAGAATAGGGTGAGCCAGGGATCCCAGTACCAAGGTTAGATTAACCTCCCTTTGTACCATTTTTCTTATTTAAAAAAATGAATAGGTGTATTGACTCACCGTAGCCGGGACTTCACGGGGCAGGCTGTTCTTTACTCTTCTCCCTGTCACGGAACCGCGCCTGCGGCTGTGGGGCCCGGTGGTCCAGATCAATAGGGTTGGCTGAACAGATTAAAGGTTGATATACTGTCGTGACGCCACCTGTGAGAGTTCCGGTGAGTTCACCGGCGCTGCTTGGGCCTCCGGGGGATGGGATGCAGCAAGATGGGACGCTCCCCATAGGATGAGCGGGAGTCCCCGGAGCCAGGAGCTGCACAAGATGTTGTGAGGCAGCTCAGGTACTTCTAGCATGCGGAGATGGACAGTTCTGAAGACGGCACGGACACCGATAGTCTCTGTAACGGGTATTTTACTGTATCCAGCAGGTGATACATGGCATACAGGTAACGGGTAACGGACTGGGTGGACTCAGCAATGACCGGTGTTGTTTCAGAGCTCCGCCGTGTTCCTCAATTCTAAGCTTGTTCTAAGTGGGTTGCGATGTCGCCTTTGAGTGCCAAGGTCGGGTACAAGGGGTTACTTAAATTTCCCTGCCGGTGTGTACGTTCCGGTGTGAGGGGTAACCTGGGTCCTTTTGGTCGGTACTCCGCTGGCAAGACGGCTCTGTTTGCGGCGGCAGTGGGGTACTCCTGCAGAGTGGTCCCTCCACTCCTGGTTTGCATAGCAGTGATAAACGACTTGCTAGCTTCGGAACCAGTGATCCGGTTGTAGATGGGCGCGGGTGTATTTTGACCCGTGGGTGGTCGCCCAGAATCCGGTTGTTGAGGCACCGGGTAATGGCACCCAACCGGTGGTGGCCTAGGGGCTGCACGGAACTGTGCAGAGCCCCCTCTCCTACGTTCCTCCCGGCCACGTTCTTCTCTTTCCTCCTTCTCCTACATTCTCCTCTAACACACACTACTCCTACACTCGCCCACCAGGACCTTATTGGCCCTCTATGCTAGTGATGCATGTAGGGTATGAAGCTCTGAGTTTTAACCATGTCATTGCTTAGTCAGAGAATATTACAGCTGCAGTCTGGGCTGCAATACACTCCTGTGACGCACTCGTTGGGGATGCCACATAATATTTTTGAATCATTTGTTTGATTTGGTTCTATCTATTTTGAGGATTTGTGTGATGGTCTAATGTACTTTTAGGTCATTTGCAGAAGTATTGAAAATTCTGAAGCTTTGGCGAACTTTCAAGCACTACTGTAGATTTCTTCATGTCAGAATGGCTGTTAATTCTTATATGAAAGTTTAACTTAATCTCCTCCCTGCTAAAAGGATTGACAGGCCTCCTTGCTGCTGAGATTTCACACTGCTCAGTACAAGCTGCAGCAGTCAGGCAGAATGAGCAGAGATTGATACACGATGAGTTTATTTCATTCTATATAGCCTATACTAGATAAAAAAAAGTCTCATCTTAATATCAAGATTATAAAGTCATTCTTACATGAATTTTTCTATATAAGTATACAATTTTCAACATGTATGTGAGATTAGTTTAATGGTGTAGACAGATCAGGTTCTTCCATGAAGAAAGTTAATTTTAAATTTGATTTGAATAAATTTTGGAAAAATAATCTTGTCCACAATTACCGGTAGATGTGTTTTAAAAAAATGTCCTGTGCTGAGATAATCTATATATATGTGTCCCTTCTATGTACTGTATAGTGGATGTGTACTGACCATACAGGGACATGGTCTGGCCATACCACATCTCCTGTGCTGAGATAATCTTATATATGTGCCCCTGCTATGTATTGTATAATGGATGTGTCTGACAGTCCAGGAAATGGTCTGATCATATCACATTTCCTGTGCTGAGATAATCTTATATATGTGTCCCTGCCATGTACTGGGTAATGGATGTGTCTGTCTGTACAGGGACATGGTCTGATCATATCACATCTCCTGTGCTGAGATAATCTTATATATGTGTCCCTGCCATGTACTGTGTAATGGATGTGTCTGACTGTACAGAGACATGATCTGATCATTCCACATCTGCTGTGCTGAGATAATCTTCTACATGTGCTCCTGCTCTGTACTGTGTAATGGATGTGTCTGACCATACAGGGACATGGTCTGATCATACCATATCTCCTGTGCTGAGATAATCTTATATATGTGTCCCTGCTATGTACTGTGTAATGGATGTGTCTGACCATACAGGGACATGGTCTGATCATACCACATCTCCTGTGCTGAGACAATCTTATATTCATCAATGCTAAAAAAGATGAAATAAAGGATATTGGCAGCTACACGGTGAGTGCCGCTTCTCTTTTACCTACATGTGGACATTATATATAGGTTGTCTCCTGAAGCGTGCAACACCTGCCTAATTGGAGGTGAATATAGGTAGCATTACACTGTGAGAAGATTAACCTGTTGGTGCCCGGTCTCCTACACCTTTGAGGACATATATAAGAATATCTCAGCGCAAGGACATTTTTTAAACACAACCAAATGTGGAAATGGTCATTACTGTTTTCTTATTCCTAGATTTAATTATTAAAATCAAGTTTAAAATGAATGTTGTGGGTAAACCACTTTTTACAATTATATTTGACTTTATCAGACTTGTGGGGGCGTTTATTTTCTATATTGGTGTTTTTTATACTAATATCAATTATTGTGTTTTTTTGTTTTTGCAGAGATTATGATGTAAGCAAAATTAATTACATGTATGCCCAGTATGTGGCAAACACTATGGAACCACTCAACATACCGAACGTGAGTAAGGACAAAAGATTTTTATTGACAGTAAGTAAAATTAAAACTCAAGATTTAACCCGTCAGAAAAATATTTATTTAAAGGGACTATTTAATGAAGTTAACATATTGGTCGTATACAGTGTACAAGGGTTGATAATTTCAACGCAAATGAGTGAATGAGGAAAAGGAAAATGTAATGTAAATGTACTTTTGTGACTGACTTTATGGATGCATGAAATAAATAGCATATGTGTTAATAGTTTATTAATTTGTGTTTCACATTTATATTGTCATTGGTAATTAAAAATTCACTATATTGGTCAACATTTTATACTTCATATCATTGAGCAAAGTAAACTAAAAAAAAAAAGTGAAAATATAAATTGAGCTTTTCAGAGGACTCACCAGACCTCCTGACTAGGGATGAGCGACCCATTTGGGCTCAGTTTGGTCAAATCTCAAAATATTCAGCGAATAGTTAATTCAATGGGAGGCAAAACCAAAAGCATAAAAAATACCTTCAGGGGGGCCCAAATGCTGCCAAAACAGCTCAAATTAGGGGCAGACACCAGGAAAAGTGGCATCTATGCCCAGAGTTAACATTTTTGTCATGACGCACTATGGATACAGAGGACAAGGCCTGGCCCAACATTTCACACTTCAACATTAATTAAGAACAGGGGCATGAGGGACATGATGTATTCATTGTGCTTAGAGAGCCTGTTAAATTCAGTAAACACACAACAAAGAAACCTCAAGAAGAGTCTCCACATTTAAAATTAGAGCCAGACACCACAAAAGTGACATAATTTGACACAGAATAAAAATGTTGTACAACCCCTGGCAAAAATTATGGAATCATCTGGCTCGGAGGATGTCCATCCAGTTGTTTAATGTTGTAGAAAAAAAGCAGATCACAGACATGGCACAAAACTAAAGTCACTTCAAATGGCAACTCTCTGCCTGGAAGAAACACTAAAAGAAATCAAGATAAAAAATGCGGTAGTCAGTAAGGGTAATTTTTTTCAGACTAAGCAAATGGAAAAAAATTATGGAATCACTCAATTCTGAGGAAAAAGTATGGAATCACCCTGTAAATTTTCATTCCCAAAACTAACACCTGCATCAAATTAGATCTGCTCGGTAGTCTGCATCTATAAAGGAGTGATCAGACCTTGGAGAGCTGTTGCACCAAGTGGACTGACATGAATCATGGCTCCAACACGAGAGATGTCAATTAAAACAAAGGAGAGGATTATCAAACTCTTAAAGGAGGGTAGTGATGGGCGAATCCTAAATTACTCGGAATCGCTTGACTCTAGCGAATCCGAGCCCAGGACTCGCTACTCGTTGCGAGTCTAGCGAGTCCAATGTTAATGAATGGGGAAGCGAGTAATAGCGAGTAGTGTGAGATTTACAAATCGCAGATGTGTCTTGGAAGCTTCAGCCTGAAGCAATCCTAGTTGTGTCATTTATTTGCATTGCTAGTTTACTTTGTAAGTAATCGCTGACTCGCACAGATAAGATCCTGTCTTCTCTGTGTTCTGGCTGCCCCAGCTCCAGGGTCCTAGAGCCTGCCTGCTGCCTGATGTAGCAGAGCTGAGATTGTTCTCAGTCTGCTCATTCCCTGTGTACAGACATGAATGTCTGTGCACAGAGATGATGTAGCAGAGCTGAGATTGTTCTCAGTCTGCTTATTCCCTGTGCATAGACATCTATATTTATGCACAGTGGATGTAGCAGAGAGGACATCGCGTTTTGGACTGCGTCGGACGGAAGAGGATTTTTTTAATTAAAGATGGAGTCCCTAATGGCTTTTTTTTTAATTTCTAATAAAAAATTTTCCTTGTGTTGTGTTTTTTTTAAAACAATTTAATAGAAATTCATGGCGGTCATGTCTAATATTGGCGTGACCGCCATAAATTTCGGGCTTAGGGCCAGCTGATAATACAAAGCTGGCCCTAACCTCTTTATTACCCAGCGTGCCATCGCTACCAGGGCCGCTGGAAGAGCGGGGTTCAGCGCCAGAGGATGGCGCTTCAATGAACGCGCCATCTTCTGGGGCGGCTGCGGGCTGCAATTTGCAGCGGGGGGTGCCCAGAAAGCTTGGGCATCCCTGCGCTGCGGATTCCAGCCCCCAGCTGCTTAGCTGTACCTGGCTAGACATAGAAATTGCGCGGAGCCCACGCATTTTTTTTTTAATTATTTCATGAAATTCTGAGATTCTGACTCTGAGACTCTGACTCTGAGACTCTGACTCTGAAATTCATGAAATAATTAAAAAAAAATGCGTGGGGCTCCGCGCAATTTCTATGTCTAGCCAGGTACAGCTAAGCAGCTGGGGGCTGGAATCCGCAGCGCAGGGATGCCCAAGCTTTCTGGGCACCCCCCGCTGCAAATTGCAGCCCGCAGCCGCCCCAGAAGATGGCGCGTTCATTGAAGCGCCATCCTCTGGCGCTGAACCCCGCTCTTCCAGCGGCCCTGGTAGCGGTGGCACGCTGGGTAATAAAGAGGTTAGGGCCAGCTTTGTATTATCAGCTGGCCCTAAGCCCGAAATTTATGGCGGTCACGCCAATATTAGACATGACCACCATGAATTTCTATTAAATTGTTTTAAAAAAAACACAACACAAGGAAAATTTTTTATTAGAAATAAAAAAAAAAGCCATTAGGGACTCCATCTTTAATTAAAAAAATCCTCTTCCGTCCGACGCAGTCCAAAACGCAATGTCCTCTCTGCTACATCCCCTGTGCATAAATATAGATGTCTATGCACAGGGAATAAGCAGACTGAGAACAATCTCAGCTCTGCTACATCATCTCTGTGCACAGACATTCATGTCTGTACACAGGGAATGAGCAGACTGAGAACAATCTCAGCACTGCTACATCATCTCTGTGCACAGACATTCATGTCTGTACACAGGGAATGAGCAGACTGAGAACAATCTCAGCACTGCTACATCATCTCTGTGCACAGACATTCATGTCTGTACACAGGGAATGAGCAGACTGAGAACAATCTCAGCACTGCTACATCATCTCTGTGCACAGACATTCATGTCTGTACACAGGAAATGAGCAGACTGAAAACAATCTCAGCACTGCTACATCAGGCAGCAGGCGGGCTCTAGGACCCTGGAGCTGCACAGAGAAGACAGCTGGACTCGGCTCGCAAAGAAACAGCAGTTATCTGCGAGTTTCCCTGCTATCACTGGCACAGTACCCAGTGATTACTCGCGAGTCTAATGCAAACAATGACAATCCTAGTTTTGTCAGCGTTTTGACAAAACTAGGATTGATATTGATTTGCATTGGACTCGCGAGTAATCACTGGGAAACTCGCGAGTACCGAGTCCTGCGAGTCCCTTACTACTCGCCGAGTAACGAGTCCTAGCGAGTAGATTCGCCCATCCCTAAAGGAGGGTAAATAATCACACAATGTTGCAAAAGATGTTGGTTGTTCAGTCAGCTGTGTCTAATATCGGACAAAATACAAACAACATGGGAAGGTTGTTAAAGGCAAACATATGGTAGACCAAGGAAGACATCAAAGCATCAAGACCAGAAATTTAAAGTAACATGTCTCCAAAACAGGAAATGCACAACAAAACAAATGAAAGCGAATGGGAGGAAACTGGAGTCAATGTCTGTGACCGAACTGTAAGAAACTGCTAAAGGAAATGGATATACATACAGAAAAGCTAAACAAAAGCATCATTAACACCTAAACAGAAAAAACAAGGTTAGAATGGGCTAAGGAAAGTAATCGTGGACTGTGGATGACTGGATGAAAGGCATATTCAGTGATGAATCGCAAATCTGCATTGGCAAGGTGATGATGCTGGAAATTTGTATTGGTACCATGCCATGAGATTTATAAAGATGACTGCCTTAAGAGAACATGCAAATTTCCACAGTCATTGATGATAAGACGCTACATGTCAGGTAAGGTACTGGGAGATGGCTGTCACTGCATCTTCAATAAATGCCCAAGTTTACATTGATATTTTGAACAGTTTACTTATCCCATAAATTGAAAGTATGTTTGGGGATGATGAAATCATTTTTCAAGATGATATGCATCTTGCCATAGAGCAAAAACTGTGAAAACCTTCCTTGAAAGAAGACACATAAGGTCAAATGTCATGGCCTGCAAATAGTCCGGATCTCAATCTAATTGAAAATCTTTCCTGGAAGTTGAAGAAAATGGTCCATGACAAGGCTCCAACCTGCAAAACTGACAGAGAAAGTTGGAGCCAGATTGATGATGAGTACTGTTTGTCACTCATAAAGTCTATGTCTCAGAGACTGCAAGCTGTTATTAAAGCCAGAGGTGGTGCAACAATATACTAGTGATGTATTGGAGTGTTCTTTTGTGTGTTTGTTTTTCATGATTCCATAATTTTTCCTCAGAATTGAGTGATTCCATAATTTTTTCCCTCTGCTTGGTCTGAAAAAAATTACCTTACTGACTACCACATTTTTTATCTTGATTTCTTTTAGTGTTTCTTAAGCCAGAAAGTTGCCATTTGAAATTACTTTAGTTTTGTGCCATGTGGTGAATCAGCAGCCGAACCTGGCAGCTCCACACCGCCTCCCTTTAAACCCAGGTCAGTCAGAGTGATGAGGGTCTCAGGTCAATCACAAGTCCATCAGCCATTCCAAATTATTATTTAGACATGTGCACGCCCAAGTAAATGATACGGAAACCAGAGCCGTCTTAAGCCTTACTCATGCCTATGCCACATGCGATTAAACACTGCGCAAGCATTTATTGAAAACACATTTTTATACAGAAAGCAAAAGGGGTGTTAGTATTCTAGAACTTTCTACAAAGTTATCATCTCCTAATTGGTCAATTCTTATCAAATTATTCTAATATCTAAATTCCTCCTTAATGGGTTGGCTTAGGTCTCAGGTGTATTATGGAACGTGAGCGCCATCTTGTGTATAACAGACGACATGCCATCTCTAAGTCACGATATATTTTAGGGAAATGTTGTGATATTTTTAACCTATAGAGACATTTCATTTCTCTCATTTCTGGAAGAAAAAGGAGAACGACACCAAGAACTGATAAAACACTTATCAGCAATAGTAAAACTAATGCAAGAAAACTTGCTTTGCCCCAATTAATTTGCACAGCACTGTATGTAATATGCCAACACAGAGTAACAAGTATTTGTGAAGGGTAAAGGAAATGATGTATGGTTTTCTAAATATCTAAATATAAATCTGAATATTGTACAAGCATTTGCATTCAGCCTCCTCTATTTTGACACCTCTAAAGAAAATTCTGAGTAACCAACTGCCTCCAAAAATCACATAATTTGTAAATTACACATCACTTACGGTAATTTATGGAAATCTATACTGTTACTTCTTTGCTTGTGTGGATTGGATGGGTTGTTACTGACATCTGGTTAGACATTCATGTCATTAGCACCGTTCAAAATGTACTTACTTAGTAAATTGGTGACTTGCTCAATACCTAAATCTCAAAGTACGACAGCGCTCCACTCAGCTGATGCAGTCAAATAGATGTTTTTTATTCCATCATATATAGTGCAATGTTTCGGTCCTGTATTCTGGATCTTTGTCAAGCATCAAGTGAGGCGGTCGACAGGGTAGGAGGTACTCTGGTACCGGGACTGATGGAGACTTGGATGGGGAATCACGGCTGGTCGGTCCCCGGTCCCGTGCCCTGGACCCTCAATGTCAAGGATGAGGGAATTGGTTACGTGACGCCACCTATGGTACCTGGTAACGGGTATACCAGCACTGGGGCCGGCCGCTGAGGTGATGGAGGTGCAGCTTAGTGTAGTACAGCTCCGCACAGGTGGAGCTTTACCTCAGGTCAGTGGGGATGGATGAGGGGAGTTGTAGTCGCGTCTTTGCAGTCAATGCGATGAATAGCGGCGGTTAAGCAGGCACACACACACACAGTGGTCTTTGTTTCGGTACCTTTTACTGGTCACAGGGTAACAGGTACAAGATAAATAACTATTTACATTTGAAATTGAACAGAGTCTTAAAATTTAAAATTTACAAAAAACAGGTATAAATAAGAAACGGGTAACCAGTCTATACAGCGCTAGTCCATCCGCTGCAGGCTGTTTAAGGTGTTTAAACAGGTGTTTGCCACTACTATTCCTGTGGCTATGGTCAATTTTTGGAAGTAAGAAAGGAAAATTGAAAAAGTCCAACAGGTCAAGCCTCTGTAGGCTTAAAGGTTGAAAAACACAACAACAAACACTACGGGTGCCTCGGTGTAGGAGTCCTAGGTACTGCAGGGGCCTCTACCGGGTCATAACTGCTGTAGGCCTCCTGGCCCTGGGGTCACCTATTGGCCAAGATTTTGCTCTCCCTAGACAGATCCAGACACCAACTCCTCTCACCCCCTTATTGGTGTTGTGTACCTGGTCTGGATTGTTTTAGCCTACTCTTCACCCTTTTTCTGTACCTTACATTAATTACATATTTACATTTTAAACATATTTGCATTTTTCCTATGTTTCATACTCTATTGCCTGTACCTTAGTGGTGGTTGTCCCAAGTTCCTACGTGTTGACCTACGTAAAACTGGTATGCCACTAGTATGTATACCTGGTGTAGAGTGGACACTACTTACTGATCCATGTGTTGATCTGCGTAACACAGGTATGCCCGAGTTTCTTCTGATTCTCATAGTGGGAATGGCAGGTACACCGATTGCAGGATTCTCTGGTTCCAGTTCAGCAGGTGGTTCTTCTGCTCTTGGCGCTTCTACTGCTGGTGGGAACATCAAAGTTGGAATTAGTTATGTACCTTCTATTTAAGGCCAATCCACTGGTAATGCTCCAATAAGTGTCTGGACTGTCTTTGGCTTCTCTTTCTCTTTTGGTTCTGGACAAGGTACATTTTCTTCTGGTTGAAGCTGTTGAGGGCACTTCTTCAAATGATCTCTGAACACTGTTGCCGTTGTTTCGCCATGATCTTTGCTGATGACACAGGTTTTCTGGTTATTAAATTCAGATGGTAATACAGTGTATGGTTCTTTTTCCCATTGATCATCTAGTTTGTGCATTCTTCTTTTAATTTTCAAAACCAATTCACCTGGTGTTAAGGGCGTTCCTTATGCACTTTTCTTAAAGTTGATTTCTTGTTTTTCTCTAGATTTTTCCAGACTTCTCTCAACGCATTCTTGTATTTTCTGGTATTGTTCTTTCCTACAAGTATCCCAATCTGCATCTGTAGTATCTGCTTCAAGAACTACTATGCCTATTTCGAAGTCTACTGGCAATTTTCCTGCTCTTGCTCTCATGAGGTATGCAGGGGTACAATTTGTTGAGCTTACTGGGATGTTGTTGTAGATGTCAACTAGATCTGGTAATTTCTCTGGCCATTTGTTTTATTCTTCTAAGGGCAGAGTTTTCAGCAATTCAATTACCACGTGATTCATCTTTTCGCACATTCCATTAAGGCATGGTGCGAATCTTCTTGCATCCTTATAGGCGACAGAACTCTTGAAATATTTCAGCTTCAAAGGCAGGACCTTGGTCTGTCAATACCTGTTCTGGATAACTATGTGGTCTGCAGAAATAGGCTTGAAATGTTCTTGCTGCAGTCTGAGCTGTTGAGTCCTTTACTGGAGCTACCACAAGGAATCTGGAATAGTGGTCTTCCATGGTAAGAGCATAGGTATAACCCGATTTGCTGGGTGCATTTGACATGATCTAAGGCTACCAATTCTAATGGTTTTTTGGTGATGATTGGCTGGAGTGGTGCTTTCTGGCAGTTACGGTCTCTTCTTCTTAATGAGCATGGTCATCTCTCTGTGGAAGACCTCATGCCGATCCAATAGAATCTTTCACGTAACAATATTTCTAGTTTTCTCCATCGAAAGTGTCCTGCTCTGTCATGGTAAGCTTCCAATACCATTTGGACATCTCTTTTTGGAACCACAACTTGCCATACCATTTCATGTGTTGTTGGGTTGATATACCGTCTGCACAGTTGACTTTGATAGATGAATAAGCTGCTTCTTTCTTTTCACAGGTACTGGGCCTCTGGTGGAGCATTCTTTTCAAGTTGGGAATCCGGTTGGGTTATTCATTTCTTTACAAGGCTCACGGCCGGATCACTGTCTTGTGTCTCCTTCCATTCTTAGTGAGGCAACGGGTTTAGTACAACAGTCTGATGGTTCTGGTAGATGTGAGCTTCAGCCATTTTCCATTTTCTACTTTTATGGAAAGCTGGGAGTTCTATTTCCTCTAAGTCATCCTCTTAGTCTTCAAGTCCTTGTAGATGTACTTGAGGGTTTCTGGAGCGGGCATCAGCATTTGCGTTGTTGCGGCCTGCCCGGTATTTGATGGTAAAGTCATAGTTCGATAGTCGGGCCATCCAGTGTTGCTCCAATGCATCAAGCTTTGCGGTGTTCAGGTGTGTTAACAGGTTATTATCTGTGAAGACGGTAAATTTTGAAGGTGCCAGGAAATGCTTGAACCTTTCTGTTATAGCCCAGACCAAGGCCAGGAACTCCAACTTAAAGGAACTGTAGTTTTCCGGATTCCTCTTGGTGGGTCGAAGTTTTCTGCTGGCGTAGGCAATTACTCTCTCTCTACCATCTTGGATCTGGGAAAGGACTGCTCCCAGGCCTACATTGCTTGCGTCAGTGTAAAGGACAAATGGTAGATTATAATCGGGATAAGCCAGGATTTCCTCACCGGTTAGAGCCTGCTTCATCTGTTGGAAGGAATCTTCTTGTTCTTCTCCCCATTCCAAGGCTGGCTCTGAAGATCTTTTCTTCTTAGATTGTCCTACCAGAAGGTCTTGTAGGGGCGCTGCCATCTTTATGTAGCCCTTAATGAATCTTCTGTAGTACCCAACCAAACCTAAGAATTGACGTACCTTGGTGACGGTGGTTGGTCTCTGCCAATCCTGGATAACTGTCACTTTTTTCAGGTCTGGTGCTACTTCATCTGCGCTGAACACATGCCCGAGGTATTGGGCTTTAGGTTTCAGCAGGTGGTGTTTAGATGGTTTGAGCTTCATCCTGTACTTTGCTTAACCTGCAAATACCTCCGCCAGGTGTTCCAGATGTTCTTCGTAAGTTTTGGAATACATGATGGCATCGTCCAGGTATAAGAGTACCGTCTCGAAGTTCCGATGTCCCAGGCAACATTCTATGAGTCTTTGAAACGTTCCTGGTGCATTGCATAACCCGAATGGCATGCTGTTGAATTCGCATAGTCCCATTGGTGTTGTGAATGCAGTCTTCTCTCGGTCTTCTTCTGCAACGGAGACCTGCCAATACCCACTAGTGAGATCTAACGTGGAGAAATAATTAGCTGTCTTTAATGCAGCAAGAGACTTCTCTATTCGGGGTAATGGGTAAACATCTTTGTGAGTGATGTTATTGACCTCCCTGTAATCCACACACATCCTCATCGTGCCATCCTTCTTTCTGACTAGGACTAAGGGGGCTGCCCAGGGACTACAGCTATCTCTTATAACCCCGGCTTCCTTCATGTCCCGCAGCATCTGTTTGTCATGCTGGTAGTGATTTGGTGGAATGGGTCTGTGTCTCAATTTAATTGGGGGATGATCTCATGTGGGTATGCGATGGTGTACCCCTTTAATCCTCCCAAAATCTAATGGTTGCTTACTGAATATTTGTTCGAACTCTTGTGCTACCCGGTAGACTCCGCGCTTCTGGTGAGAAGGGGTGGCATCAGTTCCTACGTGCAACTTCTGACACCACTCGTCTAGCTGTCCTTAGGAGTTGTTATCCTCCGCCTGACTTGATGGGGAAACAGGTTCTACTGCCTGCATGTTGTTTTTACAGACAGTATACAGCTTTGCTACAGTAGCATACCGGGGTAGTTTTGCTTCCTCTTCCCCACAATTTAATACGCGGATTGGTACTCTTCCCTTGTGTACATCCACCACCCCTCTGGCTGTCAGTAGTGTAGGTCTATGCTCTGAATATACCGTCTCTACAACTTTCCCTCTGAGACCTATTGCTGCCATTTCATCATTTCACTTTTTGGTGGTAACACAATGGGAAACAGGGTCTGTTACCTGCACACTGCCAATCTCTCCCCCAGACAGATTTACCTGTTGCTTGTGGATGAGGGTTCGGATTTCTCTTTGGATGACTCTCGTCCGCCCATAACCAGCAGTCTCAATAATCTGTTGGTGTAAAAACAACACTTCTCCAAGGCATTTTTCAATGACATTAGTACCAATTACCATGTAGGGTATGTCTCATCAGGATTATCTTCTACCACACATAACCCTTGGCCTTTTAACTCTACCATCCCCAGTTTTATTGTTACTTCTCTGAACCCCACCTGATTCTGTGGTTGCCCATTAGCTGCAAGAATGACAAAGTTAGGGTCTAGGGGTCTAAGATCAGTCTCAGACCAATATTGTTTGTAAAGGATATGTGGGGTGGTGGTAACCTGCGACCCGGTGTCTAGTAGGGCCGACATGGGGATTCCTTCTAGCGTAACATTGAGGTATGGACGGCCTCCCGCGTACCGGTTACGCCAGTCATATGGACCCAGTTGGCCTACACCTGGGGGCTGGCCCTCGGGCCCAGGAATCTCGTGTTTAAAGACATCCTCTTGCAAAGTGGCCTGGTTGGTTGCATCGTAGGCAAATTTGTTGTCCTGAAGAATCCGTGTAGCCATGGCTCTGCGTTGGAATGGTGCGTCGGTCCCCTGAACGGGTGACTTGTTCTTCCTCCTCACCCATGGGACATCCTCAGGGCAATCAGCTAGTTGGATTTTGCTTGGAGGTGGTGACCCAGGCATGGCTTACAAGAGCTTTAGTACATTGTCCATATTTTTGGTTCGCTGCAGCACCTGATTGCGCAAATCATCACCTCTCTTATTGATGTTGTGTACCTGGTCTGGGTTGTTTTTGCCTACTCTTCACCCTTTTCTGTACATTAGCATTATTAACATATATAAATTTTAAACATATTTACATTCTGAACATATTTACATTTTCCCACAGTTTATGGCTTCTTCTCTGTACCTGAGTGGTGGATGTCCTAGATTGACACGTGTTGACCTACGTAATTCTGATGTAGGATTGGTGAGAGTGGGTCAATGTGTCACAGGTAAACTGGGTAACAGTCTGCAACTACCTGATCTCACAGTAGGAATGGCAGGTACACCTTCTACTGCTGGTGGGAACATCAAAGTTGGAATTAGGTATGTACCTTCTATTTGAGGCCAATCCGCTGGTAATTCTCCAATAACGGTCTGGACTGTCTTTGGCTTCTCTTTCTCAGGATCTGGACAAGGTACATCTTCTTCTGGTTGTAACTGTTGAGGGCACTTCTTCAAATGATCCCTGGACACTGTTGCCATTGTTTCACCATTGTCCTTGCTGATGAGACAGGTTTTCTGGTTATCAAAACTGGATGGTAACACAGTGTATGGTTCTTTTTCCCATTGATAATCTAGTTTGTGCCTGACTTTGTGTTGTAAATAGTTGTTTTATATGCCCCAGAAAATGATGAGCCCAGGGCTAGGGGTACTCAGATACCGGGCCTGGGTTTGATGGTATTAAACTGGGAGAATCACGAGTGGTCGGGTTCCCGGTTCCATGACCTGGCTGTCCTTTATTAGAGGGCGTTGAGGGAATATTTACAGGGGTACGTGACGCCACCTGTGGTTCCCGGTAATATGGGTACCGGTGCTGCAAGCCGGCCGCTGAGGTGATGGTGGGTGCAGCACAGTGTTGTCCAGCTCCCACAGGAGGAGCTTTTACCTCAGGGCAGCGGTGATGGAGGATGATGAGGAAGATGAGGGGAGTGGTGGTAGTTGTTCTTACCCCTCTGATGAGATGCTGGTGTTGGTGCTGAAGCCCTCCGGGCACAGGCTAGAGGGTTGACAGAGACCAGTTCAACTCTAACTCCACTTTACTGGGTACCGGCAGATGTTAAGATGAAACATGGTACAGTCTGGTTTAACAGGTGATAGTTGCCAGTTCAGGGTCCCCCTTATGGAGTCTCCAGATGTTCCTTCTCAAGTCTTTCGGGGTCTAAACTGCTCTTCTCACTATTTACCACCCTTGCAGAGCTCTCCGCCAGTCCCACAGTCTGTAGCTAGTAGGTAAGGTTTGTTCCTTACCGGTATGGACAGGAGTGTTTCCCTATCTCTTCTCCTGCCACGGAATTTGGCCCGTTACCTATAGTGTCTTGAACCAGTTTCGGTCCTGAGGGGTGAGGTGCCTTTTCTGGTGCTAACGGCAACCCGGTGATTATGGGCCCGCAGCTCATCGGTTTGCGGCCAGAGATAAACTGCTGACCCCCTCGGCTTCCTGTGCTGCCGGTGTTCCCCAAAACATTACCAGCCAGCTACAACTGGTTCTGGTCTGTTTCCTTCTGTCCTGAGCCCCCTCTTAGAGATGGGGATCCCTCCTGTCAGCAGCCTGTCAGGCACGTCCTATCTGGCTGCCTTCCCAGTACTGTCTGAGGTAACTGTCACTCTACTACTTCACTAACCTAGGCTCCACCCCCTTTTGGGACCTACTAAATTAACCAGTCCCCCTATACTAAGGTACCTAGTCTGTGTGTGTGTGTGTGTGTTAACTTGAGACTCCACAGGTTAAACCCTAAGCCGACAACTTACAGAGATATCACATTTGTTGTCAGAGTGTAATACCTCTCTGTGGCGCCTAGCCAGAGGGGCGCCACATCAAGCATCATGCTTGACAAAGGTCCAGAATAGAGGACCGAAACATTGCACTATATATGGTAGATTAAAAAACATCT
This sequence comes from Allobates femoralis, assembly GCA_033576535.1. Taxonomy (NCBI): domain Eukaryota; kingdom Metazoa; phylum Chordata; class Amphibia; order Anura; family Aromobatidae; genus Allobates; species Allobates femoralis. The sequence continues at coordinate 237,047,613 of JARQOC010000003.1, forward strand.
AATCATTTATTGGAATGCACGGCTCTGTGGAGCGCTGTGGTACTTTTGGATTTTGATACATACTCCAGGATGACTCCATTGGAGGGACGTGCACTGCCTTGAGGGTGAGACCATACACCTTGTGGGGTGCTGCAAATTACATATTATCTTTATACTGTTGTGTTCAATACCTAATTCACCCATTGTGTATATTTATATATAAACACACATATAATAGCACAACATGTTAATATATTGTAATATATTTTTGTTTGAAAAATTAAAATTATGTCTTTCCGTTTTGTTTGTTTTTTTTCGGAGTTTTGCACAAGAAGCGACTCCCATTTTTAAGCGTCACAGGGTCTTTTTATAGTTTGTATAGAGAGACTCTGAGTATAAGAAGTTCTATAGGTTTGGTGTTGCTATTGTTTGTTACTCAGTCCAGATTGTTTAGTTTTTAATTTACATCATATTTTGAAAAACGTAGAAATGATAGACATCATTTTTCTATTTCTTGAGAATTCCACTTGACTGACCACACAATGTGAACATGCGTTTGGTCTGACAGCCATGTGCTATTGCAGCTCATCCGGACTTATCTCTGGGGGTCTGTAAGATCAAAAGATGGCATTGCAGCATATGTGATCACTATACACGTTACATAATACAGAGGAGAGGGAAGTTTCCTCCTTGTTAGATCTTTAGATTGATATATTGTTTTTAAAGTGCAAATAGCACAGCAAATTCTGTTAACAGAAGTTGGGAAATGCTGCAAAATGTGTCTAGTTCTTTTTCTTTATGAATGTTAGACTATGTTCCCATGGAGTATTTGGTTTTTGATGCTGCACATTTTCTGCCCCTGTTAGGTAAATTTTGCTTTTTTCCATTTTTTTTAGAATTGTGTTTTTGAAGGTTCATTTTTGCTCATACTTTTTAGTATGCCATGTCCAACCCCTTCCCGTCATTTGACATATAGGTATGTCATATTTTGCGATGACTTCCTGCAAATTAATGTACCAATACATCATGGGGATAGTGTGGCAAAGGAGCTGTACCCAGAGGATTGCTGTCGGGAGCTTGACTTCAGTGATAGCCAAGCTCCGGCTGTCACATCCAAAGACGGTCTCCACACTGCCCCATGATTTTATAGTGTAGCTGGATAATTTATTATACAATGTTTATTGTTAACCATGTATAGTTTTTCTATTTTCTTTATATTTTCATGAATCGTATTGTTATAATAATTTTAATTGTGTTATGGTATGTATATTTTTTCTGATGTATGTATCTCTCCAGGTTTGGTATTTGTAGTTTCCATATATTGTAAAAAGTGTTTTTACCGTGTAAGGCCCCTTTCACATCAGCGTTTTTTTCAAATCGCGGCAGATGCGGTGAAAAAAACGCATCTGCCGCGAAACCGCATATCGGCTATACTTGCGGCATGGTTGCGGCACGGTTGCGGCAAGCCCCATACAATGTATAGGCAGGCTTGCAGCAGGTGCGGCAAGTGCGGTTTTGGCACTTGCGGCAGGTGCGGCCGTGAAAAAAAACGCGGTCAGCAAGCTTTCAAGACTCTATGTCCTCTCTTAAGTCTGATGAAGAGGCCACAATGTCTTGAAAG
>JARQOC010000003.1:237049312-237062172 GCA_033576535.1 Allobates femoralis
CCACACATCCTCCTCGCCCTACCCCCCTATCTGTCTGGGTCCCCCACAGCTCGGTTCTTGGACCATTACTGTTTTCAATCTACACTCTCGGCCTAGAGCAACTCATTCAGTCCCATGGCCTCCAGTACCACCTGTACGCCGACGACACCCAAATCTACCTGTCTGGTCCTGACATCACATCCCTCTTATCCAAAATTCCACACTGCCTGTCTGCCATCTCATCCTCCTTCTCTGCTCACTTCCTTAACCCCTTCATGACCAAGCCTATTTTGACCCTAAAGACCGAGGCATTTTTGGCAATTCTGACCAGTGTCCCTTTTATGAGGTAATATCTCTGGAACGCTTCATTGGATCCGAGCGATTCTGAGACTGTTTTTTCGTGACATATTAGGCTTCATGTTAGTATTAAATTTAGATCGATAATTTTTGCGTTTATTTGTGAAAAAATCAAAAATTTGGCAAAAATGTTGAAAATTTAGCAATTTTCACATTTTTCATTTTTATTCTGCTAAACCAGAGAGTTATGTGCCACAAATTAGTTAATAAATAACATTTCCCACATGTCTACTTCACATCAGCACAATTTTGGAAGAAAAAAAAATTTGGTAGGAAGTTATAAGGGTTCAAAGTTCATCAGCAATTATTCATTTTTCCAGCAAGATTTACAAAACCATTTTTTTAGTGACCACATCACATTTGAAGTCTCTTTGAGGGGTTTACATGACAGAAAACACCCAAAAGTGACACCATTCCAAAAACTGCACCCCTCAAGCTACTCAAAACTATATTCAAGAAGATTATTAACCCTTCAAGTGCTTCACAGGAACTAAAATAAAGTTGAAGGAAAAAATGGACATTTTAATTTTTGTATCAAAAATGTTCTTTTAGCCTCAATTTTTTTCATTTTCACATGGGCAACAGGATAAAATGCATCCTAAAATTTGTTGGGCAATTTCTCCTGAGTACACAGATACCTCATATGTGGTCATAAACCACTGTTTGGGCGCAGGGCAGGGCTCGGAAGGGAAGGAGCGCAATTTGAATTTTGGAGCCAATTTTCCAAACAAAAAATGAAATGGCGCTCTTTCACTTCTGAGCCCTGCTGTGCGCCCAGACAGTGGTTTATGACCACATATGAGGTATCAGTGTACTCAGGAGAAATTGCCCAACACATTTTGGGATGTATTTTATCCCTTTGCCCATGTGAAACTGAAAAAAATGTAGGCAAAAATAAATGTTTTGTGGAAAAAAAGTGTTTTTTTCATTTTTATGGATGAATTTGTGAAGCATCTGGGGGTTCAAAGTGCTCACTATGCATCTAGATATGTTGCTTTGGGGGTCTAATTTCCAAAATGGGGTCACTTGTGGGGGAGCTCCAATGTGGAGACACACAGGGACCCTCCAAACGCTACATGGTGTCCGCTAACAATTTAAGCTCATTTTCCATTCAAATTGTTAGCGGACACCATGTCGCGTTTGGAGGGTCCCCGTGTGTCTCCACATTAGAGCTCCCCCACAAGTGACCCCATTTTGGAAACTAGACCCCCAAAGGAACATATCTAGATGCATAGCGAGCACTTTTAACCCCAGGTGCTTCACAAATTGATCCGTAAAAATGAAAAAAGAAACTTTTTGTAGAAAAAAAGTGCTTTTTCATTTTTATGGATGAATTTGTAAAACATCTTGGGGTTCAAAGTGCTCACTATGCATCTAGATACGTTCCTTAGGGGGTCTAATTTCCAAAATGGGGTCACTTGTGGGGGCGCTCCAATGTTCAGGCACACAGGGAGGGCTCTCCATACCCAGCATGGTTTCCGCTAACAATTGGAGCTAATTTTCCATTGAAATTGTTAGCGGACACCATGTTGCATATGGATAACCTGTGTGCCACCAGCACAAGGGCAACTGGAAGAGTTGGGGTACAGCACCAGAAAATGCCGCCTCTAATGAATGCGCTATTTTCTTGGGTGGCTGTGGGTTGCAATTTGCAGCATGGGGGACCCACAACATTTGGGTCTCTCCACGCTGAGGATTCCAGTCTGCCAGCTGTCAAGTTGTATTTGGCTGGCTACCAAAAATACAGCGAAGGCCTTTTTTTATTTCTATAACTAATTCTAGAAAAAAAAAAAATGACGTGGGGCTCCGCCATATTTTTGGTCCAGCCAGGTACAACTTGGCAGCTACAGACTGCCAGCAACCCCCAGCTGCCTCGTTGTACCTGGCTGCAACCAAAAATACAGCGAAGCCCATTTTTTTTTATTTCTAGAACTAATTCTAGAAAAAAAAATGACGTGGAGCTCCGCCATATTTTTGGTCCAGCCAGGTACAACTTGGCAGCTACAGACTGCAAGCAACCCCCAGCTGCCTCGTTGTACCTGGCTGCAACCAAAAATACAGCAAAGCCCAATTTTTTTATTTCTAGAACTAATTCTAGAAAAAAAAATGACGTGGGGCTCCGCCATATTTTTGGTCCAGCCAGGTACAACTTGGCAGCTACAGACTGCCAGCAACCCCCAGCTGCCTCATTGTACCTGGCTGCAACCAAAAATACAGCAAAGCCCATTTTTTTTTATTTCTAGAACTAATTCTAGAAAAAAAAATGACGTAGGGCTCCGCCTTATTTTTGGCCCAGCCAGGTACAACTAGGCAGCTGGGGGCTGGAATCCTCAGTATGGAAAGGCCCAAGTGTTCTGGGCCCACCATGCTGCGAATTGCAGCCCGCAACCGCCCCAGAAAATGGCGCATTCATTGATGCGCCATTTTCTGGCGCTGTGCCCATGCTCTTCCAGTTGCCCTGGTGCCGGTGGCAAACTGTGTAATAAAGGGGTTAATGCCAGCTTTTTATTGGCAGCTGGCACTAAGCCCGAGATTCATAATATTGGGCCAATGTTAGACCCGCCATTAGGAATCTCTGGTAAGTAGTCAATAAATACACACAGAGAAAAATATTTTTATTTGGAAAAAAAACACAAACAAAATTCAGACTCCATCTTTATTATTAAAAGATCCGACGTAGTCCATAACGAAGGTCCCACGATGCTCGATCGCCTCTGCTCAATCCAGAGACTACAGCAAGGGATCAAGTGTCCTCTTCCTACAGTCTCTGGGGTCACAGATATGGTGCACTGTATGACAATGTCATACAGTGCACCATGACTATGATCCCAGAGACTACAACAAGAGGACACTTGATCCCTTGTTGCACCCATCCATCCACCTATGCACCCATCATCCACGCACACATCCACGCACGCACATCCACGCATGCTGACATCCACGCACACATCCACGCATGCTGACATCCACGCACGTACATCCACGCACGCACATCCACGCAAACACATCCACGTACGCTGACATCCACGCACGCTGACATCCACATACGCATCCACGCACGCTGACATCCACGCATGCTGACATTTACGCACGCACATCCACGCACGCACATCCACACACATCCATACATGGGGACATCCGCGCATGGTGACATTCACGCACGCACATCCACGCATGCTGACATCCACGCACATCCACGCACGCTGACATCCACGCACACACATATCCACGCACGCACATCCACACACGCATCCACGCAGGCTGACATCCACACACGCACATCCACGCACGTACACCCACAAATGCACATCCACGCACGCACATCCACGCACGCTGACATCCACGCACACACATATCCACGCACGCACATCCACACACGCATCATGCACGCTGACATCCACACACGCACATCCACGCACGTACACCCACACATGCACACCAATGCCCCACATCCACGCACGCTGACATCCACACACATCCGCACACACGTCCACGCACACATCCATCCATGCACACGTCTACGCACGCATACGTCTACACACGATTCACGCACACTCTATGCACACGTCCATGCACGCTCACGTCCACCACATCCACGCACGCTCACGTCCATCGCACACTCATGTACCTCATGTCCACACACGCACATGTCCACGCACGCTCACATCCACGACGCTCATATACGCACCACCGCAGCATGCACATGTCCACCGCACGCTCACATCCACGCACGCTCATAGCACAGCACGCTCACATCCACGCACACATCACATCCACGCATGCTCACATCCAGCAAAACACGTCCACGCACACACCCCACCATACGCAAGCTCACAACCACGCACGCTCACATTCACGCACGCTCACATCCGCGCATGAATCCACGCACGCACACATCCATCCATGCAGATATCCATGCACGCACGCAACCACACACGCACACTCTGTGCATACATCCATCCATGCACACATCCACGCACGCACACACACGTCATGACCACACGTCTACGCACGCACACGTCCACACAGCACACTCACGTCCACTGCACACACACATCTACGCAAGCTCACAACCACGCACGCTCACATCCACGCACGCTCACATCCGCGCATGCATCCACGCACGCACACATCCATCCATGCACAATCCATGCACGCACGCAACCACGCACGCACACATCTGTGCACACATCCTATCCATGCACACATCCACCACGCACACACACGTCTATGTACGCACACGTCCACGCATGCACACATCACTCACACGCACGCTCATGTACGCCCACATATGCACGCAGACGTCCATGCATGCACCTATCCATCTATCCATTCATCATCCATCCATCATCCATCCATCAATACATACATACACACAAAACATAGACACACACATACATACATACACACACATACATACATACATACTTACCTCCCTCTCGATCCACCGATGAGGAGGAGGCTGGGAGAGGATGCGGGGCCCACCACCGGAGCACAGGAGGCGCAGCGGCGGGCGCACTGGCGGGTGCACCCGCCGGATGAGGTGAGGGAGGGGGCAGCACACAGGGCGGAGGTGGGGGCTGCCTGGGGGGCACTGCAGCAGGGACCATCACTGTGGCATATACATGATAATAGAGGGGGGCGGGCGGTTGGGAGGGCCAGTGGGGGCCCTGTAAGCGTCCTGGAGCGGTAGGGGGGTGAGGAGGGGTGGGCACTTGCTGATCCGCCCCTCCAGATCTGATTGGAGAGCTCCAATCAGATCTGGAGGGGTGAATCCCTATGATTCCTCCATCGCAGTTCACTTAAACTGCCGATCGGAGGGGTCCTGGGCACGGGGGGGTTAATCCACCCCTTATAGGTCCACTACAGGTTGTCACAGACACGCATCTGTGACACCTGAGTGACCCGGCTCACAGGAGCTGCAGGGGAGCGTTCCCCCCCGATGTCTCATATATGAGACATCGTTCGGGAACGCATGGGATTTCATGTCTCATATATGAGACATCGGTCGGGAAGGGGTTAAGCTGAACATGGAGAAAACTGAGTTCATAGTCATCCCCCCAAGACGCTCCCCCTCACTACCTGACCTATCCATTGTCGTTAACGACTGCTCTCTCTCCCCAGTCCCCCACTCCAAGTGCCTCCGGGTTATCCTTGACTCTTCCCTCTCCTTCAAGCCCCACATCCAGGCCCTCGCCACCTCCTGCCGACTCCAGCTCAAAAACATCTATAGGATCCGCACTTTCCTTGACCACGACACTGCTAAAACCCTTATTCATGCTCTCATCATCTCCCGCCTCGAACTACTGCAACCTCCTGTTCACCGCCTCCCCAATACCTCTCTTGCACCTCTCTAATCTATCCTGAACTCCGCTGCCTGCCTAATCCATCGGTCCCCCCACTACTCCCCTGTCTTCCCCCTGTGCCAAGCCCTTCACTGGCTCCCTACTTCCCAGAGATCCTGGTTTAAAATATTAATCATGACATACAAAGCCATTCACAACCTATCCCCTCCATACATCTCTGACATGGTCTCCCGATACCTACCCTCACGCAACCTGCGATCCTCCCAAGAGCTCCCCCTCTACTTCCCCTTCATCTCTTCGCACAACCGCATACAGGATTTCTCCTGTGCTTCACCCATACTCTGGAACTCACTGCCCCACCACATCAGACATTCTCCTACCCTGGGAACCTTCAAAAGAAGCCTGAAGACCCACCTGTTCCGCCAAGCCTACCACCTGCAATAAGAACCGGTCCACCACACCGCCTCATGACTGGAAATTCCCCTCCCACTGAATCCCCACCCACCCCTCGTAGACTTAGAGCCCTCGCGGACAGGATTTCTCCCCTCTTGTATCTGTACGACCGAATTGTCCACATTTATTGTTACTTGTATTGTTACTATGTTACTTGTCCTAGTCTGCCCCTTTTAGCATGTAAAGCGCCATGGAATATAATGGCACTATATAAATAAATAAATAATAATAATAATAATAATAAAATCAGAGTGAGGGTTTAAGGTTTTTAATGTGCTCGCATGAGAAAGCGGATGTTATAACTAAGACTTGTGTAAAGTCGAAATGCGTCAACTTGTTGATTTATTCCCTTGTCATCATGACATATTAAAGATATGAAATGAAGGAAGAATCACAGATTTTGTATATAGACATTAGCCATGTGTTCTCTTTTTGGATTATGAGATGTCTATAAATCCCATGCACATTTCTGGAACTGTAACATGGTGTGGTTTTTGCAGAGCAAAAGTAAGCAGAGTTAAAAATGCACCAAAAACTCATCATGGGAACTGACCCCAAGGGTAGAGAATACTTTGTAGAGTAATAAGTCCTTTAGGGTTCATACATCTGAGGAGTTACTGTACAATACATTTAATGCCATGGATAATAACAATTATTATTACGGACAAAGGAAAAGTAATTTTTTAAGTCATGTCTTAAATCCAAGCAGCCATCCAAATGAAACAGCGAATGTCAAATGTAGCTCTGCAAAATAGTACGAACATGAAATAATTTTCCATTCTATACATATGGAAGCATTTGGTTTGGCGGAGAACGTCTGGTTTAGTCATTGCACAACACAAAAAGGATTTACAGCACCCTGTGGCAATATAGGGTCTTGTTCTTCATTCCCACATTGAGACGCACGTCCTCTACCATGGAGTCCCTCCTGAAATTCGTCACATCAACATATATAGAAAAGAGACAGTGCGACATTTCGATCACACAGATCTATGCTTGATAAAGATCTGTGTGATCAAAACGTCTCGATGCAGTTTGGGAAATGGAATAAGGCTAGGGTTACACTTGGCATGTGTTTTTTAAGGTGATTTTTGGTAGCCTGCGTTTTTGCTGATAGGTGTGGGGGACCCTTAAAAAACGCATGCAAAAATGCATGCAAAAACGCATGTACCATTTAGTGCCATATAAAAACACATGTTTTCCCATAGGGCCCCATGTTAAAAAAATGCATGCGTTTTGTAAAAAACGAAAAAGCACCAAAAAATGCTGCTTGCAGTATTCTTTGGTGCTGAGCCAAAAACGCATCCCAAAAACGCATGGTACAGTTAGACATGTGTTTTTGCTATTGAGGCATGCGTTTTTTTGCATGGGGGCCTATGGATGCGTTTTTGCATGCGTTTTCACAAAACGCAAGTCTCAAAAACGCATGTAAAATCTGCAAGTGTGACCCTAGCCTAAAGCAGATTGGAAAAAGTACCAACTGGTGAGGCACTGTCTCTTTTCTATATATGTTCATCTGCTTCAGTCAGTTATGCAAGCTGAGTAAATGCTTACAACTCTGAGACATCGTACCCAGGAGTGGATGGAGGTTCACTTTATCGTGAGTGTCTGCAGTCTCCAAGAGACACTTACAAATACATCATTAGTTTGTATTGTGAGGAATGGGAACTGAACATGAGAACGCAGCCTTATAATGTCTTGTCTATGGGCTCTATCGGGTATTTAGTTTCCATTGTGTAAAGTGAAGATTGTTTTCTCTTTTGGGGGCAATGATGTGAAACTGGAGATTTCAAAATTACCTACTTTGCCAAGCAAGGAAACAATAATATAATGAATAATATTGAAATAAAAATAATAATAATAATAATAATAATAACTGAAGTATATTTTGTGTGATTCTGGATGGTTGTTATCCTATAGTATGATCATTTATTCTTGACAGAATGAAAATGAAGAGAGCAACAGCAAGAAAATTCAAAGTCTGCTGTGTACGCCAATCAAGAATGGAAAAAAGAACAAAGTTATAGGTACCTTTTTCATACCAATGTTATTTTTTATCAAAATGTTATGGAAATTATTTTTAGTTGAAACAAAAAAAATATATAAATGGATATGAAATGATAACAACGACCAATCTCGCCAATGTCAGTGGGTTCAAACGATTTTAGTTTAACCCGCTCCCACTGCAGCCATTTTCTGTTTTTGCATTTGTTTATCCTCCCCTTCGTTCCACAACCAGGACTTTTATATATTTCTGTCCACATAGGCACATACGTGGTAAAGAGTGGGGGTTTGAAGTTTTTACATATTTTTTGTTCACTTTCACTATATTTTTTAGTCCTTAGTCGGGGATATTGACCCGCAATTGTCTAATCAATGATTTTATATGCAGAAATATCACAGTATTGCTGTATGTTTTAAAAATCCTGGTCTCCTTTGAGGTCTGGCCACAAGCAGGGTTTCAAGGGTGCTCTGCAATAACAAGGAAGGAGGTCATCCCAGACCCACGATTCACATAGCAACCCATTGGCACCCCATGATCATATTATGGGCACACTGATGGGAGCTTAGAATGCACCATCCCACCATGTCGGCGTGCTATTAACATCAGAGCTTGACAATGACACCCACTCCACCCCTATTTTTACAGGCAGGTCAAAGCTGTGACATTAACTATCAGGTATGGGGTGTGCTCACCCCGTGAGCCCACTCCATACACCGACTACAGACTTGCGCCGTACAAATATGACAGATGTCAGTAAGGGGAAAAGACTGAGTATACGGTCTGGCCCCATGCATCAAAATTTAATTAGCAGAAAACTTCACATGCTGATAAAAGAAAATCCACAAAGCATATTTCTTCACCAAAATATCAATTTAATCAGCATTACAGCTATATTACACCAAAATTTTTACATAAAAAAAATTGTGCTGACAGGTTCTCTTTAAATCAAAAACACAAGTACTCCTTATCAATCTAATATAATCTTTCTTAGCTTGGAAAAGTATATTGTACGCTTGTACATGTTCTTATAAGGTCAATGGTTTATAAGAGACAATGATTTTTGGCATTGATGCAGGACATATTCTTTTTTTTAGAAAAAAGAAAAGTAGGGCTCACCACGGCAGTGCGATGTTGTATTGGAGACCAAATATCTGCAAACCTTGAAGGGTTCCATTTTCCGCTGGTGCCAACATGTAGTTCAGAGCAAATTGAAAAAAAAATTTCCTTAAAAAAGGTTTTTGTATTTTTTTTTTCTTCTTTACATTTTAAAAATGACAAAAAAAACTCTGCAGTGTTAGTACATAGTAGCACCCCTTTTTGCAAGTAATACAGCTTATAAATACTTTTTGTAACCAGCCATGAGTCTTTCAACTCCTGTTTGTCCTTGGAAAAGTCTTCAGTTTTGTGAGATTCTTGGGTCGTCTTGCAAGCTCTGCCTTTTGAGATATAGCCACAGATTTTGATGTTCAGTTCAGGGTCTGTGAGAGCTGTTACAAAACCTTCAGTTTGCTACTTTTGAGTTAGTCTATTGTGAATTTTGACCTGTGTTTAGCATCACAATTCATTTGTTGAAGCCATCCTCTTTTCACCTTCAGCTTTCTTACACATGGTGTTGTTTGCATCAACAATTTGTTGAAGTTTAATTCAATACCCTTTACACATGAAATATCCCCCTGTGCCATTGGCTGCAACACAACCCAAAAGCAGGATTGATTCCCCTCATGCTTAATAGTTGGCAAGATGTTCTCTTTCTGAAATTCTGGGCCCTTTATACGCCACACATACCTTTTATCATTGTGGCCAAAGAGTTCTGTTTTAACCTCATTGGTCCACAGGATTTGTTTCCAAAATGCATCAGACTTGTTTAGATGTTCTTTTGCATACTTCTGATGCTGATGGAGAGGATGCAGGAGAGGTTTTCTACTAATGACTCCTCTATGAAGGCCGTATTTGTGCAGGTGTCTCTGAACAGTAAAACAATGTATCATTCCAGAGTCTGCTAAATCTTCCTGAAGGTCTTATGCAGTCAAGCAGGGGCACTGATTTGCTTCTCTATCAATCTTACGAGCAGCTTTCACTGAAATTTTGCTTGGTCTTCCAGACCATATCTTGACCTCCACTGTTCCTGCTAACTGCCATTTTGTAATTACATTTCAAACTGAGGAAGGTGCAACTTAAAAATGCTTTGCTATCTTGTTATTCTCTTTTTCTTTGTGGACCTCCTACTTTTAATTTTCAGAGTGCTAGGCAGCACCTTAGAGTAAACCATGGCTGCTGTTTTTTGGCACAAGGTTAGAAGATGCAGAGATTTTTATAAAGCTGTGAAATTTGCATCACCTGGCCTTTTTTAATGATGATAGTGAACAAGCCATAACCCTAACAGGCTAATTAACCGTAGAATGCGTAACCCGGGCCTTTTAGGCTCGGTAGCTTATTTTATTTTCTATTTTCTGCAAAATTACTTTAATTAGAATTTTTGAAACTCTAGGTATTCCTGTATGCCATTATTGGTAATATCCAGTTGTTTATATAATTTTATGTGATAGACATTTTGGTATAACAATTCTTTTTTGGGGAGCCCATATAAGTCACTCAATCTAGGTCTGCAACCTTGGTCAAAGTTATCTGAGCACACAAATCTCTAAGGGTGCCCAAACTTTTTCATTGGCCCATTTTTATTTTTGTAATTTTTAAAATGTTAAAGATTAAATTTTTTTTTTCTTTTGCTTAAAATACAAAGGAATTGTGTCATTTCTAACTTTATGCCTTTTAGGGATCATTTCATCTTCAACTTGCTTAACCCTAGAACCATATCTGGGGCCTCGCAGGCCTGCCAGGTTACTTGTTTTCTATTTTCTGTAAAAGTACTTTAGGTTGAATTTTGAAAATCTAGGTAATCCTCAGGTATATAGTTGTTAGTAATTTCCAGTTATTCATATATTTTTATGTTACAGACATTTCGGTATAACAACCTTTTTTTGGGACTACCCCATATTCACGCACCTGGGGCCTTTTAGGCCTGTACTAGGTTTACATGTGATACTCAGTCTGTTATTGTTGCTGGGGAAGAACTTTTATAACTCTGCTATGCTGGGAAGAGTGTGGATTCTGCATGACAACATGGTCATGTGATCTTGGAAGGGAGGCTTCCCTCACAAAGTCATGTGTCTCTGACCTCATCGCAGGTCTTTTTGTCCTAATTGCTGGAGAGACTTTGGAGGAAAAAGTCAGCTTTCTTTTGTCTGGAAATAGAAACTTTCTGAGCTCCAAAACCAGAGGCTTCTACTGCACTACAAGAAAGTGATCTGTTGAGGTAAGAGGAGGGGGGCTGCACTTTACCTGCTTTATATCGCTTGGTGTGCTGGGACCCTAACAAAGAGTCTTATCACATACTGTTTACAGTGCACAAGCCTGATTGTAATCTTTTTTTTTTTCTTTTTAGTTTACTGACATCTAAAATTACAATGGCACAGTCTACTTCCAGGGGATTGACTGACCATGAAATCGAGGCAATCATTTTTGATAGTGATGATAAAGTGAAATTTCTTTGTCTGATGAAGAGAAGATATTTACAAATAAATATTCCTGCACCAAGTTTGCTACAACCAAAAAATTATTCATAAAAAAATTGTATATAGAATGCCTATCTGCCTTTACTTACTTTTTTGTTGTTTTATGCACATAATTCTGTTTTGAAATATACACATCTTAGGCTGTGTTCCCAGTGACGCTGGGGTTCAGCCAGAAGGGGATACATAATGGATCTGACCTCCTGGTAACTCCAGCTAAGGCTGCCGGAATGGCAGGATTCCGCCAGCCTTAGCTGGGGTCACCAGGAGGTCAGATCCATTACGATCCCCTCCTGGCGGATCCCAGCGCTACTGGGAATGCATCCTTACTTTGCAATTGTAAAATAAATTTTGAAAAGTATTTTTATTTGAGTTATTCCGTGTTATTTGCACACAGGCCTAAAAGGCCCCAGGTGCGTGAATATGGGGTAGTCCCAAAAAAGGTTGTTATACCGAAATGCCTATAACATAAAAATATATGAACAACTGGAAATTACTAACAACTATATACCTGAGGAATACCTAGAGTTTCAAAAATCTAACTAAAGTAATTTTACAGAAAATAGAAAACAGGTAACCAGGCAAGGCTGCGAGGCTCCAGGTATGAGTCCCCAGCCTTAGCTGTGGTCACCAGGAGGTCAGATCCTTACGGAATCCCGTCCTGGCGGACCCCAGCGTTAGTGGGAATGCATCCTTACATTGCAATAAACTTTGAAAAGTATTTTTTTTTAGTTATTCCATGATAATTGTAAAAGGCCTAAAAGGCCCCAGGTGCGTGAATGTGTAGATTTCTATGGGTATGTGTTCTAGGGTTAACTGTTCACAATAACAATAACTTTAACCAGGGTGCTCAAACATTTGCATGCCACTGAACAATGGAAAAAAATTAGGTGGGTCTGGTATGATGTTCCGGTAGATCCCGGTCTTGACTAGCAGTACATATGATATATTAGCTAAGGGTCTGTTAATACATCTGACTTTCACCACTAACCAAACAAAAAAATTCATACATATTCTATGCCACATAGATTTTTTTTCTGTCCCCATTTGTATAGCAACATTTTATATACAGTGCAACAAAAAAGTATAGTTACTTGCCCAGCATATGCCACAATGATTATATTGGGAGTTTTCAGACGTAATCTAGTGTGAACAGGACGTAGCATAAAAACGAAGTGTGAACAGAGCCAG
>JARQOC010000003.1:237062272-237228531 GCA_033576535.1 Allobates femoralis
AGGGTTGTATTTGCCACTAGGCACCTGAGGGCATGTGCCTAGGGTAGCAAGTTTCAGGGGCCAGCACCAGGATTAAGATTACATTTTTTTTTTTTTTTTTTTTTTAAATCCCTCTCTTACAAATTCTGTATGAAATCCGGCAATATTGGAGGGGGAGATGCTACATGGAGGGGGAGAAGCTTCATGGATGGGGGAAAAGCTACATGGATGGGGAGAAGCCACATGGAGGGGGAGAAGCTATATGGGTGGGGGATGGGGGGAGAAGCTGCATGTAACATGGAAGGGGGATGGGGAAAAGCTGCATGGAACATGGATGGGAGAGAAGCTGCATGGAACATGGGGAGAAGCTGCATGGAACATGGTAGAAGGATGGTGGAGAAGTTGCATGGAAATGGGGGGAGAAGCTGAATGGAACATTATAAAAAGTGAAAAAATAGAATCAGCACAAACTTAATATACTTAGCCGGTGCAATGTCCTGTAAACTGTGCTCAGCCGTCAGCCATGTGTTTTCACACAGCTGATGGTATAGTATATCTATAATTGCCTGTTATTTAGTTTAGCACTGTAACTTATTAGAGAGTGGTTATCTAACCATTCATATGAGCACTATGTAAGCACTTTATAATGGCAGACACTATATAGCACTTAATCATTCACTAAGTATATATGATATGTCACTTTTTTAATATAATTATGTAATTGATGATTGTGGTTCTGAATGTATTTAAAGCACCTTAGTAAGACTATGCACCATGCTTGAGGAAGGAGTTGTAGCTCCGAAACGTCGCATCACATGGAATAAAGAGTCCATTTCACTACTTGAAGGAGTGCTGCCTGATTTTTTGATTTTGAATGGAACATTAGGGAGAAGCTACATGGAACATTGAAGGGGCATGGAGCAAGGATGAGCTGCATGAGGAGTATGGGGGACGATGAGCAACATGGGGTTGAGGGGAATGGGGTGAGAATGGGCTGCATGGGACATATGGGTGGTAACATGAAAGGGGGATGGGAGAGAAGCCACATGGGACATGGGGGAAAAGCTGCATGGAACATGGAAGGGGATGGGGGAGATGCTGTATGGAACATGGAAGGGGGATGGAGGAGAAGCTGCATGGAACATGGAGGGGATGGAGGGAGAAGCTACATGGAACATAGGGGGAGGAGCTGCAAGGAACATGGAATGAGGATAGAGGAAGGATGAGCTACATGAGATGTATGGGGGGAGGATGAGCAACATGGGGTTGAGGGTAATGGGTAGGGATGGGCGAATCCTAAGAATCTAACGAGTCTGGGACTCGCTACTCGTTGCGAGTCTAGCGAGTCCAATGTAAATGAATGGGGAAGCGAGTAATTGCGAGTAATTCCTCTGCTGCTGGACCCTATAAGGTCTGGCAGCAGAGGAAAAACCTGCAATTTCCCATTTCATTGTTTAAAAGCCAATGGTAAAAAGCCGCTGGCTTTTAAACAATGCTGACAGTTTGCAGAGGCTGTCACTATTGTTCGGGAGGGGGGGTAGCACCGGGGTTCATTCACCGTCCTCCTTCTTCCTTGTGTCTTTGCGACTGCAGCCGCATAGCACGGCTGCAGCCGTAAAGCACAACCACTGTCACTTTAAACCAGATTCTCCCGGATTGTACCAATCAGGGTGCAATCCGGGGCCCCATAACATGGGGCTCTATGGTCCCTGATTGCAACCTGACCAGGTGCAATCCGGGTTTAATCAGGTTTTATATTTTTTACCTTCCCGCCTGGACTCAGGTCAGCTGTTCATTTGAAGTAGCAGTGCTGGCAGGGTTCATGTGAGTTCATGCTTGCCTGCATGAACTCACATGAACTTTCCCAGGGTGCACAGCTCTGCTACATCTCTGGTAGAATTTTGGGCTTGGGGCCAGCTGATAATACAAAGCTGGCCCTAACCCCTTTTTTACCCAGTGAGCCACCGCACCAGGGCCCTGTTAGAGTTGGGTTCAGCGCCAGAAAATGGCGCTTCAATGAAGGCACCATTTTCTGGGGTGGCTGCGGGCTGCCATTCGCAGCGGGGGGTGCCTAGAAGGCTTGGGCCTCCCTGCGCTGCGGATTCCAGCCCCCAGCTGCCTAGCTGGACCTGGCTGGACATAGAAATTGTGCGAAGCCCCACGCATTTTTTTTTTATTATTTCATGAAATTCATGAAATAATAAAAAATAAGGGCTTCCCGATATTTCTGTGTCCAAGCAGGTCCAAATAGTCAGCCGGGGGTTGGGGGCAGCCGGGGGTTGGGGGCAGCCCTTTGCCACCTGCTGTATCCGGCTGTATCCGGCTGGCATACAAAAATTCGGCGAAGCCAGACCTTATAGGGTCCAGCAGCAGAGGAATTACATTTCCGTTAATTTACATTGGACTCGTTACTGTGCGAGTAATCGCTTGGAAACTCGCAGAGTACCGAATCCTGCGAGTCCACTACTACTCGCAGAGTAATGAGTCCTAACGAGTAGATTCGCCCATCCCTAGTAATGGGGTGAGAATGAGCTGCATGGGACATGTTGATGTAGGATGAGCTACATGCTACATTTGGTGGAGGATGAGCAGCATATGGGGGTAAGCAGTATGGGACATATTGGAGCAGTATAAGCAGTACAGGACATATGGAGGGGAGGATGAGCATCAAGGGACATGAGGGGGTTGGGGTGGATGAGCAGCATGGGACATGAGGGGGTACAGTATGTTGAAGGGTTAGACTGGAAGGGCATGGTATGGAGAATGGGTAGCCTGAGGGGGGTATGGTATAGAGAAGTAATATGGGAGGGGCACGGTATGGAGATGGGGTAGCATGGGGAAAGCTCAGTAAAAAGATTGGTTAGGCTCAGTATGCAGAATGAATAGCATAAGGGGGCTCACTATAGAGTTGAGACAACATGAGGTGGATAGTGAAGAGAGGGCTGTATTTAGTGGAGATCATAGTTCATAAGTGAGGAATGTGTAGTGGGTATAATTCATTATGGGGAGGACAGTATGGACAGTATATGCTTGATGATATTTTAATGGAGTCTTTTACCCGAAAATGCCAATTATTCTGCATACACATTTATATAGGGGATGTACTGTTCTAGTGATCTATTGACGGTGGTTATGAATATGTATTATTGTATTGACGGTGGTTCTGGTGATGTATTGCTGTATTGACAGGTTTTGATGATGTATTACTGTATTGACGGGTTCTGGTGATATATAATTGTATTGATGGGGGTTCTGGTGATGTATTATTGTATTGCTGGTGATTCTGGTGATGTAGTCATGTGCATGTTTTAATTAGGGATGAGTGAAAATACTCGCAAGTATTCGATACTCGGCGAGTAATGACTAGCGCTACTCGGGAAATAGCGAGTATTTCACTACTTGCCTCTCAATATTTGGATCTCCCGCCTAGCATGTTTGGCGCCTGATGTGCAGCCAGTAAACATGTTGGCCTTGCTAGCCAATCACAGTAATGCCGCAGCCCTTTTGGTTGTGGCATTACTGTGATTGGCTGGCCACGCAGCATCATACATGACTCATAGACTCTGTATAAGCCCTGCCCCTGCCATTTTGTGCACATTGCATCCAGAACACAGCATAGTGCTAGCGTAGGGAGAGTGTCAGCAGCTGCTAGGGAGAGTTGTGTGTTTGCAAATCCTCTATCAATCATCTCAAAAACACAAAAGCTCTTTTGACAGCTACATGGAGTAATTTAGTACTAGGTGACTGTAGTTCAGGGAAACAGGCAGGAGCATTATGCGGCATCCTGTACCAGGTAACCACAGGCTTCCCTAGGACACTAAAGGATTTTCCACAGCTGGTAACCACACTTACACCCAACACCTTC
The DNA here is from genome assembly GCA_033576535.1 of Allobates femoralis. Taxonomy (NCBI): domain Eukaryota; kingdom Metazoa; phylum Chordata; class Amphibia; order Anura; family Aromobatidae; genus Allobates; species Allobates femoralis. The sequence continues at coordinate 237,066,117 of JARQOC010000003.1, forward strand.
CACTCCAGGCCTGTAGTGGGCGCCCAACTGGCTGCCTTAAGCCAGTCTCCCCTATAAATACAGGTGCTGGGGGCGGAGGTAGACACAGTGTACAGACGCTAGAAGACCTGTGAAGGTAGCTCAGAGACTAGTGGGCTGAACTGGTACCCAAAGCCGTGCTAGGCCCGAACCAGCACGCACAAAAGTCAGTGTGAGGGTCCAGAGAATGGGGACCGAAGGCAGAGGTGAGGAACACTCAACCGGGGCAGAGGAGCCATACCGGCTCACCCCACCAGAACACCGGTCACTGGAGCCTGAATCTACAGGGGATAGAGGAGATAGACCCAGCAGAGAATCCAGCATTCCGAGGAGGCTTAGCTTCCCGGACACCCGCAGCACCAACAATTGAGAGCCAGGGGCCGCGGGGAGATAGACGGCAGTGGGCCATTAGAGAGCCCTCAGTGCAGCAACATGGGTGTGGAGAGAGAAGTAACGGTCCGGTTAGGTTCCATACCTGCCAGACTGAATGGGAGAGCAGAATAAGGAGGCCTATATCCTAACTCGCTGTGGAAGTCCTGAGGTGTTTTCCTTCAGCCCGGACATGTGTACCTGCAACCAGTCATCAGTATAGGTACCAAAAGACTTTAATGTGTGCGTGTCCCTTCTTCAACTCATCCTGCATTACACTGACTATGCTCCCCTACTCCAACCCTGTGCAGCAACGATTGTGCTGCCTTACTCCACGATCATAACTCTTAGCCCCGGGGACTGCGTCCTCCTGTAGAGAGCCACTCCACCTTCCTGCCGCTCATAACCCTGGTTGGCCCATGCAGCGCCGATGCCTTCACCGGAATCTACAGGTGGCGTCACGACTGACAACTTCAATACCTGTAAATATACCCCTTTTCATTGACAACCAAGGGCACAGGCTCAGGCACGGACCATCCACGACATGTCCGTAACTGACCGCCCAAGACCTGAGTACTCAACCCCTTGTGGCCCCAATCAACTCTGGCATCACGAACAGGATCCCGTGCCCGGTGTAACTGAGTACTGTGTGCCGTAAATAGACTGTGTTTGTGAACTGTTAATCTGGGACGCCATTGCTGCATCATAGAGCGGGAAAGAAAGGGGCGTTACAGTGCAAGAGAGTGAAGATAGGCCCAGCCCTACGCTCTGACGAGGACCACCGAACGCAGCAGTCGGATCCGAAAATACCCGAGGTGTTCCACTCTCCGCCCGCAGAGCCAACTACTTACTCTCATTTTTCAGAGACTGGCAGCGATTCACTAGGAGGGAACAAGAATGAGTGCCCTGGACCCAAACGATGTTGTGCCCCCGATCCTGAACCAGCCCGCTACCGCTAACGGAGCCCCGAACGGGCAGCCCGCAGTCGTCAATCCATCCGGCGGCGCAATACCGTTATCGGCACCTGCACCAGTAACTCCGATAATGCCGATCTCACTGCCACACATCCCCAATGCAGCCTGGTTGACCAAGTATGACGGCCAGCCAGGGACCCTGGACGCATTCAAGAGACAGATTTGTAATGTGTTGGACATGTATGCGATGACCGGTAAACAAAGAGCATCCGTAGTGATGGGACAGTTAACAGGTGCAGCAGAGCTGGAAACCCAAAACTGGTCTGAGGGAGATCCGGGGTCTGTTGCTCAAATATTTGAAAAGTTAAAGAGAGTTTTTGAGCATCATACTGAGACTGAACTGAGACTGTTGTTTTACCATTGCAAGCAGGAGGCACAAGAAAGTGTCCTAGATTACTCCTTATGCCTGCAGGAGGCACTGAGACTCCTTAAACAAGTTGATCCAAATGGCATACGTGATAAAAATAAAATGCCTACTGAACAGTTTGTAAGGGGCCTCAAGTTACCGGATGACAGTAAGCAAGCATGCTGGTGGGTTCTCCAAAACCCTGATGCAACGTTTGCTACCCTGAAGGAACTGACCGTCAAAGGACAGCAGCTCCCAGCAGTGCCAGACTTAGCCCTAGAGCCGCGATGGGTTAAAACCCCCTCTTTGCCAGAAGCACCTTCCTTATCCCCTGCAGCAGAGACCAGCATGCAGGCTGTGACCCCTGACCAGTTTGACAGCCTGTGCTCCGAGGTGTGCTAGCTGAGCAGAGAGATGGCCAAACTCTGAGGTGCTAGGCAACCCAAGACGGAGACACAGCCACCAACAAAGATCCAGCTCACTGATAACCCGGACAACGTTCCAGGGATGAGGAAGAGGACACCACTACTTTGAGGGAGGACCACGGATCGCTACAGTGCCAGTGGACAACCCATCTGTCACAAGTGTCACAAAGAAGGGCACATCTACCGGTTCTGCCCTTTAAACGAGCAACCCCTGGGGCCGGGGGCCCAACCCCAGGTATAGACTGTCAAGGCCCATCCAATTGGCTGCGCAGGTACGTGGGAAATTGTCCATACCTGTCCATCATCATAGACGGCATCGCTACCACTACTTTGGTAGACACTGGATCCCAGGTGACCGCCATCTCGAGTTTCCATTACAAATGGTTTTGGTCTGAACTTGAACTTGATCCTCCAAGCCCTGACTTAAATATCATTGCTACCAATGGGTTGCCCGTTAATGTAGAGGGGCATTTGGAGGTAACCGTAAAGGTAGGGAGGGTGGAATTAAAGAATCAAGGACTAATTGTGGTTGAAGGTAAACCAAATGAACGGGATCCACATGTGATACTTTTACCAATGTCATGGTTAACTGTCTAGATGAAGTGCTGTTTTTGCTTCAACAGAGTGCAGATACTGCTACTCCAGGAGAGAGTAGGGTTCTTCACAAGGAGATCCGAGCCCTCGTGTACCAGCAACAGGTAACACTAACAAATGGTGAAATTGGTACCGTACGTGCAACAGACCCAATTCCTATTGTAGTGCCACCAAGAAGTGAAATGATGATCTGGTGTCGGGCAGCAGTAGGCCTCAGAGGGCAGGACTACCAGGCAGTAATGGAGCCGGTGGTGTCTGACAGTAGTCCTACACTCCTGACAGCCAGGCGGGTGGTTGATATACACAAAGGAAGGGTACCTGTGCGTGTATTGAATTATGCTGATGATGAAGTAAAGCTACCTAGGTATTCTACTGTTGCTAAGTTATACCATGTAGATAACAACTCTATACATGAAGCTGAATCACTAGCTCAGTCAGTGTCAGACAAGCCTCATAACTCCAAGAAGCAGCTCGAGAAATGGTGTCAGGAGTTCCATGTAGTAACTGACAACACATCTCATGAGAAACACGGAGTCTATCGGGTAGTTCAGGAGTATGAACAAGTGTTTAGCAAGCATCCACTTGATTTTGAGAGGATTAAAGGGGTACAACATCACATACCTACAGGAAACCATCCACCCATTAAAGAAAGATACAGGCCTACACCACCAGCACACTACCAGAAAGCAAACGAAATGTAGCCTTTGGAAGTACACTGAGCTGTAAGCTGATTTTCTGCTAAGGGAACAAAAAAAAAAAATTTAAATCTTGTTTCTTAGCAAGTGTGACGAGCTGTGTGTGATCAGGAGGGCAAGTACGGATGGAAGTAAGTGAGTCACTTGTGATTCAGTGAGGAGGTATTTGGGAATCCTGCAACAAATACCTGTGTAAATTGCTGACTGCTTTTTTTTACCTTTTTAATTTTATTGGGCTTTCTTAACTTTCTTTTCTCTCTACAAGTTTATAGTCTCTTATTTTACTATCTGTAAGTTAAAGGGTTAACTACTTTGCACTTAAAACATGTGGTGTAGCTATACTTACAAGGGGTTAATTAAGGGTGGGGGTGCATAATTAAGGGTGTATAAGTAGCAGCTTGTTGGGGCTTCAGTCCTTTGGAAGTACACTGAGCTGTAGGCTGATTTTCTGCTAAGGGTAAAAAAATAAAATAAAACTTTAAATCTTCTTTCTTAGCGAGTGTGACGAGCTGAGTGTGATTGGGAGCGCAAGTGTGGACGGAAGTAAGTGTGTGACTTGTGATTCAGTGACTTTGGATTCAGGGAGTTTGGAAGGGAGGACTTCCTGAATTGCTGGTTGTATATTATTAATACTTGCATTCTTTTTACTTATCATTTCTGTCTGGTGCAATCCCCATTAGGAAATGAGCTCCATAATTGACAATGCATTCCTGTGTACATCTTGCCACATGTATGCAATCCTTGAACAGCCGGTCGAGGGTGCATACTGCTGTGTGAGATGTGAGTATGTTGTGCATTTGGAAGCCCAGATACTGGATCTAAATGAACAACTGGCAACGCTGAGATCCATAGATAATATGGAAAGGAGTCTGCTGCTCACTGAACAGCTGCTCAATGGGATAGATGTGGGGGAGGATGGGAGGATGGTAGCATGGAGCTGCAGGACAGTGAGGTAGCTAGCTGGGTGACAGAAGGCGGGGTAGAGGGAAGAGTGCCAGGGAGGCTAGCCCTGATCTGGCACACCCCAATAAATTTGCTAAGTTAGCAGATGAGGCGGGTGTGAGTTCAGGTATAGCACTACTGCAGCAGGGCATATCCTCTGAAAGCCGGAGGAGTGTCAGCTTCAGTAAGGGGGAAAACAGGAGAGCAGGGCATGCCAGGTAGGTGCTGCTAGTGGGGGACTCAATTATTAGGGGAACAGATAAGGCAATCTGTCACAAAGACAGGGATCGTCGAACAATGTGCTGCCTACCTGGCGCTCGAGTCCGGCACATCGCCGATCGGGTTGACAGATTACTGGGAGGGGCTGCTGAGAACCCAACGGTCATGGTGCACATTGGCACAAATGACAAAGTTAGAGGCAGGTGGAAGGTCCTTAAAGATGATTTCAGGGAATTATGCTGCAAGCTTAAGGCAAGGACCTCCAAGGTAGTATTCTCTGAAATACTGCCTGTTCCATGTGCCACACCAGAGAGGAAACGGGAGCTTATGGAGATAAATAAGTGGCTCAGGAATTGGTGTAGGAAGGAGGGGTTTGGGTTCCTGGAGAAATGGGCCAACTTCTCTGTTGGCTACAGGTTCTATGCTGGGGACGGGCTGCACCTCAATGGGGAGGGTGCAGCTGTGCTGGGGGAAAAAATGGCTAGAAGGTTGGAGGAGTGTTTAAACTAGGGATTGGGGGGAGGGTGTTCATTGTACAAGAGGGGAAGATAGTGTAAATAGTACCCTGGGCACAAGTAATAAAATTGGGGGTGGCATGGGGGGTGGGGTTAGAACAGTCAATATAGTAGAAAGGAATAGAGGTAAAGAGAGATGCATAAAGTGCATGTACACTAATTCCAGAAGCCTCACCAACAAAATGGAGGAATTAGAATTGATTTTGTTGGAGAATAATTATGACATGGTGGGGATATCGGAGACGAGAGCCATGACTGGGCTGTTAATTTAAAGGCCTGTAGTCTGTTCAGAAATGACCGAACAAATAAGCGAGGGGAAGGTGTCTGTTTATACGTAAAATCATCCTCAAAACCCATCCTGTGTGATAATATAGGTGAATCTAGTGAAAATGTAGAGTCCCTGTGGGTGGAGATAAGGGGAGGGGGAAAAAATAATAAATTACTGATAGGGGTTTGCTATAAGTCTCCAACAATAATGGAAGTGGAGGAGAATATCCTCATAAAGCAATTAGATGAAGCAGCGACTCAGGGAGAAGTCATTATTATGGGGGACTTCAACTACCCTGAAATACATTGGTGAACGGAAACCTGCAGTTCCAGCAAAGGCAATAGGTTTTTAACAACTATGAGAGGCAATTATCTTTCACAACTGGTTCAGGACCCAACAAGAAGGGGGGCACTGCTGGACCTAACAGGCCGGACCGCGTAGCATATTTACGGGTTGCAGATCACTTGAGTAATAGTGATCATAAAATAATAAGTATTCAAGTATCCTTTAATAAGATGTGTAGTAGAGGGGCTACAAGGACACTAAACTTCAGGAAGGCAAATTTCCAACGGTTGAGAGATGATCTTAGTGCAATAAACTGGGACAATGTCCTGACACATAAAAGTACACAAAGCAAATGGGAGACGTTTATTAGCATCATAATCAGCGGCGGCCACCGGGAGATCATGCAGAGCCACAGCTGATCTCTCGCCGGTGTCAGCGGGGAGAAACAGCTGATTTGACAGCTGTTTAAATCTCCCGCGCTGACACCGAATAGGTGATGTCGGCGCGGGAGATTTGAAGCAGCGATCAACTGTTTTATATCTCTCGCACTGATATCACCCTATTCGGTGTCAGCGCGGGAGATTTAAACAGCTGTCAGATCAGCTGTTTCTCCCCGCTGACACCAGCGGGAGATCAGCTGTGCCGAGAGGAGGAGATCTCTGCCGCTGATCTCCTCCTCCCGGCCGCCCCCAGAGACAGCTGATTGGCTGCCGGGGCACCATAGTAATGTGAACGCATACGGAGATTCTCCGCTGCGTTCCCATTATTATGGGCTGCGTTTGTGTCTGCATGCCCTCAGTATGCAGACACAAACGCTAATGTGAAGGCAGCCATAGATAGACCATTATTTTTAATATTTAAAGATTCCATAATAACAGGGTCTGTACCATAGGACTGGCGTATAACAAATGTGGTGCCAATATTCAAAAAGGGGACAAAAACTGAACTTGGAAATTATAGGCCAGTAAGCTTAACCTCTACTGTGGGTAAAATCCTAGAGGGTTTTCTAAGAGATGCTATACTGGAGTATCTGAAGAAAAATAACCTTATGACCCAATATCAACATGGGTTTACGAGGGACCGTTCCTGTCAAACAAATCAGATAAGCTTCTATGAAGAAGTAAGTTCTGGACTGGACCAAAGAAATGCAGTGGACGTGGTGTATATGGACTTTTCAAAAGCTTTTGATACGGTGCCACACAAAAGGTTGATACATAAAATGAGAGCAATGGAGACAGGGGAAAATATGTGTAAGTGGGTTAAGAACTGGCTTAGTGATAGGAAATAAAGGGTGGTCATTAATGGAACACACTCAGAATGGGTCACAGTTAACAGTGGGGTGCCACAGGGGTCAGTGTTGGGCCCGCTTCTTTTTAACATATTTATCAATGACCTTGTAGGGGGCATACAGAGTAGAATCTCAATATTTGCAGATGACACTAAACTCTGCAGGGTAATCAATACAGAGGAGGACAATTTTATATTACAGGAGGATTTATGTAAACTAGAAGCTTGAGCTTATAAATGGCAATTGAGCTTTAATGGGGATAAATGTAAGGTCATGCACTTGGGCAGAGGAAACAAAAGGTATAATTATGTGCTTCATTGTAAAACACTGGGCAAAACTATCACTGAAAAAGACCTGGGTGTATGGGTAGATGACAAACTCACATTTAGTGGCCAGTGTCAGGCAGCTGCTGCAAAGGCAAATTAAATAATGGAATTCATTAAAAGAGGCATAGATGCTCATGAGGAGAACATAATTTTACCTCTATACAAGTCACTAGTGCGACCACACTTAGAATACTATGTACAATTCTGGTCTCCGGTGTATAAGAAAGACATAGCTGAACTAGAGTGGTTCCAGAGAAGAACGAACAAGGTCATTAGAGGACTGAGGGGTCTGCAATACCATAACAGGTTATTAAACTTGGGGTTATTTAGCTTGGAAAAATTAAGGCTTAGGGTTGATCTTATCATAGTGTATAAATATATGAGGGGACAGTACAGAGACCTTTTTAATGATCTCTTTACTCTTAGGCCTGAGACGGGGACAAGGGGGCATCCTCTATGTCTGGAGGAAAGAAGGTTTAATCATAATCACAGACGTGGATTCTTTACTGTAAGAGCAGTGAGACTATGGAACTCTCTGCCACATGATGTTGTAATGAGTGACTCACAACTAACATTTAAGAAGGGCCTGGATGCCTGTCTTGAAAACTATAAAATTAACGGTTATATACACTAGATTCTTTGATAGGGCGTTGATCCAAGAAATTAGTCTGATTGCCGTATCTGGAGTCAGGAAGGAATTTTTTTCCCCAATGTGGAACTTATTGTTGCCACATGTTTTTTTTTTTTGCCTTCCTCTGGATCAAGATGTTAGGCTATGGGTTGAACTAGATGGACTTAAAGTCTTCCTTCAAGCTTAAAAACTATGTTACTATGTAAATGCTACAGGACATGAGGAATGCAGGGTTATCAGAGATATTTGTAGCCCCTGGGCAGCACCATTGGTCCTGGTTAAATAGAAAGACGGTAGTATGAGGATGTGTGTAGACTATAGGCAAATCAATAAAGTAACACACAAGAATGCATACCCGTTACCCCGTGTAGAAGAGTCACTTGCCGCATTGAAGTCTGCTAATTACTTCTCTACCCTAGATCTTACTAGTGGGTACTGGCAGGTCTCTGTTGCAGAAGAAAACCTTGAGAAGACAGCCTTCATGACACCAATGGGGTTATGTGAGTTCAACAGCATGCCATTCGGGTTATGCAATGCACCAGGAACATTCCAGTGGCTGATGGAGTGTTGCCTAGGCCACAGAAACTTTGAAACCGTACAGCTATACCTGGATGATGTCATAGTGTACTCCAAAACCTATGAAGACCACTTGCAACACTTGAGTGAAGTGTTTGAATCTTTGTCCAAGTACGGCATGAAGTTGAAACCTTCAAAATGTCACCTGTTAAAACCCAAAGTCCAGTACCTTGGGCATGTGGTCAGTGCAGAAGGCATAGCACCGGACCCGGACAAGGTCACCGTCATCAAGCACTGGCTAGTGCCAACCACCTTCAGAGAGGTACGCCAATTCCTAGGACTGGTCGGGTACTACAGGAGGTTCATCAAGGGCTATACTAAGATAACAGCACCCATGCAAAATCTGGTAGGACAATCCAAGAAGGGCAAGATCAGAGGTCCTCCATTCCGGTGGGGGCAAGAACAAGAAGAGTCTTTCCAGCAGTTGAAAGATGCCCTAACTGGAGAAGAGATCCTGGCCTACCCCGATTACAGTCTACCGTTCCTGTTACACACTGATGCCAGCAACGAGGGCTTGGGAGCTGTCTTAGGCACAGAGACAAAAAGGCAAAGAGAAAGTGATAGCCTATGCCAGCAGGAAGCTTCGTCCGACAGAGAGGAATCCAGAGAATTACAGTTCTTTCAAGCTGGAGTTCTTAGCCTTAGTCTGGGCCATCACAGAATGGTTCAAACATTACCTGGCATCCTCCAAGTTAACCGCTTTCACCGATAACAACCCTCTAACCCATTTAGATACTGCAAAGCTGGGAACCATGGAGCAGCGTTGGATGGCCAGATTATCCAACTATGACTTCACTGTCAAGTACCGGGCAGGTCATAAGGATAGCAACGCTGATGCCCTATTCAGAATGCCTAATCTACCTGACGTGGGAGAAGACGTGGATGAACTAGAATAAGTAGAGTTACCAGCCTTCCCCCGTCCAAGTGCACCTTCATGTCATCAGGCAAGCCAAAGATGTCAAGAGAGTAAACAGTAAACCCGTTATCTCACCATAGCTGGAAAGAGACCCAGGACACTGACCCGGCTGTTAGCTTAATCAAGGAGCTAATAATTAGGGATGAGCAAGTATACTCACTACTATTTGGAACTCGCCGAATAGTAGCGGTATTCGGGTACTTGCTACTCTCCGAGTATCTTATGAGTACTCGGGAGTAGCGAATAGTCCGATTACTTTTGCAGTGTATCTAGATACACTGCGAAAGTACCCTAACAGTAAATAAAAGTTGTTAAAAATAATAAAATTACATACTCACCTGTCCGATCTGGCCAATCAGATGACGACATGTCACAACCACGTGATCGCTAGCAGCCACCTGATTGGCCAGATTGCAAGGTCTTGGCAATACACTAGGACCTTGTAATCTGGCCATTCAGGTGGCCGCTAGCGATCACATGGCTGTGACGTGTCGCCATCTGATTGGCCAGATCGCTAAAGGCCATCTGATTGGCTGGAAGTCACAGGTCCTTGTCCGGTGATCGCAGGTCTTTTGGGACGGTCCCGATGCAGGCGTCGGACAGGTGACTATGTACTTTTATTATTTTTAACAACTTTTATTCACTTTTAGAGTACTTTCGCAGTGTATCTATAGATACACTGCGAAAGTAATCAGACTCGCTATACTCGCAACGAGTACCGAGAACCGGGACCTACTCGTTGCGAGTATAGCGAGTCCAAATAGTGCGGTACTCGCTCATTCCTACTAATAACCAAAGAACACTCCTGTCTGAGTCCAGAAGCTCCACAAGAAGCTAAGCGCCTATAGAAGGAGAAAATTGTTTGTCTATCAAGGTAAACTGTGCAGACGTCACCTTAATCCCAGAACCCATGAACTGATCTGGCAGATCGTAGTCCCAAAAGGAGATGTACAGATGGTGCTAGAAGCTTATCACAACAATGCTGGACACTTTGGTTGGAAGAAACTGGAGATGTTGCTGAAAGACCGCTTTTACTGGGTAGGCATGAGAGGTTCCATTGAAAGGTGGTGTAAGAACTGTGGACCGTGTCACCTGAGAAGAAAAGACTAGCAAAGCCAGACAGCTCCTTTACAGCCAATCATCACCAAGAAGCCTCTAGAGATTTTTGCCCTGGATCATGTGAAGTTGACATCCAGCAGAACAGAGTATACCTACGTTCTTACCATGGTTGACCACTACTCTAGATTCTTAGTAGTAGCACCAGTCAAAGATTTAACTGTGGAAGTAGCAGCCAAGACGTTCCAGACCCATTTCTGTCGACTACACCGGTACCCAGATCATGTACTAACAGATCAAGGTTCCGCATTTGAATCGCAACTGTTCCAAGAATTCTTAGGACTGTATGGTTGTAAGAAAATCAGGACTACACGGTATCATCCACAAACAAATGGTCTTTGTGAGAAAATGAACAACATTGTCATCGACATGTTAAAGACTTTACCACTTGAAGAAAGGAATCAGTGTCCAGAAAAACTACCTGACTTAGTGGTTATATACAATCACGTCACTGTAAGTTCTACTAACTACACACCAGCATACTTAATGTGAGCAAGACCTGGAAAGCTCCAAATTGACCTGGAGATGGAAACTGTAGAACCAGACCAAGACACCTCAGAAGAAGATTGGAATTACCACCATCAACAGCAGTACAAGAAAGTTCAGGAATGTGTGGAAAAGAACTTAGAACAAACACATCGGAAGTAAACAAGAACATGACTTCAATTAGAATGCCAGAGCTGAACCCTTGACACCTGGTGAATTAGTTCTCAAAAGAAAGTGAAGGACCAACAAACTAGATGATCAATGGGAATCTGAACCCTATACTGTTATGCAATGAAACTTTGACAATTCTAATACCTGTGTAATTAGCCAAGATGAAGGTAGAACAACCTCAACAGTATCTAGAGATCATCTCATGAAATGTCCTGACCAATTTAAACCACAGGAAGTGAACTATTCCTTAACAACGGTTGAAGAAACAAGAGAGAAAGTAATCCACAGTGAACTAGGAGATTTCCCAGAAGACTGGCCTCAATGCAACAGAGCAATCATAGTACCAGTATTCTCGCTCTATCAACCTGTGGAATAACAAATATCCGTACCAATACCAGAAGAACCCGTTCAAGTGCAAGAAGTGCAGCCTGTTGTACCGGAACCAGAGATTCCTGCAATCGGTGAACCTGTCAGCCCACTGGAAAGACTACGTCAGTACTATAGTATTTCTGAGACATGTAGATCTAACAGACTAGGAGATAGTGAACGCCCAGCACCAGACATAGACACTAGTGACACACCAGTACTACGCAGATCAACCGGTAGTAACTTTGGTCAGTTGCCACTCAGATATAGAGAGTGAAGTGTAAAGAGTGACAAAATAGAGAAGTGTAAATAATGACTTGTGTATATAAGCATGTGAATAGTAGTGTATAGAAAGGTGGAGGAACTGGGCACAGCCCCATGCACATTATGTTGGGAATACAAAGTGCCTGGGGTAGAGAGAAGGTAAGACCCGGCCTCCTAAGCAGAGACACACATAGGGAAATTGTGTAAAGTGTGTTAACCCGTTGAATTCCCCAAGCCATGAGAGACTTTACTGCTGGACTTTACCATTTTTCCCTGGATTTTCCCGTTTGTTTAACTCCGGACTACAGCCACGGGACTAGTAGTGGCTAAAAACTACTTCTTTTACTTTTTACAGCCTGTGGTGGATAGACTAGCGCCGTAAGGACTGCTTTTTCATATTTTTCCAGTTTTTGCAAAATTTCCAATGGTTTTTGTACATTTTTGAATTTTGAGACTCTGTATACTTGTTATTATTATTCTCATAATATGTTATTGTTATGTAACAAAAAGCTTGGTTCAGTCCAGGAGTACTGAAGTTAACTAAGGGGGAATGTGGCACCCTGTACCAGGCAACCACAGGCTTCCCTAGGACACTAAAGGATCTTCCACAGCTGGTAACCACACTTACACCCAACACCTTCCACCCCAGGCCTGTAGTGGGAGCCCAACTGGTTGCCTTAAGCCAGTCTCCCCTATAAATACAAATGCTGGGGGTGGAGTTAGACACTGTGTACAGACCCTAGAAGAGCTGTGAAGGTAGCTCAACGACTAGTGAGCTGAACTGGTTCCTGGAGCTGTGTTAGGCCCGAACCAGCACACACAAAAGCCAGTGTGAGGGTCCAGAGAGTGGGAACCTAAGGCAGAGGCGAGGAGCACTCAACCGGGGCAGAGGAGCCAAACCGGCTCACCCCACCAGAACACAGGTCACTGGAGCCTGAATCTACAGGGGACAGAGGAGATAGTCACAGCAGAGACCTGATCCTATTCATTAGCATTGTATACTGGTCTCCTTAAAGATGGCCGCGGGAGACATGTGCGGTGCAGGTAATGTCTCTCCGATCGTGAGCGCACGCTCTTCACAGTTTCCGGCGGAAATGACGTGCTGCCCACACTGAGCGGCGTCCTGGCGCCATTAGTCGCTATAAATGGCGTGGAATCACATTAACTAACCATCCCCGTGATCAAGTGTTGCGAAACACGCGTAGGGGGCTCTACAGGGCGAGACAGTGTAGGGGGAGCAGAGGAGGTCCACCGCAGGCACAACATTATGGGTGAGTGATAACGAATGTACTGGCTGTTATGACTTGATATTACCCTTAGGGTTGTTGAAGATTAATTCCACTGTGATACCTGTGTATTGTGGATAAAAAAACCTCTCTGTACCTGCATTGGGATTACTTGTCCTGCAGTATCTTTTGGGATCTCCTGTACTAAAACTCATTGTAATTAACGTACATTTTTCTGCTTTTAATTAATGAAGGTGTCATTTTTGTAACATATACTCTTTAAGTGGTATCACTTGTTTAAATCAGTTTATGGAGTGTTACTAATATATATATATCCAGATTGTGCACCACTATGGTAGACTACTAGTGACCATGCAAAATTTAAATGATGGTTGGTGTGGATTGTTTTTGAAAATATTTACATTATGATGTATAGCCTGGGCCAATGAGATCCAGAGGTGGGGCAGATCACGCTGCTGGAGTGGTCTCAGATCAAGAACTTATGCACCCTACTGCACAGTTTTGAGATGGCGATGAAGATGTTTAGTGCTGACGATTAGAGATGAGCGATGTTCGACTCGAATAGTTCGCCAATCTCAAATTCGAGTCGATTTTGGCGCTATTCGAGTCATTCGCCGAATTCGAACAATTTGGTTCCAATTCAGCGAATTTCGAACATGTTCGATTTTGGTTCAAAAATGCGGCAGATGCGGTCAGAAAACCGCATCTGCTGCATTTTGAGCCAAAATAAACATTACCTAAAAGAAAGAAAGTGTTAAAAATAAAAAAATAATCTATGCTCACCTGTCCGCGGTCCACCGAAGCCTCCGGCAAGGTCCTGTGGCTTCTAGGACCTGTGGTGACGTCATGTTCTCGCGCGAACTCCGGTCACATGACCGGAGTTCCGCGAGAACATGACGTCACCACAGGTCCTGGAAGCACAGGACCTTGCCGGAAAGCTTAAAATAGATATTTTTATGATTCGGACCCTTTCTTTAAGTAAAAGTTACTTAAAGAAAGGGTCCGAAACATAAAAATATCTATTTTAAGCTTTCCGGCAAGGTCCTGTACTTATAGGACCTGTGGTGACGTCATGTTCTCGCGGGAACTCCGGTCACGTGACCGGAGTTCCCGCGAGAACATGACGTCACCACAGGTCCTATTATCAATAGGACCTTGCCGGAAAGCTTAAAATAGATATTTTTATGATTCGGACCCTTTCTTTTACTTAAACTTTTACTTAAAGAAAGGGTCCGAATCATAAAAATATCTATTTTAAGATTTCCGGCAAGGTCCTGTGCTTCCAGGACCTGTGGTGACGTCATGTTTTTGCCGAACTCCGGTCATGTGACCGGAGTTCCCGCGAGAACTGACGTCACCACAGGTCCTGTAAGACACAGGACCATACCGGAGGCTTCGGTGGACCGCGGACAGGTGAGCATACATTATATTTTTATTTTTAACACTTTATTTGACTTTATTTCACTTCCACAATGTATGTATATACATTGTGGAAGTGAAAAAGCCCCACAAGCCCAGATTGTTCGTTTTCCGGGGTGTTCGACAGTGTTCGTCAAGCATTCGACGAACATTCTTCGAACACCTCGTCGATTCGACGAATCGAATCGAATTCGAACACCGGGGTGGTGGCTCATCTCTACTGGCGATGCCATTATCAGCATAACTATTCCGGTCATCTACATGCTGGAGCACACTCTAAACAGTATTCGGAGTCAGGTGGTGGGACAAGAGGAGGTGGAGGAAGTACAGGAGGAGTCCTATGCGGAAGGGATAACAAGATCACCAAGGTCCTCACGGTCAGCAGCACAAAGACAGCATGGGAGGGTGAAGGAGACGGATTAATGAGGGCGCATGGTAGCAGCCAAACTGTTGAGGAAGGTGCAGGAGCCCAGGAAGAAATGGAGGATGAACTGGCGATGCGCATGGAAGACTCAGCAGATGAGGGCGACCTTGATGACATTTCTGTTGTGCGAGGTTGGGGGGAGAGGGCAGAGGAACGAACCATGATTCTCACCTCGCCTCCACCAACAGAACAAGGACTTGGTCCTCCTGGATGCGCAAGATACATTAGTGCCTTCTTGCTGCACTACCTGCAACATGACCCTCGGATTGTCCGAAATAGAAGTAATGCCGACTACTGGGTTGCCACACTCTTAGATCCCGGTACAAGACAAAATTTGGCAAAATAATTCCTGCCATAGAAAGGGACGCACGCATGCGGCAGTATCAACAGAAGCTGTTAAACAATCTTAGATTGGCTTTTCCACAAAACACCAGTGGTACACAGAGTGAATCTCACAGGAGTATCTCCAAGTGAACATCGATGCCATGACTGTGGAACTGGACCGTTGCTCATTTTGGGCTTCCAATCTGGAAAAATGGCCTTAGCTCCCACTCACTCCTTGGAGATCCTGTCGTGCCCCACAGCCAGCGTTCTCTCTGAACGTGTCTTCAGCGCTGCTGGTGGTGTGCTGACAGATAAGCGCACGTGTCTGTCCAGCCAGAATGTGAATCAGGTATCAGGATATAGGTGACCACGGTCCGCGCTGCTATCACCGGGTGATTATCCCTGGATGCTTCAGTTGGCCCCCAAAAAAAGACAGGAGTCCTAGGGGTGATGTGACGGTTCCTTTATTCCACTTCCACCAACGTGTTTCGGCGCCCCTCTTGGCACCTTCCTCAGGCAATACCCTGAGGAAGGTGCCAAGAGGGGCGCCGAAACGCGTTGGTGGAAGTGGAATAAAGGAACCGTCACATCACCCCTAGGACTCCTGTCTTTTTTTGGGGACCAACTGAAGCATCCAGGGATAATCACCAGGTGATAGCAGCGCGGACCGTGGACACCTATATCCTGTTACCTGATTCTCTTCCCACGTGCGAAGTGGTGGTGGAGGTCCAGCGGCAGCTGTCATATGCAAAACGCCTACTAACCAGTTGTGGGGATCACAACTGGTACAGGTTAGTGCACCTGTATTTTCATACGCACCTTTCACGAAACATCAGTGATAGGGCACTATTTGCGCCTCGTTTGTCTCCCTTTATATCTTCCAGCCAGAATCTGGACAGACTAATGTTCATCAGATGAACAAGTCATGGATCCGCAAGGACTTTTCTACCCCTATGTCATCCTGGGGAAACTAAAGGCTTGTGGATTTTTTAATGTGCTGCGTGACAGTCACCAACAATTTTAAGCTTGCAACTGTGGGGAAATTGATGCCACTTAAAGGGATCCTGTCACCCCCAAAACACCTTTAAACCTATTAAAAGCTGTCCCTAGAGCATATTAACACTTTCCCTACACTCCTTTTAGCTCCTATATGCACATAATCAAAGTGTATAAAAACGTTTTATAAGTACCTCATTAGTGATGATAATGAGTGACTATGCAATTCATAGTCACTCATTCAGGCTGCCCCTCTTCATACTATGACGCCTCCATAGGCGTGATCTTCATGAGAGATTCAAATTGCAGCCTCCCTGCGCGCCTCCCCGCTGTGGCTTGTGTCGGCCGGGCTTCAGCGTGGGGCTGTATGACGCGATCCGCGTCATTCCCGGCGCCGGGTGACGTATTTACACCGGCGCCGCTGTTGGCTTCAAGTCCCGCACTGCGCATGTGCATGCGCAGTGCGCATTTTGAAGCTGACAGAGCGGCGCGGCTGTATACGTCACCCGGCGCCGGAAATGACGCGGATCGCGTCATACAGCCCCACGCTGAAGCCCGGCCGACACAAGCCACAGCGGGGAGGCGCGCAGGGAGGCTGCAATTTGAATCTCTCATGAAGATCACGCCTATGGAGGCGTCATAGTATGAAGAGGGGCAGCCTGAATGAGTGACTATGAATAGCATAGTCACTCATTATCATCACTAATGAGGTACTTATAAAACGTTTTTATACACTTTGATTATGTGCATATAGGAGCTAAAAGGACAGGTTTTAATAGGTTTAAAGGTGTTTTGGGGGTGACAGGATCCCTTTAAGTGGTGTCTGTGCAAATTTTTTGGGAAAAAATGGAGACTCTTGTTGGAGTCCCCTTCCTGTGTTTTACATGATTTTAGAAGGGCATGACATGCGTATATCTGTGTCTCCTCCTCCTTTTACTCGTCCAGCTCTTTTCTTTTTGCATTTTATATGTACTTGTCACTTTTACATGTGTTTGTTGTGTCTTCTGAGTAGTTTATCACCTTTTGGACACCTTAGAAGGTATTTTCTATGTGTTTTCTATGTGTTTGTATTTGTTTGTGTTTGTCTGCCATTGTTTTCAATGGTGTTCAACGGTGTTCGACGAACATTCGACGAACACCCCCCCAATTCGACGAATCAAATCGAATTTGAACACTAGGGTTGTGGCTCTAATCAACAACAGGACTTAATAAAAGGTTAAGCCTTTAACCTTTCTTGTATTTCCTTGTAAATCTATTTGTCTTTTTTGTCACTCTCTCCTTCTTTCTCCTATTTTAATTGCTTCTTCTCCCCTCCCTCTTTACTATACACATTTGCTGTATCTTGGACCAGGGAGTATATTTGGAGTTCAAATCCCTCATTTAACATGAACTAATATGCTCTAACCTCTGGTTAAATAGGCATAGGTTTATACACCCATTTTTATTTCTCACATTCTAATCTTGAAAGAAACCTTATTTTCCCTATGATTTAATTGGGTATCTTACTCTGGTATTTTTATTCAATGAACAATGCATTTTTCCTTGTCTGAGAGACTTCTGTGTTTGACTCGAGTTTGTGTTGCCTCAATAGATAGATTTATATAAGTGCCATGTGTTAGTATTTTAATCTGCTTCTTTTTCACCCTTCTTTTAATTTCAGTTAATCTTTTCTTATCCTAAGAAATTGAGTGGTGCCTTATATACGGTAATACTCACTGATCCTAAGAATTTTGGGACGGAAGTGGCATATACTATTCTATATGAATGGACAAGAATTTCCTATTATTAAGATGGAACCCAATAAATGTACTATGTAGACTAAGATTCTTTACCGTGTATCATTTGATTCTGCATATTATGAATTTAAATCATCATCCATGTATTTTCATGATGGCATTTATATACCTATTTTTCTCTTCACTTGATACCAATCTTCTATACTGTTCTTAGTATATGTATTTTTTCCTCTCCCTCTCCTTTAAAGTGTATGTGTTCCACAGATTTATTACAATGTTTGTCCATTTTTAATACCAGCACTACCCACTGTGTGTTTAACAATTTCAATCACGACCCAGATTTGTTTGTAATTTGCCCACACACCTGCTAGTTTGCAAAATGGTGGCAGGGTCTGTGTTCATGCGGATAAGGCTGATGGAATTGTGTGACGGTCAGCGATTTCCCTAGGCAGTGTCCTGGGTATGTGACATCAGCGGAAGTGTTTCTTCCTGACCCAGGACGGTCCCGGAACGCCCTCCCGCCACATCGCTGATGGTAGTTCGGTCCTCATGCACCACTTTGACAAGTCACAAGTCACTTATTGATTGTTGGTACTACGTATAGCCACCTCTCCTACACACCATCCACAGCTCCCTGAAGCAGCCAATATGAAACACGTATCAGGGCCTGTCCAACATGTTCCTATATAGAGAGGCGCACTTCACTTAGCCTGGACTATGGGTAAGCAGCTTTATTAAAACAATATTTACTTTGGTAACTACTTCACTTTACAGAAGTGTATGGAGTGTGGTTTCCCTTTCCTCGTGGGTCCCATTATCTGTGAGTCCTCTTTAATGACTTTTAGCCCTGTCACTGTGCTGCATTTTCCCTTGTCCTTATTCTACATGTATGTACCTTTTCTTCCTGTGTTTGGTACATGTCTCTTCTTAATGTTTTCCATTGGTCTTTTTTACAGTTCTCTGATGTTTCCTCCAAGAAAAACCTTTATGTTCATGATGTATAAAATAAAAATCACTTTTTGCATTTAAGCACAATTGTGTGGACTACTCTTAGTGCAATTTATACTGGGCATTAGTACACTTTGTTTTGCTTATGGTTCTCAAATTGCATACTTATGCTCACATGACCGTCCAATCTTGCCATTGGCAAGGGAGAATCCTAAAAGTGTGCGGCGTACACACTGTGAAAATTCAGAAGCCTGCAATAACCTAGAGTGACTGCCAACTTTCATTTCAAACCTGGACAAGCCCTTTAATTCTGACATTAAACACTGTAGCTTGCTCAATCCTAACAGCGTGTAATATACTTTACTCACTGACAGGATTCAGCTCTTGCTGGTTCCAGCAGTCATCAAATGATTAATTCACTCATATCAGATTTCATCATGGTCATTTGACAGCTTTTCTTCCTACTTCTCTATTCTTCACTGAAATTTGAAAGAATTAGGAAGAGCAGCGAATGATTGGTCACATGACAACGACTGCTTTCGGGGGGAATGGACTGCTGAAATGGAGTTTTTTGAGAGTGAGTAGTGGGACTGTTGAAGGTTCGAAGGGTGGATTTGGGGCTGGGTTGGAGGAGGAACTGGGATGGGGTCTGGGCGCCCAAGAAAATTGCCAGTACGGAACCCTAAAATTCCTGGTGGCAGACCTGGTTGGGAGACAATTATTCATGTCAATGGACTTTTTTCTTGCTTTTCTTCACAATATACTGTATTAATACAATTGCATGTAAACAACATACACTGCAATTCAAAGTAGATATTCATATGTTCTGTACATGCAGTGGGACCTCTATATTTTTATTGGTTCTCATGGTATCCCAGTGAAGTGTCAGGATCAAAGACATCAGAGCTGGTGGAACTGTGCTAGGACCACAATAAAATAATCATTGTAGATACAGTCCCCAGCCAGTTTATCAAGTTATGTATACTATGAAATGCCAGAGTGTTTTAGAGTAAAACATACCTGGCTGCAATCACACAGCCAGTGTCTGATTCATGCTGACTGTGGTTTGGGCAGCATGAGTCTTATGACAAGGTCCCTTTAATAAGTGTCTTTCTACTAACAGGAAAGTTCACTAAGATCTAACAGATCTGAGGCTGCAATCATCCCTGTGTTGTATATATCTATTTATGCATTTCCAGCTGTAGCTCCAATATTACATCCAATGATTCACAAGAGGCGAAGCATTTCATTTATTTTAAAATCTATTATATAATTGCCGTAGCGACTTCCGTCGGAGCGGCGCTGCTTCCGGTGGCTTGGTTAGCGAGTCCGAGCTGCTTCTCCTGGACTCTCCCCGTGGCCGCGTAGCGGCCAAGGCGACTCACGAAGCAATGCCCGCAAAGCGGGCATTGCGAGTCGTTGCAGCATCGCGAAGCAATGCCCGCGAAGCGGGCATTGCGAGTCGCTGCCACCCACCAACCAAGCCACAGAAGCCTCTACTACTCTACTGTACACCGCTATAGTATACTACAGTCCCATGCCCATAAGCGCCATGGGACTGTAGTATACCATCGCGTTGTACACTACAGCCTCCTGCCGCTCTTACAGTCGCTGCCACCCAGCACTAACCAACACACAGAACCCTCTACTACTCTACTGTACACCGCTATAGTATACTACAGTCCCATGCCCATAAGCGCCATGGCACTGTAGTATACCATCGCGTTGTACACTACAGCCTCCTGCCGCTCTTACACACTACCCCCGCCAACCAAGACACAGAAGCCCCTACTACAAGACACACAATCCCCTACTAAGCCCCTACTACTCTACTCTACACCGCTATAGTATACTACAGTCCCATGACCATAAGCGCCATGGGACTGTAGTATACCATCGCGCTGTACACTACACTCTCCTGCCGCTCTTACACTAAGCCCCGACCCGCCCCATCTATGCCCGCCGCTGTCGCTAACACCGCCGCACCCCTATACCCTAAGCCCCGACCCGCCCCATCTATGCCCGCCGCTGTCGCTAACACCGCCGCACCCCTACACCCTACGCCCCGACCCGCCCCATCTATGCCCGCCGCCGCCCCATCTATGCCCGCCGCTCTCGCTAACACCGCCGCACCCCTATACCCTAAGCCCCGACCCGCCCCATCTATGCCCGCCGCTGTCGCTAACACCGCCGCACCCCTATACCCTAAGCCCCGACCCGCCCCATCTATGCCCGCCGCCGCCCCATCTATGCCCGCCGCCTATGCCCGCCGCGCCCCGACCCATCTATGTCCGCCGCTAAGCCCCGACCCGCCCCATCTATGCCCGCCGCTGTCGCTAACACCGCCGCACCCCTACACCCTAAGCCCCGACCCGCCCCATCTATGCCCGCCGCTGTCGCTAACACCGCCGCACCCCTATACCCTAAGCCCCGACCCGCCCCATCTATGCCCGCCGCCGCCCCATCTATGCCCGCCGCCTATGCCCGCCGCGCCCCGACCCATCTATGTCCGCCGCTAAGCCCCGACCCGCCCCATCTATGCCCGCCGCTGTCGCTAACACCGCCGCACCCCTACACCCTAAGCCCCGACCCGCCCCATCTATGCCTGCCGCTGTCGCTAACACCGCCGAACCCCTATACCCTAAGCCCCGACCCGCCCCATCTATGCCCGCCGCTAAGCCCCGACCCGCCCCATCTATGCCCGCCGCTGTCGCTAACACCGCCGAACCCCTATATCCTAAGCCCCGACCCGCCCCATCTATGCCCGCCACTGTCGCTAACACCGCCGCACCCCTATACCCTAAGCCCCGACCCGCCCCATCTATGCCCGCCGCTGTCGCTAACACCGCCGCACCCCTATACCCTAAGCCCCGACCCGCCCCATCTATGCCCGCCGCTGTCGCTAACACCGCCGCACCCCACCCGCCGATACCCCTAAGCCCCGACGCCTATGCCCTAAGGCACCGCCGCCCCTGACCTACCGCCGCTCTCCCCTGCCCCTCTCGCTAAAGCCCTACACCCTAAGCCCCCGCACCGCCCCATCTATGCCCGCCGCTGTCGCTAACACCGCCGCACCCCTATACCCTAAGCCCCGACCGCCCCATCTATGCCCGCTGCTGTCGCTAACACCGCCGCACCCTATACCCTAAGCCCCGACCCGCCCCATCTATGCCCGCCGCTGTCGCTAACACCGCCGCACCCCACCCGCCCATACCCCTAAGCCCCGACGCCTATGCCCTAAGGCACCGCCGCCCCTGACCTCCCGCCGCTCTCCCCTGCCCTCTCGCTAAAGCCCTACACCCTAAGCCCCGCAGGTCCCTAACCTAACGCCGCTGTCACCTAACTCCTACACCTCTAACCCCCGCCGTGCCCTAGCTAACGTCCCCGTCGATCACTTACATGCCTTCAAGTCATCTGATCGTCCGTCCGATCCACAAGTCCTCCGTCCGGCCAGCCGTCCTCTTCCTCCGGCCCCGGTGGTCTTCTGTATTCTTTCCGCCATCTCCGCCTCTTCGTCCGGCCCCGGGGGTCTTCTGTCTTCTTTTCGCCATCTCTGCCTCTTCGTCCGGCCCGGGGATCTTCCACCTCCGACGTCCTCTTCGTTCTCATTCACATACAATGGAACTAAAATCCCCCATTGTATCTCAATCAGATCTGAGGCCCTCTTCTGATTGGTCGATGTATACTGCCCTCAGCCAATCAGAAGAGCCCCTCACAACTGACACGCAGTTCTCATTCAGGTCCGACTTATTTTTACCCATTGACATACATTACCGGTGTGTCGGCGATTTTATGCCCGCCCATCTGGTTCTATTTCTCGGCCCTAAAATCGAGGACACACCGCTAATGCATCTCTATGCCCAGTCAGCCCGATTTCGGATTGAACGCCGACCAATCAGAATTCGAGCTCACTGCCATAGACATGCATTAGCGGTGTGTCCG
This sequence comes from Allobates femoralis, assembly GCA_033576535.1. Lineage (NCBI taxonomy): Eukaryota > Metazoa > Chordata > Amphibia > Anura > Aromobatidae > Allobates > Allobates femoralis. The sequence continues at coordinate 237,088,943 of JARQOC010000003.1, forward strand.
CGATTTTAGGGCCGACTAATAGAACCAGGTGCCCGGCCATAAAATCGCCGACACACCAGTAATGTATGTTAACGGGGAAAAAAAAAGGCGGACCGCAATGAGAACTGCGTCTCACTCTGTCTTAAAAAAAAAAAATAATAAATTAAATAATAAAAATAATCATTTAAAAATAATAAAAAAATAATCAAAAATTCATTAAAAAATAATAAATAATTAAATAAAAATAATATTAAAAAAAAAAAAAAAAAGGTCGGACCTGAATGAGAACTGTCTCTCCGTCTAACCTAAAAAAAAAAAATAAATTAAATAATAAAAATAATCATTTAAAAATAATAAAAAAATAATAAAAAAATCATTAAAAAATAATAAATAATTAAATAAAAATAATATAAAAAAAAAAAAAAAAAGGTCGGACCTGAATGAAACTGTCTCTCCGTCTAACCTAAAAAAAAAAAATAAATTAAATAATAAAAAAATCATTTAAAAATAATAAAAAAATAATAAAAAAATCATTAAAAAATAATAAATAATTAAATAAAAATAATATTAAAAAAAAAAAAAAAAGGTCGGACCTGAATGAGAACTGTCTCTCCGTCTAACCTAAAAAAAATAAATAAATTAAATAATAAAAATAATCATTTAAAAATAATAAAAAAATAATAAAAAAATCATTAAAAAATAATAAATAATTAAATAAAAATAATATTAAAAAAAAAAAAAATAAGGTCGGACCTGAATGAGAACTGTCTCTCCGTCTAACCTAAAAAAAAAAATAAATTAAATAATAAAAATAATCATTTAAAAATAATAAAAAAATAATAAAAAATCATTAAAAATAATAAATAATTAAATAAAAATAATATTAAAAAAAAAAAAAAGGTCGGACCTGAATGAGAACTGTCTCTCCGTCTAACCTAAAAAAAATAAATAAATTAAATAATAAAAATAATCATTTAAAAATAATAAAAAAATAATAAAAAAATCATAAAAAATAATAAATAATTAAATAAAAATAATTCGAAAAAAATTGAAAAAAGGCGACCTGAATGAGAACTTTGTCTCCATCTTACTTAAAAAAAAAATAAATAATAAAATAATAAAAAAATTTTTTAAAATAATTAAAAAATAATACAAAAATAATCATACCAAAAAAAAACAAAATTGTAATTTTACAAATAATTATCTAAATTTAAATAATAAAATAAAAAATTAAAATAAAATAAAATAACATAAATAAATAAATAATTACAAATAATTAATTAAATAATTTAAAAATAACATACAGAAATATTAATAAAACAGTTAAAAATAAAAATTAAAAAAATATTATAAAAATTTTCCGATTTTAACAATTATTTAAAAAAAAAAAAAAAATAATTAAAAAAAAAAAATTATTAAAAATAATTATATCCAAATAATAAAATAAAAAAAACATACTAATCAAAAAAAAATTATAAAAATTTTAATAATCACAAAAATTATTAAAAAAATATTATTAAATAATAACAAACAAAACAAAAAATTTATAAAAAAATTAAATAAAAAAAAAAAAAAAAATAAAAAAATAACACACACAGTCGTTGCTATTACGCTATTTATTAACGCGACTCGCTGATTGACACTTTACAGTCCCGTCGAATTATGGCTCTGAGCCGAGTCGTCTGCCCGCTGCAACCAGCGGCTCGCCCATAACATCGCCTCTTTTCTCTATCTCTCTCCATAGGAAGGCGCCGTCCAATCACAATCGCCGCGCCTTTTTTGAAAATACATAGCGACCAATGACATTCATGGCGCCAGCTTTCTGAAGTTGCCGCCCTCCAATCAGATAAGCCCGCTTATTTATCGCGCGAAATTTGAATCTTCTACCTCTTTGAATCCTCTTTGTGGGAGAACGAGAACCTATCGCTGGACTATCTGTTGGAGTATTTTTCTGCCGAGAAATCCATCCTTCCTGAGGGTCTTTCGAGGACAACGAGAAGCTACCGCTGGACCGTCTGTTGGACAACATTTGAGCCGAGATATCCATCCATCGTGCGGGACGTCGGGAAGCAAGCGCCGGATCGGGATCTGCGATTGATCAGCTAAGATATCCTTTGGACAATCTACCTTTTCACATCAGAAGCTATATTCCTGATGCTGACTTTTATTTTCACCTCTTTTTTACTATCTTTCTTTTTCACCACTTTTACTATTTTGCGCCATGCAGCGCCAATCGCCGCTGCATGGAGCGTCCGCCACTGTTCGGACACTTCGCCGCTGCAAGCGCCGACTTCTGCGCTACAAGCGCAAACTTCGGCGCTTCTAGTGGCCTCCGCGGTCTATGAGACCGCTGTGTCCGAACATCCATTCACGCGCCGCCCGTACAACTCGCCGCTCTAAGATGGCGGACGCGAAATCTTCATTCATAAAATGGCGCTAGACTTCAGCCGCCGTGTGATTGGCCAGCGGAATCTTCATACACATGGCGCCGTCAATCCGGTTGGTCGGCGCTATTGTCTGAAGATGCCGCTGTCCTATCACAATTCAGCGGGGCGGAGCTATAGACTTCCACTCTCCCGAACGCCGTGTCCGAAAATCGCTCCAGGGGCTCGGCAAGGAAAGTTCCGTGCTTTTTCAAACTTCCCGCCGCGATTCTCATTGGATGTCGACTTCCCGTAGACATCCATTGAGAAATAAGCCGCGATTCTGATTGGTTCTTCTTTATGGCGCTTTGATTCCGATTGGTCGCCGCTCAGCGGGGACTTCGAAATTTTTCTGCCCGAGCGCCTGGTACGATTTTCGGATATGCCGTTCGGCCGGCTGTAAGTTTGTAGCTCCGCCCCGCTGAGTTGTGATTGGACAGCGGCATCTTCACACAATTGCGCCGACCAACCGGATTCACGGCGCCATGTGTATGAAGATTACGCTGGCCAATCACACGGCGGCTGAAGTCTAGCGCCATTTTATGAATGAAGATTTCCCCTCGGCCATCTTAGAGCGGGAAATTTGAAATGGTGAACAATGTAAAAGTGAAAAAGCTGTTTTCACAGTACATTCTCACATCAGACTATATATTCCTAATGCCTATGCTTATATTAACCCTTTCTTTTTACACATTATATATCAGCTACATTTATCCATAGTGCCCTCTTCTTTTCATACTTGATTAACCCCTTCTATTCCAATTCTCTATTTGCTATCTGACTATGTGCAGTACTAAGGCCATTGTAATATTAACCCCTTCTATTCTATTACTGCTACACTGCCTATCTCACTATGTTCTCTACTACGGCCATTTTAATTTTAACCCATTTATTTTATTACTGCTACACTGCCTATCTCACTATCTGCTGTACTATGGCCATTTTAATATTAACCCTTTCTATTCTATTAATGTTACACTGTGTATCTCACTATCTGCTCTACTACTGCCATTTTAATATTAACCCTTTCTATTCTATTACTGCCACACTGCCTATCTCACTCTCTGCTGTACTACGGCCATTTTATTATTAACCCTTTCTATTCTATTACTGCTACACTGCCTATCTCACTATGTTCTCTACTACGGCCATTTTAATATTAACCCTTTCTATTCTATTAATGCTACACTGCCTATATCACTATCTGCTCTACTATGGCCTTTTTTATATTAACCCTTTCTATTCTATTACTGCCACACTGCCTATCTCACTATGTGCTGTACTACGGCCATTTTAATATTAACCCTTTCTATCCTATTCTACTGCTGACACTGTGTATCTCCTATACTGCCCGCTTACTACGGCCATTTTAATATTAACCCTTTCTATTCTATTACTGCTACACTGCCTATCTCACTATCTGCTCTACTACGGCCATTTTAATATTAACCCTTTCTATTCTATTACTGCTACACTGCCTATCTCACTCTCTGCTGTACTACGGCCATTTTATATTAACCCTTTCTATTCTATTACTGCTACACTGCCTATCTCACTCTTGCTGTACTACGGCCATTTTAATATTAACCCTTTCTATTCTATTAGTCCTACACTGCCTATCTCACTATGTGCTGTACTACATCCTTTTTATATAAACCCTTTCTATTGTATTAGTGCTACACTGCCTATCTCACTATGTGCTCTACTACGGCCATTTTAATATTAACCCTTTCTATTCTATTAGTGCTACACTGCCTATCTCACTATGTGCTCTACTACGGCCATTTTAATATTAACCCTTTCTATTCTATTAGTGCTACACTGCCTATCTCACTATGTGCTGTACTACGCCCATTTTTATATGAACCCTTTCTATTCTATTAATCCTACACTGCCTATCTCACTATGTGCTGTACTACGGCCATTTTTATATCAACCCTTTCTATTCTATTACTCCTACACTGCCTATCTCACTATCTGCTGTACTACGGCCATTTGAATATTAACCCCTTCTATTCTATTAGTGCTACACTGCCTATCTCACTATGTACTGTACTACGGCCATTTTAATATTAACCCTTTCTATTATATTACTCCTACACTGCCTATCTCACTATCTGCTGTACTACGGCCATTTTAATATTAACCCCTTCTATTCTATTAGTGCTACACAGCCTATCTCACTATGTGCTGTACTACGGCCATTTTAATATTAACCCTTTGTATTCTCTTTGTGCTACACTGCCTATCTCACTATGTCCTGTACTACGGCCATTTTAATATTAACCCTTTCTATTCTATTAGTCCTACACTGCCTATCTCACTATCTGCTGTACTACGGCCTTTTTTATAGTAACCCCTTCTATTCTATTAGTGCCACACTGCGTATCTCACTATCTGCTCTACTAAGGACATTTTTACATTAACCTCTTCTATGCCTTTTCTATTTTAGTTGCACCATGACTATTTCATAGGGTTTAAACTCATACATTAACCCCTTCTATTCTGTTTCCTATTCAATTACTGTGTCACTATCTGCTGGACATCTGTGCTTTTACAATTTCAACACACATGGCCAGAAAAAAACCCATCTGCTGCGATTGCCGATTAAACCTTGCACTTGCTGCGCTGTTGCGGGAATACCTATACAAACTATAGGAATACTTGCGGCAGGTGCGCCAAGTTCATTTTTTTTTGTAGCAACACTTGACGCAACTCCTAAATCGCACCGGCCGCAAGGCCCCTTATGGTTTCTATAGGGATTACTGCTACCGCACTGCAACTGCAATGTTCATGTGGCTATCGCAGCAGATGCTTTTTTTTCAATGCATCTACCGCAATTTTATCTAAACAGTTGATGTGAAAGGGCTATAAGGCAATTTGTACATTAACCCGTTCTATTCTATTTCTGCCCCACTTGCTATCTCACTATGTGGTCCACTAAGGCCATTTATACATTATCCTCTTCTATGCCATTTGCCATTTTGTTTTCCAACACTATGTTTTATAGGGTTCGAAATGCTACATAAACCCCCTACTTTCAGTTTGCTATTCACTAACTGTGTTACTAGGTGCTGTACTCAGGGCATTTGCAATTTAAACTCTTCTATACTATTTGAAATTTATTTTAACATCCACAAACTTTTATACGATGTAAGTCCTACATTAACGTCTTCTATGTGTTTTGACTATTCACTGTCTATGTCACTATGTGGTATACTACTGGCATTTAATTACAATATACTTTCATACTAATTTTATTTTTATTAATCGTCCAGTATTTTTTATGCTGCCAATGCTATATTAACTACTTACTGGCTCTTTGACTTTTTCTTTTGGAGTTAGGAGTCAGTCATCACACCGTTACGAGTACGTTAACCCATTATATGTCAATTTTTATCATTTTTCTTACTAATGCCTCTGTTGCACTACTACTTGTCTTATTTTTAACACTTTGGTGGTAATGCTACCTGCACAGTTGACATCAGCGGTTATTTGAAATTGCACTAGATGTCCTGACACAATTGCATCCGCTTGCTTTGCTGCATTGCCACCACATAACTGCTGCACTTGCAGTGTCGTTCCGCTAATCCCCATTGTACGTATAGGGGAACTTGCCACAGCTCCCGCCACCATAAAAAGCGTGGTCAACCATCTTTTTTTTTCCATACAGGACCTGCTACAAGTGCAAAATCCTAATTGCTGCACCTACTGCAAATAAATACATACTGACTATTATGCCGATTATAATGAGTATGGGGATTCACGTAAACGCTTGCAAGTCCTGCAGTTATGCTGTGGCTATGTGCCACATGCACCAGATGCTGTTTTTCCAATGGTTATGATGCTATTTGAAATTAATGCTCATGTCAAAGTCTCTGTCATTCCAGTAGGATATTCACTACTTTTACATACATAATATTTTATACTCTATTACTGACTGGGTACCCTTTCACACGTCCATTGTATATGCACATTTACATACTTTTATAACATGGCCTAAGATTTTAATTTTAAACTCGATTTCTCCATACCCGTCACCAGGGCTGTAGTTGCGTAACGTTACACTATATCATCGCATTTACGTTACTTTTTACATTGATCTGACTCTTACAATATCTCATACGCAAGTTGCCTTATTTCTTTTTTCAGCCTGCTTTGTCACATTCTGCCATTTCATACTTCACGTTTAGCCCGCTGTTTCCCCTATTCCACCAACAAAAATAAAAACCACTACTTCTGATATAATACCAAAACCTTTAGTTCTTGGTAGAAATTTACCGTAACTCAGTTTTTTTTAAACACCTTATGAAACAACAACATTGCTGGTGGTTATGCAGAAATTAATGTCATCCAGATTCTATTAACGTTTTTATTACAATGTTGAAAATTTGCTTTCATACCGTGTATCGCAAAGGCTCATTACATCCATTTTTTTTGCTTTCACGGCACTTTAAGGAATTTTAACACACTCATTGCCATTCAATACTCCATACAGTTAACATCATTACATCTTTCTTTGTTACTTTAAATAAGTCTATCATTTCATTATCACAGGTTTTGGAAAACCATACTTTAGTTTTATTGTTTTTGTCTGTTTACACAGTTATTATTCATTGTTTCCTTAACTAACACACTCTAGCTCATTTTGGATTTGATTCGCTGACTATTCTTTGTAAGATGAGTTCTCCAACACAAAATATCGCTCTTGCCAAGGAGGCTGCATCTACACCGAAGAAGAAGCGTGCAGAGAAAACTTTGGAACAGAGACGCCGTCGGTTAGATCAAGATAAGGCTGCTAAAGCTAAACGCATTGCAGAGGAGAGTTTGGAAGAGAAACGTGTTCGTTTAGATCTGCGTAAGGCTGCTAAGGAGAAACGTACTGCAAAGGAGACTTCAGAAGAGAGGCGTCTTCGCTTAGATACTGATAAGGCTGCTAAGGCAAAACGCCTTGCTGAAGAGACCTTAGAAAGGAGACGTATTCGCTTAGATCGTGTTAAGGCTGCTTACGCCAAACGTCTTGCAAATGAGACTTCTGCAGAGAGACGTATTCGGTTAGATAGGGCTAAGGCTGCTAAACTCAAACGGTTTGGTAAACTCTCTTCTCCACTGAGACATTTTTCGTTGGATGCTGCAAAGACCGCTTTACATACACGTATTTCGGGAGTGTCTTCTGAAAAAACAAGCCAACAAATGCAAACAAGAGCCATGACTGCACGTTCCACATGCAAACAAACAAAAATTCCAGTCACTGAAGAACCGTCTGACACAGATGATACTCCTGCCTCTTCGTGTACTGACATTTTACCAAGTGAACTGCCTTTAATACCTCCCATTACCTCTATGGAAATCAAAAAAGGAAAGGTTCGCAAGGTGTCTGTGCGTATGCGCAAGAAGGGTGTGGAGGAGAGTTCGGAAGAAAGACAACTTCCCTTGGACAAGGAAAAGTCTGCTTTGAAAACACCCCTTTCAATACAGTCTTTAGAAGGAAGGACAGAACGATTAGGCAAAAAATCTATCACTCTGCCTCAACGACGCAAACAGAAAAAGTTAATGCCTGCAGGAGATCCGTCTGATCCTCAGACTGCTGCCACCTCTTCGTCTGATCCTCAGACTGCTGCCACCTCTTCGTCTGATCCTCAGACTGCTGCCACCTCTTCATCTGATCCTCAGACTGCTGCCACCTCTTTGTCTGATGCTCAGACTCCTGCCACCTCTTCGTCTGATCCTCAGACTGCTGCCACCTCTTCATCTGATGCTCTGACTGCTGCCACCTCTTTGTCTGATGCTCAGACTCCTGCCACCTCTTCTTCTACTATCTTGACTACAACTGAACAGCCTTTACTGCATCGCAAGGCCACATCTAAACGAAAACACTGTGCTGAGGAGACGCCATACAGCAAACAGTGTAAAATTTTGAGGCTTAAAAGGACAAGACAGATGCGTCAAGATACAGAATCTCCTACATCTAGACAAGTCCACTTGGCCCATTTGGCTACATTACGTCGTGAAGAACGTCAAACTTCTTCTTCCACTTCTATATTGCAACAGGCAGAACGGAATTTATATTCCACTTCTTCATTTATTGAATGTTTGGAATCTACATCCCTTCCACGTCTCATTTATGTAGGATTACATAATAAATTTCTACGTTCATTCTATTCATCTCTTCTACATGAAAGGGGATTTATTGATCAGGATCATGTTATTCCAGAACATTTCTGTGGTTTCATGAATGTAATATGTGAACATTGTGAGGCTCGACATTTTACTGCTGAACGACCATCAGATCAACAGTTTACTCTTTGTTGCCACAAGGGAAAAGTAAAGGTACCATTACCTCAATACCCGCACGTCTTCCAACGCCTGCTGAAAGGAGAGAGTGAGTACAGTCAAAATTTGATGGAGAATATAAGGAGCATTAATAGTTCTTTTGCTTTTGCCTCCATGGGTGCCCATGTTTCTCTACCTCCTGGACATGGACCATACTGCTTTCGTATTCATGGGCAAATTTATCATCGCACTGGAACACTCCATCCTGCTCAAGATCAAACTCCAGCATATGCACAACTGTACATTTTAGATACTCTAAGCGCTACTGACCAACGGCTACAGTCTCCAGAAAATGTTAAATGTAATGCTAATTTAATGAGTATCATTGCTCTTCAATTGGATAATATTAATCCCTTTGTTTCGGCCTACAAAATGCTACGTCAAGTTGAAGTAGAAGAAGAACAGAAGGCAAGAGAACATGGCACAAAAATGCCAAATATTATCATGGCCATTAAACAAGACAGAGGCCAAGACCTGAGACGCTATAACAATCCTACTGCCAATGAAGTTGCTGTGGTCTTTGAAAATGCTGATGGAGAGCCACCATTCAATAGAGACATTTTAATTCATTTGAAACCTGATCCAAATAACCCCTTGGCCCCAAAAACACAGCAAGTCAGTATTCTACACAGCAATTTAGATGCATTACTCTATCCTTTATTTTTTCCTCATGGAGAACAAGGCTGGCATGAGGGACTCAAGCATCAAGGCAAAAGTCAACGCCGGATTACACAGCTCCAGTATTACTGCTATTTGCTGTCTGTACGGAATCAGTTCAATCCTGTCCTGAATGGTGGCAAACTAACACAGCAGTACTTAGTGGATGCGTATGTAAAAATCGAGGCTAATCGCTTAAATTTTATCCGTCATCATCAAAAGGATTTAAAAGTGGAGGATTATTGCGTACTCCAGGAACATCTTCTGAAACAATCTGTTGACAAAGGTATTCCCATTGGCAAGACGGTCATTTTACCATCTTCTTTTGAAGGCAGTCCCAGAAACATGCAGCAACGCTATCAGGATGCCATGGCTATTGTGACTAAATTTGGACGACCAGATCTTTTTGTAACCATGACCTGTAATCCTAAATGGAGGGAGATTACAAACAATTTAGAGCCATGGCAGCGTGTGGAACATAGACCTGATTTAGTGGCCCGTGTCTTCAGAATTAAATTGGAAGCACTATTAAAAGAAATTAACACTGGATTATTTGGCAAAGTTTGTGCAATGGTTCATGTTATTGAATTCCAAAAGCGTGGCCTACCACACGCTCACATTTTGATCATTCTGGATAGCAAATCCAAACTAAGAACTGAGGTTGAAGTGGATAATATAGTTTGGGCTGAAATCCCTGATCCAGAAGAATACCCTCTGCTCCATGACATTGTGATGCAACACATGATTCATGGACCCTGTGGTCAACACAACCCCAATTCTCCATGTATGGATCTTGGCAAGTGTAAGAAAGGTTTTCCTAAAGATTTCCAACCAAGAACACTCATAGCTAAGGATGCATACCCTACTTATCAAAGAAAGGAAGGATCATCCTTTCAAATACGTTCAAAGATGATTGATAATTCTTGGGTTGTTCCCTATAACCCTTACCTACTATTAACATACAAGTGTCATATTAATGTTGAGGTATGTGCTTCCATTCAAAGTGTTAAATACCTCTTCAAATATGTCTACAAAGGACATGATAAAGCCAATCTTGAAATTTGCCAAACTAATATCCACCATGATGAAACACATCAATTCATGGATTCAAGATACGTCAGTGCACCGGAGGCAGCTTGGCGAATATTTGCTTACCCGATGCATAGACAATCGCACTCCATTATTCGCCTGGCCGTACATCTCCCACATTCTCAACCGCTTTATTTTCATGAGGATGACTCTGTTGACGACATCAGTTCCACAATGCACAGAAAATCTACTCTGATGGGCTACTTTGAGCTGAATGAGAGTGACCCGCATGCTCATGATTACTTCTACCGCCAAATTCCAGAGCACTATGTTTGGAAAGAAGGTGCATGGGAAGTTAGAAAGCGAGGAGGTTCTTCAGTGATTGGAAGAATGTATACTGTCAGTATGAAAGATCAAGAACGGTACTATTTAAGGTTGTTGTTACTGCATGTCAAAGGAGCAACAAGTTTTGACAACATTAAGACTGTTAATGAAGTGACATACCCAACTTTCAAAGAGGCAGCATTAGCTCTTGGATTGCTCTTCGATGACACTGTTTGGAGAAATACTTTATTGGATGCCTGTGTTCTCAACATGCCTGCACAGCTTCGTGATATGTTCGCATATATATGTATTTTTGGTCCTCCAGCTCATCCATTGGAGTTGTGGAAAGAATTTAAACAAGACTTTATCCAAGACTACTGCCATGCATATCACTCCAACACTGAGGAGTGTGAGAATTGTGAAGGATATGCTATGACTGATGTCCAAACTATTCTAAAATTTCATGGCAAAACTTTTACTGATTTTAATCTACCACGACCAAAAAGAAAGCCATACATCGCTCCACTATACAACAAGGATGATGAGTTAAGAAGAGCTCAGCAAATGAAAGCTACTTTAAATGACCACCAACTTTTGGCCTATGATGCGATCAATCAAGCTTTACACGATAGAAGTGGACAACCTAAGTGCTTTTTCATTGACGGTCCAGGTGGCAGTGGCAAAACATATCTGTATGATTTATTAATTCATGAACTAAGAGGAGAAGGCGAAATTGTCTCACCTGCAGCCAGTACAGGGATTGCAGCTAACTTACTGCAAGGAGGTAGAACTATCCATTCGCTTTACGGAATACCAATTCCAATCAATGAAACTTCCGTTTCAAGGATTAAAAATGATACAGATGCTGCACAACATTTGAAAAGTACCAAACTTTTCATTATTGATGAGTCCACTCTCTTATCTAAATATGAATTGCATGTGATAGATCAACTTTTACGTGATGTCATGACAACAGATATCTCCAAGAAAAATACAACACCTTTTGGAGGGAAAGTCATTGTTCTGGGAGGAGACTTTCGACAGTGTCTGCCTATCATCCCACATGGTACAAGAACTGACATTATAGAGAGTTGTATTAAATACTCACGACAATGGCAGCTTTTCACTCAATTGCCACTCTTCAACAATATGCGCTCCATTGATCCTGATTATAGCCGTTGGTTACTTCAACTGGGAAATGGTGAATTGTCTAATGATTTCAACCTTGGAGATGATACCATTGAAATCCCACAAGACATGATCTGCACTGGCTCAATCATTCTTGCTATATTTGGTGAAAACATTGTCATTGATGTAGATAACAATGAAAGCATTCAGATTGCTGCATCACATGCCATTCTTTGCCCTAAAAATGACCATGTGGATATGGTGAACTCTAAGGTCATGGATTGCATTGCTGGTGAATACACTGAATACATTAGTGATGATTCCATTGATCCTGATGAGACTGAAGATCCAGATCAATATCCTGTGGAATTTTTAAATTCACTCACACCAACGGGAATGCCTTCTCATCGCCTCAAATTAAAAATCGGTACCATTGTCATGCTTTTGCGCAACTTTAACAGCAGAAAAGGTCTTTGCAATGGGACTCGCTTGATTGTCATTGCTTTGTTTGACAATCTGATTCAAGCAAAAGTCATTACTGGGTCTGCAGAAAAAAATGTGGTGTTTATTCCAAGGATTGATTTATCTCCATCAGAGACTGGATTACCTTTCAAGTTAAGACGTCGACAATTTCCCTTGAAGCCTGCTTTTGCCATGACCATCAACAAATCCCAAGGCCAAACACTGGAGAAAGTAGGGATTTTTTTGCCAGAACCTGTTTTTGGACATGGACTGTTATATGTGGCTTTTTCACGAGTGAAAAGAAGATGTAATGTTAAGGTGAAAGTGCTGGATACACCCATTCAAGGAAAGTTGGTGCCTAATTCTGAAAAAGTCTTTACTAAAAATATTGTCTATAAGAATATTTTATCTTAAATTCTTTAGATATATATTACACTTTCATACATGATGGATATAACAATTAAAGCATTCACATTGCTGCATCACATGACAATCTTTGCCCTAAAAATGTCCATGTGGAAATGGTGAACTCTCAGGTTATGGATTGCATTGCTGGTGAATACACTGAGTACATTAGTGATGATTCCATTCAGACTGAAGATTCAGACCAATATCCAGTGGAATTTTTAAATTCACTCACACCAATGAGAATGCCTTATCATCGCCTCAAATTACACATTGGTACCATTGTCATGCTTTTCCGCACCTTTAACAGCATAAAAGGTGTTTGCAATGGGAATCGCTTCATTGTGATCACTTTGTTTGACAATCTCATTCAAGCAAAAGTCAGTTCTGGGTCTGCAGAAGGAATTGTGTTGTTTATTTCAAGGATTGATTTATCTCCATCATAGACTGCCTTACATTTTAAGTTAACACATCGACAATTTCCCATGAAGTCTACTTTTCCCATGACCATCAACAAATCCCAAGGCCAAATACTGGAGAAAGTAGGGATTTTTTGCCCCACAATTCATTTTTGGACATGGACAGCTATATGTGGCTTTTTCATGAGTGAAAAGAAGATGTATTGTTAAGGTGAAAGTACTGCATACACCCATTCAAGGAAAGTTGCTGCCTCATTCTGAAAAAGTCTTTACAAAAAATATTCTCTAAAGAATTTATAATAAAATATTCTTATAGATATATATCACATTTACATACATGATGGATATAACAATGAAAGCATTCACATTGCTGCATCACGTGACAATCTTTGTCCTAAAAATGTCCATGTGGAAATGGTGAACTCTCAGGTTATGGATTGCATTGCTGATGAATACACTGAGTACATTAGTGATGATTCCATTCAGACTGAAGATTCAGACCAACATCCAGTGGAATTTTTAAATTCACTCACACCAATGGGAATGCCTTATCATCGCCTCAAATTACACATTGGTACCATTGTCATGGTTTTGCGCACCTTTAACAGCATAAAAGGTCTTTGCAATGTGAATCGCTTCATTGTGATCACTTTGTTTGAGAATCTTATTCAAGCAAAAGTCAGTTCTGGGTCTGCAGAAGGAAATGTGTTGTTTATTTCAAGGATTGATTTATCTCCATCAGAGACTGGCTTACCTTTTAACTTAACACATTGACAATTTACCGTGAAGTCTACTTTTCCCATGACCATCAACAAATCCCAAGGCCAAACAGTGGAGAAAGTAGGGATTTTTTGCCCCACAACCCGTTTTTGGACATGGACAGTTATATGTGGCTTTTTCACGAGTGAAAAGAAGATGTATTGTTAAGGTGAAAGTACTGCATACACCCATTCAAGGAAAGTTGCTGCCTCTTTCAGAAAAACTCTTTACAAAAAATATTGTCTATAAGAATATTTTATTTTAAATTCTTTAGATATATCCATCATGTATATAAATGTAATATATAACAATGAAAGCATTCACATTGCTGCATCACATGACAATCTTTGTCCTAAAAATGTCCATGTGGAAATGGTGAATCTCAGGTTATGGATTGCATTGCTGATGAATACACTGAGTACATTAGTGATGATTCCATTCAGACTGAAGATTCAGACCAATATCCAGTGGAATTTTTACATTCACTCACACCAATGGGAATGCCTTATCATCGCCTCAAATTACACATTGGTACCATTGTCATGGTTTTGCGCACCTTTAACAGCATAAAAGGTCTTTGCAATGGGAATCGCTTCATTGTGATCACTTTGTTTGAGAATCTTATTCAAGCAAAAGTCAGTTCTGGGTCTGCAGAAGGAAATGTGGTGTTTATTTCAAGGATTGATTTATCTCCATCAGAGACTGCCTTACCTTTTAACTTAACACATTGACAATTTACTGTGAAGTCTACTTTTCCCATGACCATCAACAAATCCCAAGGCCAAACAGTGGAGAAAGTAGGGATTTTTTGCCCCACAACCCGTTTTTGGACATGGACAGTTATATGTGGCTTTTTCACGAGTGAAAAGAAGATGTATTGTTAAGGTGAAAGTGCTGCATACACCCATTCAAGGAAAGTTGCTGCCTCATTCAGAAAAAGTCTTTACAAAAAATATTGCCTATAAGAATATTTTATTTTAAATTCTTTCGATATATATTACATTTACATACATGATGGATATAACAATGAAAGCATTCACATTGCTGCATCACATGACAATCTTTGTCCTAAAAATGTCCATGTGGAAATGGTGAACTCTCAGGTTATGGATTGCATTGTTGATGAATACACTGAGTACATTAGTGATGATTCCATTCTGACTGAAGATTCAGACCAATATCCAGTGGAATTTTTACATTCACTCACACCAATGGGAATGCCTTATCATCGCCTCAAATTACACATTGGTACCATTGTCATGATTTTGCACACCTTTAACAGCATAAAAGGTCTTTGCAATGGGAATCGCTTCATTGTCATCACTTTGTTTGACAATCTCATTCAAGCAAAAGTGATTACTGGGTCTGCAGAAGGAAATGTGGTGTTTATTCCAAAGATTTATTTATCTCCATCAGACACTGCCTTACCTTTCAAGTTAAGACGTCAACAATTTCCCGTGAAGTCTACTTTTTCCATGACCATCAACAAATCCCAAGCCAATACACTGAAGAAAGTATGGATTTTTTTGTCACAAACAGTTTTTGGACATGGACAGTTATATGTGGATTTTTCACGAGTGAAAATACGATGCAATGTTAAGGTGAAAGTGTTGGATACACCCATTCAAGTCAAATTGCTGCCCAGTAGTGAAATACTCTTTACTACAAATATTCTCTCTAATAATATTTTATTTAAAATTCTTTAGATACATATTAGATTTAAATACATATTTACTTTCTAATTAAATATAAATATTACAATAAATTAGTTTAGTCATAGATGTATAGCAATAAAAAAAAAAAAAATATTATTTGTTATACAAAAAGATATTAAAATTAGTTCTTATATATACAATAGTTATTTAAGAAATATAGTCATTAGTGTACATTTTCAATTACAATATAGTATAGAGAAATATTTTATTTTAAATTCTTTATATGCATATTACATTTAGATACATAATTATTTTCTAATTAAACAAAAATATTACCATAAAATAGTTTAGCCATAGATCTAAAGTACTAAAAAAAAAATAAAAATTACTTTACCCATAGCTGTATAGGAATTGACCAAAAAAATTATAAAAAATTGTTTAAAAATAGATGTATAGCAATAGAAATAATCCAACATACCAAACAAATTACTTTAGTTTTAGATAAAGACATTATAATTAGTTATTAGATATTAAATACGTCTTTAAGAAATATAGTCCTTAGTTTTGCTTTTCACTGAAAATATAGTGTATAAAAATATTTTACTTTCAATTATTTACATACATATTCTATTTAGATACATACTTTCTAATTAAACACAAATATTACAATAATTTAATTTAGCTATAGATGTAGAAGAATAGAAATAGACAAAAATACCAAAAATATTAATTTCGTTATAAAGATATTATAAATAGGTTTTAGATATAAAATAGTTATTTAAAATATATTGTTCTTACTTTTTTAGCTTTTAAAATTTCTTTTTAAATTTCATTGTATATGTATATAAACACACATTTTGTAGTAGATTGTAGATGTGTATCATCTAAATGCTTGCATTTAGTGATAATAACCTGAAGCTCCAGCAGTATAGCTGCTGCGAGATTTTATTTTCTTTTTACACAGGGTCAGGTTTTTGTCAACAGCTAAGGCTGCCTTCACATTTGCAGATGCATCTGCAGCGTTTTGAAAATGCATCTGCATGGACATGGTAGACCCTAGCTTTATAATGGGACGCACGGTGTCTGCAGATGCTTGCAGGCAGCCGTGCACACACATTTACTCCTATATGTGATCTGTGCGCAGGCGGATGCCTGCATACAAATCACACACTCCCACCCTCACCAGGGATGCAACATGTCGTGTCCCTGCTGCGGAGGAGAGTCTGTGATCTGTACCCAAGCATCTGCCTGCGCAGAGATCACATATAGCAGTGAATGGTTGTGCTCGGCTGTCTGGAAGCATCTGCAGACACTGTGCGTCCCATTATAAAGATAGGGTTTACCGTCTGCATGCAGATGCATCTGCAAAATGGTGCAGATGCATCTGCAAGTTTGAAGGCAGCATTAGAGACGGGTGGGACAGCTGTTCACACACATCTCTATCTTGAAGTGTGTTCTGTACATATAAATACATACATACATATAGGTACATATTTAGACACATAGGGAAAGAATAGACATTTTCATTTTAAATCTGACTTATTCTGCTATTTGTGGAATTTATAGTGTGAACACATCAATTTTGACACTTGCTGTCTAATGGTGACCTACAGCACTCTTACTGCAAGTTGCATGAAATGTTAATGCAATTTGTGCTTTACTTGCAGTAGTTGCGGCACATGTGCTTTCAACAGTTTCAACTGCCAAAATCACAGTTAGCTTTGATTTTTAGTGGTTGCATTTAGTCAACCTGTTAAAGCTGTGCTTGCCGTATTTACTACAAGCTAATTGCAAGTTCCATATACATTACATGTTACTTGTGTGGTGATGCGACCCATGGCCTGGTGCATCACACAGGTTGCTGGTATATGACTCTGTTCACATGTATCCGGTTTTTACTGTGGATGTGCTGTGCTAAAACCTACCTGGAACACAGTGAGTTAACAGCTGAAAGTGAGTGCTGTAGACCAGACAGATTCATGAGCCTAATGAGTGGCACCTGAGAGCGATGTGTGTGTGCTGATTGCCTGGCAGCTCAGGTGGGTGTGTCAGTGTGGGTGTAGCGAGCAGGACTTAACCTGCCAGGTGTGTGTGAATTGCAGACAAGCCATCAGATCAGACATCAGAGCAGACTGCAGATGAGAGATCAGATCAGACTGCAGATGAGAGCAGACCAGAGACTGCAGAGTCCAGAGAGAGGACATGTTTCATGGGGATGAAGCAGGATGCCTGGCTCTCCATGCTGGAGACGCCGGCCCCTCTGAGTCGTGTGGAGCCTGTGGCCAGACCGAGAGGTTAGTGGAGCACCTGGGTGTAAGGGGGGTCCTGGCTGAACTTATGGGGGGCTCACTCTGTCCGTGGTGGTGAGGCTGCCATCCAGGATCTCTGCCTGTGTGGTGGGGGCTTGGAGGCAGCTGGGCATCATGGGCAGGGTGGGGAGACCATGGGGGATGCTTTGACTGCCCTGAAGCTCAGGTGGCTCGCAACCTGGTCTGGGCCTAGAGGGCGGAAGTCCATACCGGACTGTGCTCGTGTGAGTGGTCTGGGCCTGACAAGGCTGAAGTCCATGAGGGACTATGGAAGCATATGACGGCCTAAGGAAAGGGGCCATGTATGATGTGGTCCATGTGAGTGCATTGGCTTATGTAACAAAAGCCATGGAAGTGCATGACAGCTTAAGGAGAAGGGCCGTGTATGATATGGGACCAGGAGGTCTGTGTGTGAATGGAGGCAGAGTAGAAGCCTCTGTGGGAGAGAAAAGACCCAAGTCCTGTGAGAATGGAGCCGTGAGGCCAGGCGACAAGGGTGGTAGAGGACCGGGAGTTGGGAAGTGGGGCTGACCCTGGAGGGGCTCGCGAGGGCGTGTTTGGTGCAGCCGCTTGCCTGGAGGTCTGGCCTGGATGGCAGACTTGGAAGTGGCTGGCGACCTGGAGACACGTGCCGAGGAGTTCTTGGGGGCCTGACTTGCCCTGGAGCTCCGGTGACTACAACCAGGTCGGGGCCTGGTTCAGAGCAGCCAGAGCGCTGTGTAGAGGGCTGGGAAGAGTTAGCAGCCTGTGTGAAAGGACTGGACTCCCAAGGGGACACTGGGCCAAGGAAGAGCCTGGCCATAGGGTAAATACCGTCAGGTGTGAATAGGGGTGAGCCGACTAGGCCAGGATCCCTAGGGGACGGTGTGTTACCTATGTACTCTGTGTTGTGTAACGGTACATTGAGGCTACCCGGGAGAAAGGATATGTGCAATATACTTTATGTACCGTGGAATGTAATGTGATGTTATTTGTACTATGTTATGTGATGTGAGTGTAATATAATGTATTGTATGTATTTTATATGAGAGGAGCAGTTTATATTTAATAAACTGCTGCATAATGGTGAAAAAACATGTATTGGTGTCATTGTACGCTGTCAAGCGAACCCCCAGGGAAACGCTACCTCACACTTGCTAAAAGTGAGCTGTAGGTAGGTCCTTTGGTGCAAAGTGCAGAAATTGTATTTGGTTATTCTACACCTTCTGCAAATAGCCAAAAAATATCTGCTTTAAAAGGAGTCTAACTATTAATTATTAGGGGTAGAGTAGAGTAGGTCCCACCAGTTGTAAGGCTACCTTCCCGTGGTTGGTGGGGAAACATGTACTGGCTCAATCATAGATTATTAATATTCATATATAAATTGAATATACGTAGTCTGTACAAAACATCAGTGCCAGTATCTGTACGAAAAGCCTTGCCTTAGAATCATGACATGTACTACACTGATATATACCATACAAACATTGGTAGTTGATAGATAGATATCATGTCTTATGTGCATTATTGTCAAATTTGAATGAATAATGTATATATGCATGCTACATTCCCGATTCTTTACAATTGAGCCGCCATCTATCATGGAATAATTGGATTATTAGTTAAAAATCTAATTTAATAAACTATACACCAGTTCTAGAATCCCGATGCAATCGCATCGGGCTCACAGCTAGTGTAAATATAAGAGACAAAACCTGATGTTGTTTGGATAATAGCAGCCTTCTGCATCCTAAAATAGAATCTACACGCTCTCTGCTTCCTAGGAGTCTATAATCTATGTATAGATCCCAATTCCTAGGAATCTTATTTAGTACTTAGCCTTAAAGTCAATAGAAGAGGTGCAGAATGTCAGTGAAAATTACGTAGGCTTGTTTAAAGGGTTTTCTGGGTTTAGATAAATACGTTGTAATCATTGTATAATTAAATGTTTTCAAACTTCCTAATTTAAAGCATACCTGTCATTTTGTTCAAAGCCATATTAAAAGCATAGACCTACTCCCCTCATCCTGTACCACAAAAAAGTACCACAAAAGTAAAACAACTTCTAGTGCAGATATCAGTCTAATATGTCCAGGGAATATATTGATTCTTATGTAGGGATGAGCAAACCCGAACTGTGAAGTTAAGGTGTTCACATCAGCAGTGGCGTAACTACCGACCCCGGTGGGGGGGGGATGCTAGCAGTGCCGGGCGGGTTGTTTTAGCGGCGCGAGAACCTGCTCTGCCTCCCGGCTTGTGGAGCAGTGATGGGGCGGGCACTGCTGCGCGGCTGCAGGAAGTGTCTTCTGTTACTTCCAGTCCTCTCTCCGCTCCTCTTCCGGCGCTATTGCGGTCACGGCGGGCGGCTGGAGGAACGGGCAGCGGGGCCCCCGGGGAGTTCAGGGCCCCTCCCAGGGGGCAGGCCCGGTCTCAGCCGTGATAGCTGCAACCGCGGTAGTTACGCCACTGCATATCAGACACCTACTGTCCGTTGCTCAAATCCAAATACAGACTTCTCCCAAAAGTCTGTGTCAGAGTTCATTGTTCGAAGACCAATCAATTTGTTGAATGGCTGCAGTACAGCCAATCAACAAGCTTTTCAGCTGTGAGTTCTTCCACAGCCATTACAGCCATGCTAAATATTGGCATGGCTATCATTGGCCAGCTCACCACTTGATCTGCTCTGTATAAGCGTTGGATCACAAGTTGAGCTACAATTTTGCTGTGACTAGCGTAGGGATAGAACACCGCTCGAGTGAGAGACACTGTAATGGTGGATAGTCTTAAAAAAGGCACTGTGTGGCCACTGTGCAACAAACTCAATGGGGGTAATCTTAAAAAAGATCTGTCGGGGTAATCTTAAAAATGGTCTGTGTAGCCATTCTGCACAAGGTTCAGTGTGAGAACTCTTAAAAGAGATGTGGTGAAACTTCAATAAAGGGGTTTGTGGTGGCACTCGGCATACAGGCAGTGTAATAATCTGCTGGGCAGTCTCTCTCCATTCACTCTGCACTTTTTGGGGTGCAAGGAATAAGGAGATCATGAAGTAGGGGCTGTGCCTTTTGGGCTCCTTGTCGTGATTGTGGTAGAGCTGCTTCAGGGCCAGAACATGGTAGATCTGTGATTGCTACAAAAAAATTGTTGATGAAACATAGCTAGGAGGGATAGCTAATACTAGAGAAAGAGAGGAGTCAAAAAGATCTAAACAAACTGGAACCGTCAGCAGCAACTAACAGAATGGTTTCTAACAGGGAAAAATGCAAAGTCGTAAATCTGGGAAAGAAAAATGAAAAAGTTTATACAGACTGGGAGGAATGTGGCTAATCAACAGCATGTGTGAAAAAGACTTGGGTACACTAATGTTGAGGAGAGCCATAGGATCAAATACTTAATTAACCTTAAAGACATAAGGGCATGGGAGAAATGATATATAGGAGTGTATTATTTTACATTGTATAAGTTGTGATTTAAACATGGCTGCCATTTCCTGCCACATCACACCATGTGCTGAGAGCAAGATGGAGTCCAAAGAAGACTGACCAATCACCGAACCTGGAGGTCAGGGAAGACTGATCAATCACAGAAAAACATACTCGATCAAGACCACACCCCCTGATGACCTCATGGAGCCGCCCATGGACTAACCCATTGACCAATGAATACATCTGAGTAGGGCTGACCGAGCCCCTTATTGAACAAAATGTCCAGTCTATTATAATAAACAGGGACTTGGAGCTTGGGTCTGACCAAGGAAGGGTGTACATCTGACTCACTGTGTCTGGTGTCTACTACTTTTCAATGCCGGTGCTTGGTCTATATAAATTTGGTCAGGGGCAGGCAACTTATTAATATTATTATGAAATATTAACTTAACACTAATAGATCACAGACTTAACATTAGTCAACAGTGTGATGTGGCAGCAATAAAGGCAAACAATTCTGGGATGTATTAACAGACGTATACACTCTAGATCACATGAAGTAATTATTCCCCTCTACTCCTCTTTGGTCAGACCTCATCTGGAATAGGGTGTCCAGTTCTGAGCTCCACATTTTTAAAAAGGCATCAACAAACTGGAACAAACAAACAACATCACAGACTTCAACAAACTGGAACAAACTGGAACAAACTGGAAGAAGTTCAGAGAAGAGCGACCAGAATGGTGACCAGTTTGCAAACCATGTCCTATAAGGAATGGTTATAAGATTTGGGAATGTTTAGTTTGCTAAAAAGAAGCCTGAGTGGAGACTTAATAGCTGTTAACAAATATCTCAAGGGTTGTCACACTGCAGAGGGATGAGCTTTAATCTCATTTGCACAAGGAAAGACTAGAAGCAATGGGCTGAAACTAAATGGGAGGACACAGAGATTAGATAATAGAAACAACTTTGTGACAGTGAGGGTGATGAACGAGTGGAACATTCTGCCACAAGAGGAGGTGAGATCCCGATCAATTGAAGTCTTCAAACAGAAGCTGGACAGACATCTGTCTGTGATGATTTAGTGAATCCTGCTTTGAGCAGGAGCTTGGACCATATGATTCAGGAGGTTCCTTCCAAGTCTACATTTCAATAATTCTATGCTCAAATGAAACACCTTCCTTTGAGGCATTCTGGTAATATAACATTCTGTGTGATTTAGTAGGCATGAGTACCACTGTAGAATGGTGAGACCAGAAGAAGTGGAAACAGTTTACATTGTATGGCTGAGAATGCCTCCATTTACTTAAACCTAACATCCACCCTGTCAACTGCTGAAAGAGCAGAGTTTGCAACTGCACTCCTAGGGCATCTGGCTTCTACCTCACCCCCTAGCAAATCAGGAAAGCAGTCTGAGCTCTATGTCAGGCAGCAAGCAATTTTTGATGACTTTACTGCCTGGGGATCTGTGGGATCCACCTGGCCCTGCCCCAGAAGTGGCTGAGATGGAGTGCATTGATGCTCAATCACTTGTTTAGTTTGAGAATAAGGACATGGAAGGGCTAGTGCACATCTCTGATAAGGATGACAAAACATAGGTGCCACTTGCTGGAGCTTTCTGTAGCATGCAAACTGACAAAAAAAACAGGGGTGAAGAGTGGGTGAAAGATGATGTGGGACATGATAATCCCTAGAATCCACATAGTGCCTAGGCCAACTGTTTAATGTGCCAAGTCCGAAGGAAGAGGTGGCAGTCAAGCTGCCCTAGCTGCACAG
The DNA here is from genome assembly GCA_033576535.1 of Allobates femoralis. Classification (NCBI taxonomy): domain Eukaryota; kingdom Metazoa; phylum Chordata; class Amphibia; order Anura; family Aromobatidae; genus Allobates; species Allobates femoralis. Next base: position 237,112,000 of record JARQOC010000003.1, read on the forward strand.
TAAAAGATGGAGCAGCTAATGTGATTGCCACAGCAATCATGGCGCCTGACCATATCGGGTCAGCTGATCTTTTCACCATAATAATCAAGTTAGGTGATTAGATCATCTGACCCAATCTGGTCAGGTGAAGCGATTGCTGTGGCAATCACATTAGTTGATGGCCCATGTCACTCACCGCCAGCTTAGTCCGATAAGAGGTGACTCGCTGAGGTTACCTAAGGTCACCATTCAGGTAACCATGGTGGCTGCCAATCTTAGCAGATACCATGGTTACTGGACCTGTTATCGGGTGACCTCAGGAGTCACCGGTTATTGGACCAGAGCTCATTCATTCATTCAGTGTTTGGAGATTGCAGTGACAGGATGCTGTGTTCTTCCCCTCAGTCTTCAATCAAGAAGATGTCGCAGAGGATCGAGGATGGGTATGAGGGGTTAATAAAGATGGAGTCCAGATATGTGTTTGTGTTTTTATTTCCAATAAAATGTTTTCTCTGTGTTGTGTCTTCTTTACTATTTACTTGAATTTTTAATAGCCGGGTCAAACATTGGCCCAACATTAAAAATTTTGGGCTTAATGCCAGCTGCCAATACAAAGCTGGCATTAACCCTTTATTACACAGTTTGCCACCACTGCATGGCAACTGGAAAAGTCAGGTAAAGTGCCAGGAATTGGCACATCTTATGAATATGTCAATCTCTGAGCTGGCTGCGAGCTGCTATTCTATAGCATGGGGGCCAATAGCGATTGGCTCTGATGACCCTGAGAATACCAGCCCCCAGCTGCCCAGTTTAACCTTGGCTGATAATTAAAAAATAGGGTAGAGCCCATGCATTTTTTTTTGCCAGCCAAATTAAAACTAGGCAGCTGAGGGTGGCAGCCTGCAGCTGTTCGCTTTATCTGTGCTAAGAATGAAAAATACAGAGAAATAGGAATTAGTGCGTAGTGAAATATTCTGACTCGCTATACTCATAACAAGTATGTCCTAATACTCGGGTACTCGTTACGAGTAGTGAGTCCAATACAAGTCAATGGGGAAATGCAAATAATTATCTGCTGGACCCAAAAAAGTGGTCTGGGGGCTGAGGAAATATAGGGAAGCCCTTTTTTTTTTCATTATTTCATTTTTTTTCATTATTTCATGAATTTCATCGAATTTCATTAAATAATTAAAAAACATAGACACAGGATTCACCCTATTTTTGTGTCCAGCCAGGTACAATTAGGCAGCTGGTGGCTGGAATCTGCAGGGCAGGATGGCCCAAGCTTTCTGGGCCCCCCTCTGCGAATTGCAGTCCGCATGGTGGTCATGTATTGGTGTGACTCCATGAATTTCAGGCTTAGGGTCAGCTGATAATACAAAGCTGGCCCTAATCCCATTATTACCCAACAAGCCACCCGGCACCAGGGACGCTGGATACAGTGCCAGAAGATGGTGATTCTATGAACGCGCCATTTTCTGGGGTGGCTGCAGATTGCAATTCGCAGAGGGGGGCCCAGAAAGCTTGGGCCATCATGCACTGCAGATTCCAGACCCCATCTGCCTAGTTTTACCTGGCTGGACACAAAAATAGGGCAAATCCTATGTCAATTTTTTTTAATTATTTCATGAAATTCATGAAATAATTAAAAAAAAGGGCTTCCCTATATTTTTTGTTCCAGCCAGGTACCACTAGGCAGCTGGAGGTTGAGGGCAGCCCGTACCTGGTTGCAGTACCTAGCCGGCATACAAAAATATGGCGAAACCCACTTCAATATTTTTTTTTTTAATAATTCCTTAAAAATAAAAATATATATCTAGATAAAAACATAAACACATTTATTGTCTGCATCTTTGTTATCCCCTTAACCCTTATCTCTGTGATGAACACTCTGGGCTCTGCTTCATCAGGGGACGAACAAACTTTCTATCCCTGTGGTCCCTGAAGGAGAGCCCGAAGCGCTGTGGCATCATAAGGGGCTAATTTGACGTGGGCTTCACTATATTTTTGTATGCCAGCCAGGTACAGCAGGCAGGTATGGGCTGCCCCAACCCCCATCTGCCTAGTTGTACCTGGCTGGGAACCAAAAATATAGGGAAGTCCTTTTTTTTAATTATTTCATGAATTTCATGATATAATTAAAAAAAAAACTATGTGGGGCTTTGCTCTATTTTTGTGCTCAGCCAGATGGAATCCGCAGCGCAGGGTGGCCCAAGCTTTCTGGGCCCTCCCGCTGTGAATTGCAGTCTGCAGCCACCCTAGAAAATGGCGCTGTTGTGGCGCCCCACCAGGTAAGCCGCCATCAGAGGTACTGCATTCCAGCGGTTAGGGAGTGTAGTACCCCTGTTCTCCAGGTGCTGGGATGGTGCAGTTGAACCCACAACAAAAACACACACGCAGCGACAGGCCCTGGGACAATTGGAGGACCCAAAGGGAGGGCCTAGGTCACAAAAAGGGGAAACAGGAAGTGTTAGGTAGAGACAGTAGAAGGAGACCGGAGAAGTAACACCAACTGTGGAGGAGTAGTAGTCGAGGCAGTGTGTTGCTGACTCCCGTGGGTTGGAGCAATGCCACCCCATTCACCCATGGGAGGGAAAGACTGACTGATGGAGAGAATAGCCCTCAGGGTGCGGACGAGACATCGATTCCCCATACGCCTGAATCTGACAAGACAGAGGGGTTAGTGGACGAGACAGGGACTGGCCCTGCAGACAGTGCAGAAGCTTCAAGCCCGAGCCGAAATCGGAGGCCTCAGACTTCTAATGGGAGCTGGAGGCTGAACACCCGACAGATCTTGGGGAAGGTAGCTGAACTAGGGAGCAGTGCCTGGGACAGAAACCTAATGGCGCCTGGGACACAACAGCACCTGTGGCCACCGGTACCTGAGCTCTGTGCTACAGAGAGCATTGAAAACCTGGAGGGCAGAGCGATGCTGCACTCGCTTCAGAAGAGAACTACACCTTAGAACGCTGTGAGACAAAGCACCAAAGACTGAGACACGTAGAGAGTACAGAAAGGGCACCAACCGTGGCCTGACTGTACCAACCCGGCTCTGGAGAAAGAGCTGTACCGGAGAGTGGCAGGGAACGTACGTGCATGTTTTAACACTGAAGTAAAAGTAACGGAACTGCAGCTGTGGTGTCTGTGTGACTTTCTTGAGCGGCAACCACCTGCCGCAGAGGCTGCCTGGAACACCGAGGGTACTGTTGACGGAGCAAATGTCTGACAAGGTATGAGTCAGGGGGGAACCACTCCACTGCCCTGGGGACTGCGCTCCGCCTGTGGAGAGCTGGTTTATCTATGCTGCTGGTCATCATCCCCAGAGGTTATGCAGCAGCAGCGGCCGTCCTGGCCGCATATTGCAGGTGGCATCACAAATACCCCCTTATCCCCTCAGACTTTCCCTAACATTTCCCCATTTATTAAAATGACATCGCCAGGGTCACGGGACCGTGTCTCGACCCCTGTCTCTCCCCGTGAAAAGAACCCAAGAGAAGTGAAGTAGAACAATGGGTAACCGCCTGGTTCCCGAGTCTTCCCTGGTCCTGGAGTCTTCCCCGGCAGAAGTCCATGCTCTGTGATCACTCCATTAGTGTGATTTGCCCCACCTCAGGATTGTGTTGGTCCAGTAGATATGTAATCACATACTTCACTAGGGCTCGTTGCTGCTGTCACAGTCACTGCAACATGTGCAGAGTGTAATTCCAGCATGTCAGCACATTGCATATCAGGCAGTTAACCAATATGCTGAAAGTCTTCAGTTGCGATGCAAGTTGTTGAGCCATGGGGTGCAAACGTCAGAAATGAGCGCACAGCTACCGTGCCCTCTACAGAAGGGTTCTAGGCCGGGATAGTGGCCTAGAAATTACTAAATGTTCAGGTTCAGAATGTGAGCCAAGAAAGGCACGTGTGTCACATTTTCCCGGCATAGGGCCACACCCAGGTTTACAGCTTGAACACATGGCTGTCCTTAACTGCAGTTTCATTGGAGACAGCCATTGATGAAACACGGTCTCCAAAGCTGATCACAACTCCTCAGCTGTGTGACTTGCATTTCATAGGTATTTTAATTTTAACACAGGCTGATGCTGTTGAGCGATGCTGGCAGCGTAGTAAGGAGGTTCGCTAGATTCCTTCTGCACAGTTGGAACGCATGTCACATTATCACAGAGGCTTTGGGCGCAGGTAGAGACCGTAGAGGAGGTGAAAGAGGCACAAGCTGTGGAGGAAGTGCTACATACAGAGGTTTTACTAAAAGACCGTTTGGGTGCCAAGACTTGGTCCAGAGTCACACTGTGCCCAGTCAGTGATATCTAATGCCCTTGGAAATGCTTACTTGTACACGTGTCTGTGGTGAAATGCACACTGTCACACATAGAGTTTCTCAAGGATGCAGTGATGTTGTCTGCGACACGCTGGTGGAACACTGACATATCTTTCCTTGAGAAGTAGTGACGACTGGGCATCTGGTACTGGAGGACTACAATGGCTATGAGCTTTCAAAAATACTCTGCATCCACCAAGCAGAAAGGCAGCATTTCCGCGGCCAACATCTTGGAGATGGTGCAATTTAAGCTCTTAGCTTTGGTATAGGTAGCAAGAAATGGTCTTTTACTTTACTCCATTTGTCAGAGAGAGGGCTGGCTGCTGTAATGAGACAGGTTGGAGAAGGGTGTACCAGACAAACTGCAGGAATCTGAGGAAGGTGGAGGTTGAGTGGTTATGCTGCCTTCTTGAAGAGGTGGTGCTCTCAATGTTTAACAGTGCTCAACACTATCAAGCGTATCCTCTTCAAAACAGCTGATGGACTGACAATCATACTAGCTATTGTGGTTAAAGAGGTGAATGTTGTACGGTCGAAGATCTGTGTGACAACATTCCCCACAGTCACAGAAGGTAAAGCAGCCACAGGCCCGCTAAGATGCATTTTAGCACATTGACTTTCCCACTGTATCTTATGCTACATACCCATATGCATAAAGTAGTTAAATTATTGATTTTTTGCCTCTACATATTTTTCATTTTGCCAGTAAGAGGGATCTAGAACCTCATCATCACCCTCTGTGTTGTCACACTCCTCGCCCTCAGAGCCACCCTCTTCCTGCCCTGGCAGCAAAGTCGAGTAGGCATCTGAGTGTCATCATCAACAACCTCATTGTCTCCACGAACAGAAGTTAAAGTTTAGTAATGAGGGTATAAATTATGCTTAGACTCTTCTTTGTTCGGCCCTGGATTCAAATCGCAAAGATTTTGTGCAGCGGTACAGATCAATTCCTCCTCTTATCTCAGTGAAGCTTTGGCGCAGATCTCTGATTCCCAGGCTATGGTATGCGTGATTAGCTCTGCAGACTCAGCCATCTATGTTGACCCACAGTAAGTAGGGCAGCTGGACTTGTGACATGTGAGGAAACACATGTGATTGGGCTGACACCTGGGAGGACAACAGTGTGTATGCTTTTGAAGTTGAGTGGAGGAGAGGCTACTTGGGGCGCTTGGTATCCATTGTAGCACCTGCTCTTTCTGGGCCTCATCTACAAGTCGTAGCGATGTGCTGCTGCCTAAGAAAGGGTTGATACCAGGCCGTCCACTAAAAGAAGTTGGCATTTTTGATTGCCTAGAAGCTTTTGTTGTTGAGCAGAACTTTTGTTACTTTGCTACCTACCCCATGGACACCAAACATTTTCCCCTTACCACCACACCTATTCCCCTTTCCACCACGACTACAACTTTTACCACTCATATTTGATGGTAACAGACTTGCAAGTCAGTTGTTCTAGGCCAAAAAAATCTGGTGATCTGAATCCAGCAGACCAGATTTGCAAAAAAAAGTCCTTACATGGCTACTGTAAATTGATGGAAAAATAAATCAGTTATGGCTCTTGGGAGATGTGAAAGAAGAAACAAAAGCACAAATGTGAAAAATCGCACCCCTCTGGGGTTAAACACAACATAGTGTTAATAGGTGCACATAAATTTTACAGACTCACTACTGCTTATACAAAACCACAATTATACTTTTCTTAAGATGCTGCTCTAAGCATTTATCAATTTTTGTTTTGATTTATAACAAAAATCATCTTCCTTTTTTAATTATTAGTATTAAAGTAAGTAATAGAAAGACATCATGTACGGTATATGGATATGTCAATATATTTTTGGAATCTTTGTTGGTGCTTGTTCTCACAATAGCCAGAGAGCCTCACACAGAGACACTGTACTGGTGTTCATAAAGAAGCTAACAAGGCTGGATAAACTCCAAAATATACTTGTAGTAAAGTACATTTAGAATATTTTATAGGATTGTCTATAGATAACCTCTTTCCTTTAATAATAAAAAACTCTGCCTGGCTCATAAAACTTTATGTCCATGTCATAATACTGCTCACAGTGGGTTGAATTATTTTCCTATTTCCAACTGTCGATGATATTAAGTGTATTTTAGAAGAATTGCATTATTGCAATTGCAATATTTTAAATTTTTATTTTCAACAGGAAACACATTTTGTAATGCCACATCATTGTAATAAAATATTCATCTAAAAATTCAATTTTTAAAAGGAACCTGTCACCAGGTTTTCCCCATATAAAGTATAGTCTCCGCCTTCTTGTTCAAAGTATTTTATTGATTTTTTAAATATCATAACAAATAACACAATACGTGTGAGAGTATAAGCTTACCCATTAAAATACAGTATACAAACAAAGAATTATAATAATCTAGGTGTATATTGTAAATGAGTACAAGATATTTATTAAAAAAATATGTAACAATCAAATAGAGATAAATGACCATGAAAAAGGGTCAAGATGATTGAGTCACACAAAAATCATGAAACTATACCAAATAAAACGCTAAAATAAGATAAGAAGAGGGAGGAGGGAGAGGAGAAGAAAGGGTAAGAACAAAGGGGGTAAGGGGAGGGGATCTAGTTCTCCAAACGATGAGGTTGTGTATAGCCAGAAACAGCAATATATGAAGGAATAGTTTAGTGATTAGAGGGAAAATAACAATTCCACAACCGCCATTTCCTCTCATATTTCCTAAAGTTTATTTCTCAAAGCAAACGAGAGTTCATAGGAGTTATGAGTAGCGATTTTTTCAAGTAATACATTAAACAAAGGTGGCTCGGGGTCTCTCCATTTTGTTGCTATAAGATTTTTGGCGGCTAGTAAGATATGTGCAATAAGGGGTTTAAAATCACTTGGGATAGAGTTTATGCCAATTAGGAGAAGTATTAGTTCTGGAGTTAAAATAATGTCACTATTTGTAATCTCGTTAATTAGTATTTGTATTTTACCCCAGTAAGATTTGAGGACTTCACAGTCCCAAAAGACATGGGAAATATTCCCTTCTTTGTGGCAATTCCGCCAGCAAAAAGGAGAATAATCCTCTTTGATCTGGTGAAGTCTAACAGGTGTGTAGTACCAACGAAGAAGAATCTTATAATGAGATTCGATAAGAGAAGAGCAGGGTATATAGGAATGTAATGTTGTGAGAGTTTTACTTAGGCAATCTGTGGGGATAAAAGATTTTAATTCCCTTTCCCATGCTACTATATTGGTGGATTTGGTTAGTGCTACATCAGCATTAATTTCCTTGTATATATTATTAGTCTTCCAAAAGGTAATGTTTTTTGAGTGTTTGAACATTTGGCTGACACTTAGGGGGAGAAAAAAATTAATTTTGTGTTTGTTATAAAGATTATTGATTTTGTCCCAAATTTTAACTTCCAGCTCCTTCAGGTTAAAGATAGAACTCAGATCGTCAAAAGGGATAAGTTTTTTATCATTATTAATTATGTCCGAGATATAATTAATTCCAGCAGTTTTCCAAGAGTCAATTTTCAGGCCCGGAGAAAGGAATTCCATTATTTCTATGGGGATCCAGTTAGGAGTAGTAGTCGATAAAGGATTAAGATTTTTTGCCATAAGGCGCCTCCAGGATTGAATTGCTGCTTTGACTGTATGCTCTTTAGGAAGTCGCTTAGATGAATCAGTATGAGAGCAACAGAAGAGTAAGTCCATTTCTAGAAAATTTAGTTTCCTCCAAGGAGAGCCAACTAGGTCTAGAATCTTGGTTCCACCATGTCTGACTAAGTTTTATTACTGAAGCATTATAATATGCCGACAAGTTGGGAATTGCCAGACCACCGTTTGATTTGCTTTTCTCAAGTATAGTCCTCGCCACTCTAGGTTTTTTATGACCCCAGATAAAGTTCATTAATTGGGTTTGTAGTTTTTTAAACCACGACTGTTTGGGGGGTAAAGGTATGGAGCGGAAAACATAAAGTAACTTAGGGAGTACGAACATTTTGTAAGCCTCAACTTTACCGATCCAGGATACATCAATTTTAGAAATATGGAGAAGGTCCGCTTGGATAGTTTTAAAAATTTCAGAGAAATTAATGTTTGCCATATTGGAAATTTGTTTAGTTATTTTAATGCCCAGGTAATCTAAGTCTACTCTGTCCCAGGAAAGGTTGTGTTCAAATTTAAGAGATTTTAATAGTTCTGAATCTAGGTTCATGTGAAGAACTTGGGTTTTATTAAGGTTAATCTTGTAGAGAGAAACCCTAGAAAACTCTTCGATTGTGGCTAGAAGATTGCGTAATGAATTGAGAGGATCTGTAAGAGTAAGGATTATGTCGTCGGCGAAAAGACTGATTTTATATTCTTTAAAATTTGTATGAATCCCTTTGATAAGTTGGTTCATACGGATCTTCTCAGCAAGCGGTTCGATGAAGAGATCAAATAGGGAAGGAGACAATGGACAGCCTTGTCTCGTGCCGTTAGATAATGGGAATTCCTTGGAGAGGACATTATTAGTTAGGACTTTTGCAGTGGGATAGGAATAAAGTGCTTGGAGTATATTAAGTATACTGCCTCTAAAACCAAATTTTTTTAGGGTTTCAAAAAGGAAATTCCAATGGACTCTGTCAAATGCTTTCTCAGCATCGACAGAGACCATAATTGTTGGGATGGATTTTTTTTCTATATAGGACATTAGGTTTAGAATTCTTCGAGTGGCATCAGAAGTTCCTCTGTTCTGAATAAATCCCACCTGGTCGCTGTGAATAAGTTTTGGAATGACTTTCTGAATTCTAGAATTAATAGTTTTAGTGATAATTTTGAGGTCTGTATTTAAAAGTGAGATGGGCCTATAATTAGAAACATTATCTGTGTCTCCCTTGTTTTTTGATAAGACAGTTATGGTGGCTTGTAACATTTCTGTTGGGAAGAATGCATTGTTTGAAGTTGTAAAATTTATCAATTTTGTAATGTAAGGAGATAGAATTTCTTGAAAGGCAACAAAATATTCGTTCTGAAATCCATCCGGGCCAGGGGATTTGCATTTCTTGAGAGAGTGGATTGTGTCTAGAACTTCTGATTCCGTGAAGGGGGAATTTAGGAATTCTATGTCTTGCTTGGAAAGAGACGGGAGTTCAACTGAGTCAAGGAATGATGAGATACTGGGAAGAGTTGGAGAGGGCTCAGTAGGAGAATCTTTGAGATTATAGAGAGATTTGTAGAAATTGGCAAAAGTATTTGAAATAGTTTGTGGGAGTTTCTGAAGGATGTTATTTTTATTCTTGACTTGAGTAATGTTAGTTCTGGTCCTACGGATTTTTATCATCCTCGCAAAGAGTTTAGAAGGTTTATTTGTACAACTATAATAGTTTGATTTGCTTATCCGCGAGAGTTTGTCAAAATCAGAAATTAACAATGATTTGAGTTCTAACCTTAGGGCGAGTAGTTCCTGAAAAATTTTTTCATTAGGAGAGTTTGCAGCAGTTGCCTCCATTTCTTTAATTTTTTTAACTATAGTTTCTGTGTCTTTTAAGAGGGATTTTTTGAGTGTTGAGTTAAATTTGATAAGAAGGCCTCTAATTACTGCTTTGTGAGCCAACCATATAGCTGTGATAGGGGTCTCTTCTAGATCATTTTCTTTGAAATAGAGTTTCAATTCATTTCTAATCTCCGAGTTAAATTGAGGGTGGTTAAAGAGGAAAGAGTTGGCCCTCCATATTCCCTGATTCTTAGTGGGGAACCCACCCGACGTTTCGAAAATTACTGGGGAATGGTCAGACCAGGTTCTAGGGAGGATAGATACCGATTTAATATTACGAAGTGAGTTAATATTAGTGATAATTAGGTCAATATGGGCAAAAGTTTTGTGGACGTTAGAGAAATGTGTGAATTCTACTGAAGAAGAGTTAATACATCTAAAAGCGTCGTACAACTCCTCCCTATCAAAGAGGGGATTGAGCTGGGTATTTATATTTCTGTGCTTGTTTGAAGTGTCCAAATTGATATTGGGAACAGCATTAAAATCGCCAAAAAAGAAAAGGGTACCTTTTTGAGTTTCTCTCACCTTTTTAAATAGTTTTTTAAGGAACGATATTTGACCATTATTCGGAGCATAAAGATTTACTAGAGTATGGGTAACTTCATTCAACTTGCATACAAGGATAATGAATCTACCTTCATCATCTGTTGTGACCTCTATCTCTTCAAATTTGACTGAGTCCTTTATAAGAATGGCTACGCCTGATTTTTTCTTTTTGTTTGAAGAAAAGTAAGTGTGGGGGAACTTAGAATTGGTGAATTTAGGGGTGTTTTCCAAAGAAAACCTAGTTTCCTGTAAACCGGCCACATCTATATGGTATTTCTTCAGATCTCTCCAAACAAAGAATCTTTTTTGAGGAGAGTTTAGACCGTTTGTATTGATCGACATGAATTTGAGGGTCATGTTCTGGCTAAGTAGCTAATCGAAGTAGGAGAACGAGGGAAATTGAGATTTGTAAAATTAATAAAGTTTAGAGAGGGAAGGAGAAGGGATCAGAATAAACTAGGATTACTTTTTCAACTAGTAAATTATAACTGTTAGGAGTTTTAAATTTAAAGAAATTATTAATTTAATTGATGTTAACAAGTATACCTAAAAAGAGGAAGGGTTCAAGAGAACTGGTATTTAACTTCCTTTGGGCTAACGTTATGGCCAAGGTACCTAAAATTGATCGATTTAGTAAACAACAAGGTAGGTGCTCATCCCGTTCCGTCAATATGAAGATCTTTGAGAGTCTTGAGACCAAGGTTGACCTCCTCTATGTTGAAGGTTTTGTGGTTGAAGGAGAAGATTACACTTGGAGTAGGACGGCCCCATCTGTATGGAATTTGTCTGATTCTCAGGGCCTCTGTAATTGGTTTTAGAGTTCTCCGTCTAGTCATGGTTTCTTTAGAAACGTCTGAGAAGACTTTTATCTTGTCAAAGGGCGGCGGTAAGGTTCTGTTTTTCCTCAAAAAAATATTAATCAGGTCTTTTGTCTGGAAAAAGGAGTATTTGGCGATAACATCCCTGGGAATGTCGTCTGCCAGGTATGAAGGTTTGGGAAGCCTGTGCGCTCTTTCAATTGAATATTCAATTTCAGTTTTTGAGGGTATAGTCTTTTTAGTTAGGTTTTTGACATAGTCGATTAACTCGTAGTTTTTAACGCTCTCAGGTATGCCTCTAAATTTGAGGTTGAGTCTTCTGTCTCTGTCTTCCCTGTCAATAAGTTTGTCTTTCAAGACCCTAATTTCTTCTTTCATCTTGGTTTGTTCACACTTGGTAGTTTTGTTATCTAATTTGAGATCAGTCAGCAATTTTTCGTTTTCTTCTACTCGAGAAACTATTGAGGACATTGACGACTTGACCTCATCAAATTGCTCCATCATTTCTTCTTTTAGTGAATGATTAAAAGCGGTAAACAGTTTTAGAAAAAAATCTTTATTTAGAGGTTGTCCTGCATCAAAATTAAGAAGTGGTTCCAAATCGGGTAGGTCTTTCTTAAACTTCTGTCTTACTGGGCTCTTAAGGTGTGATTCTCGATCCGCTTCTGGGTGGTCTAAGGAGGAGAAGCTAGAGCTAATTTTGGAAGGAGTCTCTATCTCTTTCCTCTTTGTGCTTGCAGGAAGAGTATTATGGGACGACTGAACTTCCATGGAGGAGCTCCAGTCTTTCAAGTTATGGACAGAATTGGTTTTATCTTTCCCTGACTTGGCGAAAGAGTTGTTTAATTTGGGGGTGGGGATTTTGTTCGTGGGAGGATTCTTAAGGGGATTAATTATCAGATCTGTAGTGTTGGAGGTCGTAGTTAGTTTAGGCTTAGAAGGCATGTTATCACTAATTAGTTATATCTAGGATAAATAGCTTTAGGATTCGTAAATATAAATAGTGGATTAGAATCAATTAAATCAAACTATTGGTTATTTATGGTTGGTTAATTATAATAAGAAGAAGGATTGGGGGAGGAAATTTAGGGAAGATCAAATCTAAGTAGTAACCTTAAACTCAAATAGTATGAAGCAGGGAAGGGAGATGGAGAGAAAAAAATTAGGAACCACCAGAGAATTATGTAAGGTGACAGCAGACAAATGCAAGACAGTAGTAATTACATTAATTCCTCTCCAAATGAAGGAACTTGACAAAGAATGTAAATAGTGTCTAACAGTCTCAGCCCACTAAGCGTCAGTAGAAGACACCTAAAGAACTGACCTAACTAGTGTCATATGATTCACACTGAGTTACCAATATAATAATAAAGCACATATAGGACTGTAGAAGAGGATAAGATAACAATAATTCAATTGCAGTATAAAGAAATGCAGAAAAGCAGAAAACAGAGTTTAATACAAAAAATTAGTTGTATTAAAACAGGCTACTCTGAGAGGGTCTCTCACTTATGAGGAGAGAGAAGGCCGTACAAGAGAAATGCAAGTGCCAAGGGATAGGTGAAAGGCAAGAAATGGCCCAAGATAAAGATATTCCCCTAAGGGATAGTCTCACCAGTTGTAATGGGGGGAGAAATGATGCTGAGAAAAAAGGCACCTTTTCAAAGTGACAAGAAATGAGACGTCCACAGTGGTCGCAGGCAGAAAGAGGAGATGTTTTCTTTCTATCTCTGATGGCTGAAGTCCCTCCGGACAGAGCTGCTAGGGTGCGTTGCTGGCGCCCGCCAGATCCGCCTCCTTCTTCTCTAGATAACCGACGTCCCTCTGATCTGAGCTGCTAGGGTACGTTGCTGGCGCTCGCCAGATCCATATCTTCTATCCTTAGATGGCCGACGTCCCTCTGGTCCAAGCTGCTAGGGAGCGTTGTTGACGCCCGCCAGATCCTCCTCTTCTGTCTTCAAATAGCCGACGTCCCTCTGGTCTGAGTTGCTAGGGTGCGATGCTGGCGTCCGCCAGATCCGCCTGCTGTGAAATGAAAATTAAATATGGTGCAGTTCAACTCGCACCTGCAGATGGCGCCTGTGTACGCCGGTTTAAGCTGCTTTAAGCTACATATTCCTCCGCGCCGGTCACTCTGAAACTGAAGGGAAGAAAAAGTAGTGCCTCGTTAATCCCGTTGCCGTTGGCCTCCACCGAGTCGGTCTGAGCCTCTGTTTGGAGCCACAGTCTTAAAGCACTGTCTACTTCAGCTGACAAATCGCGAACGACTGTCTAATCGCAGGCAATCAGCATCCACCACGTCCGGTCACCTCTGGATGACGGGGAGGCCCGGGAAGATCGGTAAGGAACTCACTGGTCACCAGGGGAATCTTAGAGAGCACCGGTAAGGAGCGACCGGGTTAAAAACTATAGACAGAATCCCTGCAAAAAGGTAGAAGCAGGAGCAGGCAAAATGGCGCCAAGAAAAATGGCGGCTAGGCAAAAAGCCCTGTCACGGGCCACAGCTGGAAACAACCAAACGGTACTCCAATAGAGGTTGTCAAGTGACCAGAATGAGGTCAGAAGAATCCTAAAACGATCTTGTCGGTAATGAGAGGGGTAGTTTGTCTTTAAAAAGACAAATTCCCCGTCGCTTTACTTCAGGCACCAGAGCTCTGGTAAAAGCTGCCTTCTACATAGAGCTGCAGGCCACGCCCCTCCCAGTCTCCGCCTTCTACAAATTACTAGAATGCTGTAAAGTCTCCAATCCACTCAGCAGATCCCATGCAGATAACTTTTTTATACCCACAGATGGCATAGTTTTAGTCGGATGGACGTCTTTGGGGTTGAAACAGCACCTCCTTTCCTACAATGGCTGTCCTCCAGCTTGCTTCATGTGGATGACACATCTTACATGATCCCCACTGTGTCCAATTACAGTTCCACGCAAGTGCACTTCCTTTTGCCCTGCACAGGGCAGAGCAAAATACTGTAATGTGTCATACTTCCAGGGTAAGGCACCCTAGAGTGGACCCACTTGGCCGTGGAGCCAAACTCCCCTGGGTGAGATGGTCCTAGTTTAACCAACCCCTATACAGAGATTGTCAGGGATAAGCCCAGGGGGTCTAAATACCACAGCTGCTAGTACCATGGGGGCGGCTTGTAAGGTTAGCCTATGCTACGGCACAGCTAAGGATTCCGGGTAATGGTACAAGGCTAGGCGAACAGGAATGGTGCTACCGGGGAAGAGCACAGCTAGGGTTCCATGTAACTGAGTACAAGGAAGGCCTGACCAACTGTCAGCAAGGCAGAAGCAAACTAACTTAATAAACAGGCACCTCCCATCAGTGGAGGTGATCTGATATACCACAGGAAGAGCAGCTATTGGTCAAGGGGAGTGTCAGATTGGGCGGTGCCGGCCCCTAGAGTCACAGGGGAGGAGTGCACCTAGTGCACCGCTGATTGGTCACATGAATACGACCATTGTAATGTGCTCATATGTGAGCCCGGTGGTCAGCTGACAGGAAGGGAACCCGGCGATGGCTCTGAGACACAGTACACCTGGACTCCGGATGCCCAGTCGGCAGAGGAGCAGAGGATGTCGACCCGGGAGAGGTGAGATTGGGAGTGGTGCCAGGGGACCTAACAGTGCCCCCTCCCTCATGCCCCCTCCTCCGAAGGCACGATAAGAACTTCGCCAGAATGTGTGGCGCATCAATGTTCTCCCGCGGCTCCCAGGTCCTCTCCTCAGGACCGAAGCCAACCCAGTCAATCAAGAAGAGGGTCTTGCCTCTACTCTTCTTCATGGCAAGGATGTCCCTGACGTCATAGACATTCTCGGAGCTGAGAGGCCGTGGCATGGTGCCGCAGGATGAATGGAAACGATTAAGCACCACCAGTTTCAACAACGAGACATGAAAGGAATTGGGAATGCGAAGTGAGGCAGGCAGTCTCAACTTGTAGGCAACGTTGATGTGTCCAAGGACTTCGAAAGGATCGATATAACGCGGCCCTAACTTGTAGGACGGCACCTTCAGCCTGATGTATCTAGAAGAAAGCCACACCTTATCGCCCGGGAGATAAGACGGTGCATCTAAGCATCTCTTATCGGCATGTCTCTTCATCCTGCTGGAGGCTTGTGTAAGGGCATCTGTGGTCTCACTCCAGATCTTGGTAAAGTCCACGGACAATGCATCAGCTGCCAGGTTGCTGGACGCTGAGGAGAACGGAAGAGCTAGACCAGGATGTTGCCCGATTACCACAACAAAGGGAGAATTAGCTGACGACTCACTAGAGTGATTGTTGTAAGCGAATTCCGCCCAAGGAAGGAGACTGGTCCAGTTATCGTGATGAGCATTGGGAAGTGCCGGAGGTAGGTGGTGAGGACTTGGTTATTGCGCTCCACCTGCCCGTTGGACTGCGGATGATAAGCGCCCCCCAGAACCGGGTAGTGAACTGAACTCCCCTATTGGACACGATATGACGAGGAAATCAGTGGAGCTGGAAGATCTGTTCGATGAATATCTTAGCTAACTCAGGAGCAAATGGTAGACCGGGCAAACGAATGAAGTGAGCCATTTTAGAGAAGCGATCCACGACTACCCTTTTGACCGGAGAAATGTTATGATCCCTGAGGAAGGTGCCAGGTTGTGCACCGAAACGCGTAGGAGTAAAGGAATAAAGGAAAAGAATTGCTTGTGAGATCCTGACTTCCATGTGAGTGTTTTTTCCTTTGGACATAGTAGCGCGGACCATCATACACCTTTTCCATCCCAACATTTCTCTGGACGTTACCATGTGTGAGTGGTTGGTGGAGTTCGTGCAGCAGCTTGCTTATTGATGCTCTTCAAACCAGTTGTGGGTACCACAACTGAACCAGGTGAGTGGATCCACAGCACCACCTTGACATCTAAGTGTCTCTAGTGATAGGACACTATTGCGCCTCTTGTCCCCCACCCCTCTTGTATTTGCACAATCAGAGGAGCGGCATTCAAACCGCACGCCGCTCCTCTGATTGGTCAGCGCTGAACGCGGCGACCAGAGGAGTGGCACACACCATGGTGCCATATTTCAAATACACTGAGTACAGTGTATTTGAAATATGGCTCCATGGTGCGCACCGCTATTCTGATTGGTCGACGCTGAATCATAGGAGCGGCGCGCGGTTTGAATACCGCTCCTCTGATCGGTCGCCGTGTTCAGCGCTGACCAATCAGAATAGCGGCGCGTGCCATGGCGCCATATTTAAAATTATTTTAAAAGTATTTTAGATATGGCGCCTTGGCACACGCGCTCCTCTGATTGGCCGGCCGCGGCGACCAATAAGAAAAGTACTGCGGCTTGGCGCACGGTTTAAATGCCGCGCAGGGCACTACCGCTGCGAGCAGCCGGGAGATGACCGGCTGACGCTGGCCATTTCCCGGCTGGCTCGCCGCGGACCTCTGTGCGGCAGGTGGCCGCGGCTGAGCTACTGCTGCAGAGAGGTCAGTGGCTCGCCAGCCAACGAGATGCCAGTCATCTCCCAGCTGGCTTGCGCACGCTGCGGCCACCATCGGGAGATTCCGCTGATCTCCCGACGATGGCCGTGGCCGGACGCGTGTATCTCGGCGACACTGGCGCCAATGCGCCGCTGTCACCGGGTTTCAGCTTGGCGCGAATTTTGAATGCGCGTGGTTGTTTTGCATACTCCTCTGGCGGCCACCAATGAGCGCCTTGGCGCTGTCGCACGATTTCGGCATCAGACAGACACGATTAGGAGATTATGTAGTAGCTTTATTCATATGGTTTCTATTTATTCTACACAATTTTATTTGTTTAGAAATTATTTTTCCAAAACATCAATATGTTGATTAATCATAGTTATTATTTCTTCCCATACAAAAATAAATGCTGCAGATTTCCTTTCTTTGGTAGTCTTATCCTCCTCTGTATAGGGCACATCATGTAACAGGACAGCAGTATTGCTGGCCCAAGAAAATGTGCAAGAGGATATTTAAGAGTGTATTCTTGCTATTAATGAAGAGGTCATTGTCACTGACACAGAAGTAGCAATATTATCTATTCCAGTCTAATAAATTAAAAAGTTCCATTGTAGTTAGAATAAAAATATTAAAGGTAGTGTAGACTTTAAGGTAGTGTACATGCTATAATATTAACTATCAAAACTAAGCTGTGCACTATTTACAGGTACAGTTACAAAGAGTCTTGAATTGGCAATGCCCCTCCAAATTTTTAGAATCAATCCTGAATAATTAAAATATGATCGGTCCCTAAAAGTGGTAGGACTTCTATAAGATCTACCCAAAGTGGATGGTCTCAACTTAGCTAATAATAAGTATGTATCTAAACATCATAAGTAGGGTTGAGCGAGTATGCTTGTCACTACTCGGTACTCGCACGAATATCTCGGTACTCGGGGTACTCGGCGAGCACTGAGTACCGCTGAGATGCTCGGACTCCTCGCAAATAATTATCGATCTGACCCAAATACACAGCTCCCTTCAGTGCACACAGTGAGCTGGCACCTCACAGAGAGAGCAGATTGATTGCTAGGGTCCCTCTGGGGGCCACAGCAAGGAGTTGTATGTTGTGACGATTTGAAAACGCCCCCCCTCCCGCCCTTTCCCAGAAACACTCGTTTTATAGCCGGAAGTCTGTGGGCGGCCCTGACACTAATTGACTTACATTGGGCGCGGTGTTCGGGCCGAATGCACGAGTATCTTGGAATGCTCGACCCGAGCTTCGAGCACCCGAGCATTTTAGTACTCGCTCATCTCTAATCATAAGGACACTTTATAACACTTTATAATAGATAAGTGCTTCTTTACAACCCATCAACAAGATAATTAACCAAGGGGAAGCATAAAAGAGTCTACACACTACATAGCAGGAGCTCACAGATGATTCTTTCTATGAGGTAAGGCCGGGTTCAAATTAACGTTTGGAACGCAGCGTAACAGAATGCAGACGAACGCATGCACACTGCGTTCCTATGTTTAACATGGGAAAGCATGGTACCTGCGTTTGGCTGCGTTCGGTTGTGTTTGGATGCGCATAAATTGTGCGCTGCCCTCTGAACGCAGCCTGTTGCAGTTTTTGTGCGTTTGCAGGCACTTGTTTTATCAGCAAACACCCGCAAGCGCACAAACAATACATTGATCTCAATGGATCCGCAGTGTCCTCTGCATGACAGCAGAGGAGATCTCATTGAAATCTCTCCCGGGAGGAGGAGATCTCCACCGCTGATCTCCACCTCCCGACCACCGCCGAGACCGCTGATTGGCTGGCCGGGCACCATACCGATGTGAACGCATGCGGAGAATCTCCGCTGCGTTCACATCAGTATGGCAGCGTTTGCCCTGCATTTGCCCAAATGTGAACCCGGACTAACACATTTCCTTGCCTGTTTTATCGTGGACCTGAGTGTTTCTACCATGTCTCCAGCCTTCGGAAGTCATCATATGTCAAGTCTGTGACATATGAACTTAGCAGTCACCAGAGGTCACACATAACTTGATTTATGATGAGCTTAGAAGGCTGGAGACACAGCAGAAGTTATCACTCCTGTGATAAAACAGGCATGAAAATATGTTACCTCTCAGAGAGAAGCATCTGTGAGCCCCTTCTATATCATCTGTATGGTCGCTTATGATAAATCACTTATGCTTCCTCACCTAGCCAGGACCTAGGAAATATGGAAACCATGAACTGAAGGCACTCTGCTTGATCAGAGACAGTAAATAAAGTGGTTCATAGCAGGGTTACATATATAAGATTATCTCCGCACAGGAACATTTTTTTTCAACACATCCAATTGTGGAACTTAATGTTATTATTCCAAGATCTAAAGATTAAAATGAACATTGATCATGGGATAACCTCTTTAATGTCCTTCTCATCTAAGATTAATTTTGATTCTATAAACACCTGTTACGATTGTACCGTTATGGGTACACTAAATGTGCATATATTTTTAGTTTGGTTTACGAAACCTATTTCATTCTAATTTAAACTACGGTAATCATTTTTATAAATTTTTATTCCTATATCTTTTTTTACCCAATTAGGGGATAAGTATTTTACTCCCCAATGTTAATTTTCTAATTGATGATTTTATGCAGTAGGTCCATTGAGCTGACATTATAGGGATTCTTCAGTCAATATGTCATCTTTTTTGAACATCTACCTTGTTTGCATCCAACTTATACCCTAAATACTGAAGCAGTGTATGAAGTGTATTTGATTGATACATTTTTTATTAAGTTTTGCAAAGTCAAAATTTTCAAAATGATCCAACATAATAGAAAACCACTTCTTATGCACTAAATAATTTTCAGATTAAAGTAGAACACAAATTTGATAAGTGTCCTCCAGTCTTTATTGATATTGTAAAATAACACGACAATAATGATCTCGCTGAGTTTGCTTCAGGCTCTTAACTTTGAAGAGAAATAGGTCACTAGCTTTGCATAACTAGACATGCTTAGATCGGCATTTTTTGTTGACACAGACGCACTTTTTCTAGATATTGTCTAATAGTATCTCTAGGGCATACATAGTTTATATGTTTATGATTCGACAAGAATATACTAATATTGTGCTAATAAGTAAAATAGCTAAACTAGCAAGCGACTATATTAATTTGTCTAATTCTATGGTATATTTACACTAATGCAATTTTCTTGTATTTTTTACTTGCACTGTGTTATTAATGCATTATGAACACAGTAAATACATTCTATGGGAGATACACACAACAGAGCAAATGTTTATCCTGCCTCAGTCTCCAGTCACATTGCTCTATCCTAGAAAAAAAAAGAAAAAAGATTTTCATTCACTGACAACAAGCAGATATATTAAAAATGATGAGGCATAGATTTAATTAGGTTCTCCGGATGGGAAACAATTTTAGTGAAGAGCACTTGACTACAATAATTTTGCCACTATACTCGTTTACCCTTTGTAATTGGTCTCTGTGTCCTTAAACATTATCTCATGTGATGGAAATTGTAACGACAATGTAAAATTTTAAATTACATTTTTTAAAGGAGAATAGCATTTTCAGTTGTAAAAATTACTCCAAAATTGCAATCATTAGGTATATAGAAGACACTGTTTCCCAGCTGTATGGATCACCCTTACCACCTCAAGAAGCATTCAACTGGGACAATGTCATGTAGGGACCTCTACCCCATCCAAGCAACTATTCAACAAGACATCAACCACCCCATCCTGTATCCTTTGTTGAGGAGAATTGACATGCAGATGCCATTGCCCGGAACAGGATGCATGGGCCTAAGGCTAATGATTTCCTCGACCTATGCACCCAAGGCAAGGTGGTGGAATTCCATCAGGATAAGGGGTATGGGTTCCTAGTGGAACATGACACTAAACATCAGTGCTACGTCAACCACTCTGCCGTGCAGAGTGACAATCTTCCCAATTTTTGTTGAGGATGAGGTCACTTTCTTGAAGTTGTGGGGCATGAAGGGGTGGTATGCGGTTGGCATATGTTGGGTTGACCCCACCGACCAATTTGAAAAGTGGCAGCAGGAGGCCGAGATGGAGAAAAGTTGGCGTGGGGTGCGACCAAAGTGCCTGTTGGTTGGCCAGCTAGCTGCACCCAAACCCACAGGACATGTGAATGCTCACCAAGATGGTCCTGGTCCTGTCTGTCCTAGAGGGCATGGTCATCCCCTAGTTCCTGCATCATCCTCTCCAGCGGTTGCCATGATGAAGTGTCCTGGGAGGCAGGTGGTGGGGAAGACTGTGCCTAGAGGACCCCTGTGACCCCACAAGACTATCTAGCAGCAGAGAACCATGAAAAAGTGCAAGAACCATTCAGGGCATGGTTGAAAATGGCGAGAGACAATGTCACTGGACCTTCCTAAAGGCATGTTGGTGGGTCGGTGAGACAGTGACTCATCCCTTAGTTGGAAATTGAGCCAGACTTATGGGACTAGTTTTTCTTCCAGTTTCCATTGTCCTTGACCAAAGCCTGTGTGTTTGTTAAAGTTTTAGTTAAACCCTCACCGTTTGCACTTCCCCCTACTGGGCATGCATGAAGCCTTTGGAGTCCAAGTCAAATACCTTAATGACTCTGCCCTTCACTGCCTTTCCATCGCTTTAACAGTCTATGTGCTGCTGATCCCTGATGAACTTTTGTTATTTTTATATACTATGTATATTGTTATGTTTTTTTTTGTTTGAGACTTATAGTCAGTGTGTGTTATAGTAAATCTTTTAGAGTTCACTGCTTGTGTGCTGGATTGTTTCTGCAAAAATGTGCTTTGATACTGCCCTACAGAGACTGGTGAACCATCCGCAGGCCTCTGGCCTAAAGGTTTGAGGTATGGAACTGCAAGACACCACACCCACTCCAGTAGAACAAGGCTAACAGTGCAGTTCTCAAGGGCCGCAAAGAATGCATGTTTTCAGGATTTCTCTAGCATTGCACAAGGTGCTGGAATCATTCATCACCTTTGAAGGTGATGAAATTAGTACCTGTACAATGCTAAGGAAATCCTGAAAACGTACACTGTTTTCAGACCTTGAGGACAGCAGTTGGCCACTCCAGTCCTAGAAGTCTCTGGGGAAGTAGCCAGGGGGCAAGATGAATCCTTGAGCCCTTTCACCACAACTGCAGCTCTTCCTGGAATCTCTTATGAGAATCTGCATCAAAATCCGCATGTCTATTCTGAGTCCAGCAAAGTGTGGGACAGGTCATAAGCCCTGTAACTACAGTGATTTTTTGTTTCCTTGCACATATGGCTCAGATTTCTTTTTACTGCCCCAAAATCTGTACTAAATATGCAAGAGAAAAAAACAAAAAACTTTGGCACAGTACTTCTGACGTCTCATAGACTTTGTTAGGTTCAGGATAAACATGCAGATTCTCAAAATCTGCTTCTAAAAATCATCAAACAACACGGCGGGGCCACAGCGGGATTCCCTCCTGCATGATGCAGACTGTGTAATCTGACATAAAATAAATAAATAATGGGTATTCAGGATACTTAGTACCCGCAAGTTTTACTTCTATAACTCACGAGTCCAATGTATGTCAATGGGATATGTGAGTAATTATCTGCTGGACCCAAAAAAGTGATCTGGGTGCTGAGGAAAAGGCTGAACGGGTGCATGATTGTTTAAAACCCGGTGGTAAAAAGCAGCTGTCTTTTAAACAATCACTCAGCTGATGCACACTCCCACGCCGCCTCCCCGCCCGCTCCTCTTTCCCCAACTCCTGCCTGCTCCCATTTCTGAAAGCGAGCAGCAGGCTATTTCAAATGAAGAGCTGTTACATCAGCTGTTCAATTGAAATAGCCGGCGGGAAATCCGGCAGTGGAGAGTCTTGTCACCGCCGCCTTTCCCGCCAGCTATTTCAAATGATCAGCTGATGCTGATCGTTTGAAATATCCAGCACTGTAAAGCGTCTTGTCACCGCCGGTTTTCTCGCAGACTATTTCAAATGATCAGCTGATCAGCATGAGCTGATCATTTGAAAAAACCGGGGTGACAAGAATCTTGTCACTGCCGCCTTTCCCGACAGCTATTTCAATGGATCAGCTGATTAGCGTCAGTTGATTGTTTGAAAAAGCCAGCGGTGACAAGAGTCTTTTTACCGCCGGCTTTCCCGCTGGCTATTTCAAATGATCAGCTGATCAGCATCAGTTGATCGTTTGAACTAGCCAGCTTCAGCTGATTCAGGCGTTGAGCCTGATATTGATCATCTGATCGGTTGGCTGTCTGGCAAATTGATCAAATGAGATTGGATCCGGAAACCATCAGCTGTCCATGATTTCATTACTGGCCTGCCGATGGAGGTCAGAGAAGGAGCACAATCTCTCTCCCAACCTTCTAAATACCACAATCACTATCAGCTGTGCTGAGCTACTGTAGTGATCGCAAAGAAAAGTGTTGATACTCATGCTGTGATCGGGTCAGTCAGATTAATTGATCAATTACAGTGATCTGAATGAGGGGAACATCGGCAAATGCACCTCTATCCATGCCACTCAGCTGTTTGTCGGCATCTCCTGCTTCTCTGCAGACTGGGCGTCCGGCATCCAGGCGTGCTGTGTCTCGGAGCCGTCGCCATGTTCCCTTCCTGTCAGCTGACCACCGGGTTTGCACATGAGCACATTACTATGGTAATTTTCATGAGCCTACTCAGTGGCGCGCTAGGTGCATTCCTTCCCTGTGGCTCTAGGGGCCGGCAAGGTCCAACCTGACACTCCCCTTGACCAATAGCTGCTCTTCCCATGGTATATAAGGCCACCTCCTCTGATCGGAGGTGCCTGATTATTAAGTCAGTTTGCTTCTGCCTTGTTGACTGTTGGTCAGGCCTTCCTTGTGTCCTGGAACCCTTGCTGTGATCCTTCCCAGTAGCACCATTCCTGTCCTTCAGCCTTGTACTCTGTTTCCAGGAACCCTTCCTGTGCTCTTCCTCGGTAGCACCATTCCTGGTTTCCTAGCCTTGTGCCCTGTTACCTGGAATACTTCTCTATTCCTTAGTATAGGCTTATCTTACGAGCCGCCCTCCTGGTACTAGAGTCCCCACAGGCCCTTGGATGAATCACCGGCAGGTCACAGATTGCCTTAGGCTGACGGGAAAGGATGAAGACAGCAGCAGGTAAATATAAGATAGAGGTCAGAGGACTTACATTTAAAGTGGTTGTCCGGTCTAAAATGATAATTCTGCTGTCACTCTGTATGACAGCAGAATTATCAATCTTCCCAATGCACCCACTGTGTGCTGCAAGAATCCACCGTGTTGTAAGTCCGGCACGGACCGCAATTATGCGATATGCATGTTCACAGCAAAACAAGACTAGTGGGCATTGCCTAGCTCAATGCAAGTCTATGAAGCAAGTACACAGTGGCTCAGTGTTTAGCTCTACAGACCTGTAGCACTGAGATCCTGGGTTCAATTCCCACCAAGGAGAACATCTGCAAGGAGTTTGTATGTTCTCCCTGTGTTTGTGTGGGGTTCCTCCCACATTGCAAACATCTACTTATAGGATATTTAGATTGTGAGCCTCAATGGGGACAGCATTACTGATGTATGTAAAGTGCCATGGAATTAATAGCGCTATATAAATGAATAAATATTATTATAAGCGCAGCCATCTAATGAGTGTGGCCTTGCTCTATGGACTTGTATTTAGTGAGGCAATGCCAACATACCACATAACTGCAGTCCGTTCCCAGTCTAGAAACAGAGAATCCTTGCAGCACGCAGTGCGGGCACTAGGAGGATTGATGGGTCTGCAGTCACATAGAGTGATTGCAGAATTATCATTTTAGAATGGACAAGCCCTTTAAAGCACCACAGCAGCGGTGAAATTAAAATAAAAACAGCTGGAGTGGTGCTTTAAATAAACTCCTTGTTGGTGAAGAACATCTCAGGTTTATTAGTGAATAACGTTATAACTTCTTCTGAGAAAACATCAGAGAAAAATAAGATTAGTTTCCTTGCCACTATAGGTTCCAGGGAAGTAGCTAACAATCCACTACAACACTAAGTGACTCCAGTGTTGACTATTTAGAGCCTACATCGCTTCAATGTGGATAAAACAGCTAATTTTTTTAAGCAATCCAGACAAAGAATGACATCTAGGGTATCATGAGATTTCAATATGGATGGTATGGTAAGCAATCTGTTGATTTGTTGATTGAGTCTCTAAAGACCCTGTTACACGGTACGATATTGTTAACAATATCGTTGGTACATCACAGCTTTTGTAGAGGTGCAGCGACATCATAATGACGTCGCAACGACGTCGTTGCCTGTGACACCTAGATACGACTAAATATAAGTCGTTGATCGTAGAATTATGAACATGTTCAAAAACCTGTCGTCCGCTGGTCATTCAACTTTGCAGCATCGGCGTGTGTGACACCTTGATAACGATGTCGTTTACGACTTCGCCTATTCAGAACTGAAGGACGTAGGCAAGCAAACGACCGCAAGTATCGTTCGCTTGTCGCGGAATCGTTGCTGCGTCGTTCATGAAATCTGTATGTGTGACATCTCTGCAGCGATCATTAAATGATGTCCCAGCGATCTTGGCCAGGTCGGATCGTTGGTCGGATCACTGGGACATTGAAGCGTGTAACCCAGCCTTAAGCTTTGAGTCTCAGTCTCAAACACTGCTGTGTGGTCCTTCTATCAATGGAGCAAATATGCAATGTGGTGTCTCAGTCACTCCGGATCATTTTTATTTACTCAGGATATTAAGTCTCTCACTGGGGTTTTACTTGTTACTACTCCATATGTTGTACTGCTATATAAATGTAAGGGAACGGATGAATTGGAATGTAAATCTGAGTCCCTTTAGTGCCTTTGACAGCACAAGGTTTTCTACCTATAATATTCTTAGACTGGTAATAAAGTTTAAAACACACAAAGAGGGTGGAGAGTGGAGCATCTTATATAGTGTTCAGATGTCAATTAAAGTGTCCACCTGTCTGAACAGCTCGCAAGGTGTAGAATATCCCCCATATGTTCTTCTTAGGATTGGACTAATGGAAAACAGATTTCCAATCGAAATGATCACTTTTCAACTTGCTATAAAAACTAATAAGATCATCTTCTTTTCCTTTAACTTGTTAAAAAAAAGGATGAATGTAATTATGCCCCCAAATGAACTGAGAAAAAATATTGACCAAATTGAATCTTGTAACAAATTGAGCCAATGCTTGTTTAATTACATTTGTTAACCAACCGGTAACCTGACGTTAGACCCATCTGCCAGCACTAGAACATAGATTGGTATAGAGGATTCAGGAAAAAACTCCAACATCATGTTGATAGTCTTCTTTGAGAAATGCACCATTAATGACATTACTTTTTTTTTTTTTACTTTTAAATATATTAACATATCTGCTAAGATTGCAAATTATTTTGCAACATGCAATCAACTCCAGACACAAAATCTTCCATTAGTACACGTGACCCTGCTGAAAGATGACAGCTCAGGGTACTGGTGGACAAAGACAGAAAAAGGCCACTGTGCAAAAACAATATATGGGCACTTTGCAGGTCAAAAGCTCTTAAATATGCAAAATATCACTGGCTTTGGAGGTAGAAATGGGCCCCCTTACCTCTTGGTGTGGCCACACAGGTTGCACCAATAGTATGTTCCCCCCTGACTCAGGGAAAAGTGAGCAAGATCGTATAGGAGTGGCTAAAATGTTCTTCTACCATAAACATTAGTATGACCTCCTGGTTCTCTCTTAGCTTTACAGCCTGTTTATGTGGTCATCATACTTGTACTATATAAGGGGTGCCCCTGTATATGGTTGTAGTAGTGTAAGGTATTTGAGCCCTTCAATAATAGTAAAGAGTATAATATAGAATTGCTATTTTAATAACTTGAGGAGATGTGAGTAGAAATGCAAAGACATTACTTTGTGAAATGGACACACACTCAGGAACGATGAGATTTGGCACCATTAGGTATTGAAAAATGTGCTTCTAAATAGACATTTCTGCTGGGTACTACTTATTTTGTAAGCCTTCTATATGTGTAATTAAAGAGGTTGTCCACTAGTAGGACCACCACTTCTGATTCCACGTCTTCCCCAGGTAAAATAAAAAAGCCTGCACTCACCTTCCATGCTGGGGCTATTCCAGTGGTGTCAGTAATCATGTTCCCAGGGCCCACATGACAGTGACATTATGCAAGCTTTGCGTCCAATCACCGCTAGCTTCTGTCTCCCCGCCTTTGAACCAATGAGTTAATCAACAGGAAGTGAGCACTGCAGCCACCTCTCACTTCCTGTTGATTAACTACATTTGTCCTAAGTCCATTTGTGCTGCATTAAATTGTTTTGTGTCATGTAATTGTAAAAGTATTTTAGCAGGCTAATAAAGACAAGCGCAAAATGAGGATAAGCAAACTAAAAGGAAGATTACCGTGATCCAAGATTAAGAGTGCTCTATATGTGTGAGATGCCACCCTCTCTTCCTCTTATGGACCTGTAGTTTTTCACATGGCAGTTTAAATAAATTGGACTTTTTATCAGTAAGTCCCCTTCCTTTTTACCTTTTTATTAAAAACAAAATGAGGTTGATGCACTTGCCAATCCTGGCAAACAGCTGATTTTGCCATGGGAAGTCATGGTCTGCATATGGTTGTGGGTGGGGAATTGTGGCATTACATGGTGCTCATTCAGTTGAAGGAACATTCATGTAATACAAATATGATTTTAGTTTGCCAGAAAGGGAGCTGCTTTCCCAGAGAAATTCTCCATTCTGGCTCAAAGATTTGAGTCCCAAGCAGCGGTTCCTCCTCAGATATTTCCTGAGAGGGCATGTGGACAGGAGTTGTCCTTATGAGCCATCTTTTTTCACTTTTTACAGATATTCTGACTTGATAATGTGGCCCCCTGCTCACACAGATAATCACAGACTCACCTACAGCACGGATGGGTTTCCACAGTGGGTACACAGACACAAACAACACCTTCCACCCCAGCTCAGTAGGGGGAGCCCAACTTGCTGCCTTTAGGCAAGATCCCTTATAAATACTGGTTCTGGGAGCGGAGTTAGTTTGAGTGTGCAGATGCTACAAGAGCTGTGAAGACGTACTGGTGGTCAGTGCCGCGTTAGGCCCGAGCCAGCAACCCTGAACAGTCTCCGAGTTGTCCTTCAAGGCCCAAGAGTGGGGTCGGAAGGCGAGGAGAAAAGAAAGAAAAGAGTGGGAACCGAGGAGCCAGCGTTAGGTTCACCCAAATAGCACACCGGACACCGGAGTCCGAGTCTACTGGAGAGCACCCAGCCCAGTAGAGAACACCGGTCTGCCATGGAGACTTCAGTCTCCTGGGCACCTGTGCAGTCACTGACAAGGGAGCCAGGCACCGCGGAGAGAGGAACAGCGGCAGTCCTTAGAAGGTGTCCTGACGACAGCACAGGTGATCAGAGAGCAGAGGAGGACAGCCAAGTTTCACACGGGGCAGGGGCTTCACACACACACGGAGACAGACAAGGAGGCCTTATACACACTCGCTGTGGAGACCCAGAAGTGCATCCTGAACACCCGGCAGTGCCCTGGACGTTTACCTGCAACTCCACCAGTAAAGGTAAAGATACAAACCAGCCGTGTGTGTTTCGGTTCCTTACCCGTGCCCCTGCCACCCACAGACCCTGTCCCATTATCCAGCAGCCTGGTAAAAATCCCTGCTCATTCCCTCATCATCATCACCAAAGATCCAGCTCCGCCTGTGGGGAGCTTCAACACCTAGTTCCATTCATCATCCCTGGAGGCCCCAAGCAGTGCTGGTGCTGTCACCAGATACCACAGGTGACGTCACGATAAACTTATAAGCATTCATTCCCATTCCAAATACCCCTTTTTAGTTGACCACCAGGGCCATGGGTCTGGGCAGGCCACCAGTGACATCCCTACCACAGCAGAGGGCCCAGATACCCGAGTCCCCATACCCTGGGCTAGTCAATTAGTATATACATTGCAGACTATGACAACACATACATTTCTTAGCTTAGTTTTACTGCACCAGCTATAAAACTTTAAAAAACATTTCTGTACAATTATGATCCACTGTAGACATGCTTAATAGAAAGGAAGTGATCTTTACAGCCATCCATGGGACTGCGTGGGAAAAAATAAACACGTCCCCTCAAACAACAACATGACTTGTTATTGAAGACAGCACGCTGCTAGTGCTATTGACCTTACAGGCTAAAAAATAGGAAGCATTGAGATACAGTTCAAATGGCCACATGTCCTGTATTTCTAAGAAAATCTGTACGATTTTGAGTGAAATTGTGTTATATTTTAGTATTATTTGAATGGAACAGACTTAAAATCATAAGTCAATAAACACACAATTATATCACTTTGACATTTCAGCTAATTTCCCTTTCACTTAATTAGCTATTACACTTCTGCACCCATATGCCATTTTTCAAGATTTCTACATTGTAATAAATCTAAACCAAAAATACAATGCAACAAATACTTATTAGATATACCTAAGAGCTCCCTCATCTAATTTACATCAATTTGGGATTTACTATCAATAATAATATTTGAGACAGGGGTATTCTATACTTTATCATATTTTCTAGCAACCACCCAGCAATTGAGGACACCATTTAGTCTACACCGGCAAAAAATCATTTTCGAGAGCACATCACCCTTTGTAAAAAAAGAGGATTTATAGCCAAAAACATGTTATTTTATGGTTATAGAATGATCATATTAGCAATTGTTCTGTTCCCAACATTGTTTGTTAATAGAGTCTGTGGAGCCTCGTTTAGGAGTCTCAACACATAACTAACCAGATATCCCTCCAGGGAAGGACCTAGCCATGGGGTGGCTCTTTGAGCAGACCACCATAACCACCATATTAAGTGGCCCTTTGAGTCAATATCCAGCTCTTTACAAGCTTAAAGATATGACAAGGGAATACCAAGGCCAGGTATCCATTCACAGACAGCTGTTTCGGGGTGTTGCCCCTCATCAGTGTGGAGTAGGATTCTGGCTAGGTGGGAGCAATGCCTGGTAGACGAACAACACAAAGTATTCACTGATCTCAGGGAGACCAGTCCGCAGTGTTTTCTTGGACTGGTCTCCCTTATGGCTGCCCGCAGTGTTTTCATTGGACTGGTCTCCCTGAGATCAGTGAATACTTTGTGTTGTTGGTCATCATTGCTTGTTGGCCTATGTAAATAAGCACTAAAGAATTTATTGACTAACTGAAATTAGCACATCTAAATGGATATATATGACAAGACAAATATTCAAAAATAACACCTCTTGACATACAGTTGGTAGAGGGATAGGCCAAAAGTGTAAATATAAACTTAGAATGTGGGGGCGAACTACCAATAGTTATCTCTATTGAAATCCCTACACATGGACCTATGGAAAAATTCTCCTACCTGACAATAGAGGTTAGCACCCTAGTGTTTTGGTGCTCCCGCTCCATGTGGATTATCCCTAGAGGTCCCTGGGGTAATGGAGTGGTTTGTGACCCTTCCCCCCCCCAAGAAGACATCCGAGTGTATGTATAACATGTATTTGTTGGTATCATAGTAAACATGTATTATTCAGTGCTGCTCACCATTATTGGCACAACATCATTTTTTTCATAGACTGTATAATATCTTCTGAAATAAATGGAAATATACCAAAGTTATATCCTCAGGATTGTTTAATAAGGACCCAAAGTAATACAATAAAATATTGAATTACAAAAAAAGGTGCAAATAACGCACATAAACACTCTGCTATAATGTAAAAAATACCAATCAGTGGCAAGTGCTGTCAAAAAAGTTTCAAAAAGAGGGTTTTTGGTTTACACGTTTTTGCAAAAAAGTATATTAAGCTGCTTCACCATACGCCAAGGTAACCCTGATCGAAGCAGTCCCTAACTGATATATTTATTTAAAATCTACTTGTATGTGAACATACCTCTATAAACAAGATTCAGACAGGACCTTATCTGGTATGGGCTGGCTGTTAAGCTGACTTATATGTGTGTGCACACCTCACCAAGGAGGGGCGGGAGCCTCCCTCTTCCTGCATAGCAGGAAAAATATAAAGCATGGACAAATATGAGCTATACACACGGTCCCAGACCAGCCCAACCGAAACACCCTGCAGCGCCGTCAAGAGAATCAACAGATGAGGAAGAAGGAGAAGGAGGAATGGACGAAGACCCCTACCTAAAGAACCACCCACATACCCGCTCACAGGTAAGACAAACCTTGTCTACAACATCTCTTACCTCTTATCACCTGCCGAGACACGGGTCCTCCATAAGGGATAAAAAAAAAATATAAAGCACAAACAAATATGAGCCATGCACACGATGAATGGGTCCGTAAAACCAATGTTTTTGGCTACATGGCTCCAGGGAGTGTGGGCACTCTCTGGGGCCATGTAACTCAATAACATTAACCCCTTCAACACCAGGTTCATAGCCGCTCCTGCAGCTCTGTGCCGACATGTAGCACAAAGCTGCAGGAGCGACTTTACATGTAAAATCACTACCTAAAATGCATTTATTACAGGTTTTTAATAAAATGACAGCGGCAGAAATAGAAGTCTTTGGAACAATATCGTTCAAAAGGCTTCACACTGAACGATGTGGCACATCGTTCGGACGTTAATTGGACAACGAACAATAGATTTTAGGTCAAGATATCAAATCTTGGATGAACGATCCAACGATCTTCTCATCCTATATCGTTCGTTTACACGCAAGGATGCACAAACGATATTTTTGGAACGATCACAAATCTGTGACGATTCAAGGATATCGTTCAGGATATCCTTGTGTGTAAACCCACCATCACTGTGAGGTGCAGATTGGTGGCTAAAGTGTAGAGTGACGGGTCGAAACTAGTTTTAGGTGATGTGCAGGTGTGTGTGAGAGAGAAATGTGAGGGGAATAGAGAAACAGGAAACAGGTGAAGGAGAAAGGTGGAGAAGAATGCGGTAAAAAGGGAGAGCAAAGGAAGGAGCAGGAGAGAGGAAAAAAGAAAAAAGAAAAGGTGATTGGAAGGAAGGTACAGGAGCTGGAGTATGGTTGAAGGTCCTAAAGGTTATAAGGAGGATGTAACGCCGGTGGGATGGTGTCTTGGTTCCCTCGGCGTTACTGCGCTTTTCCGCGCTTTCACCCAATGCTCCTTCCCCCCTGACCAGCTGGGAGACTGTAGTATGTTACCTGTATAGGATTCTGCTCAGTTCCCAGCTCCGCTGCATAGCCGCACATGTGTTGTAGTGTCATTGCTCCGCTGCTTACCATCCATGTTTGGACCCTGGCTCCCGCTGTGGAAGCTATCCGCGGGTTGTGAGGTCCTCTGCAGCTGGTGCATGACTTTCCACGTGTGCCTAGGCTTGCAGCCACTGCCAGGTGCCCTGGGCGTCGGTTCCTGTGCTGGTTATGCTGTATGGGTTCTGACTGTGCCTAGGGTGCCCACCGCCACACCTTCCCCAGTTTTGTAAGATGGAGGGTGTGCGCTTGAATTGCTGTCCCCAGCCTATAGCTGAGGGTCAGCTCCTATTTAAAGTTCCTTTTTCCTGTTGGGTGTCGCCAGAGCCTCTCATTAGGTTGCTGTTCCTAGCCCTGTGTGTTTGCTTCAGCCATGCTGCTCTAGTTCTGGATGGCAGGTGTGTCTGCCCTTGTCCTTGTACCTGTCTTGCCTACGTGTTGGTACCAACGTCCATTGCTGACAATGTGATCAACCCTATGGTGAATTTGGGAGGGATTTTTTAACGTGTCTAGGGTGACAACTTGTATATTTTATAAGACTATTGTGGTTAGTGGGTTTAGTGTACAAATGACTACTGAGTGATCTATGGTTGTCCTTGTGGATCATGGTATCTAGAAAATTGATTTTGTCAGGGTCAGAGTGCAATGTAAAGTTAGGTTTGGTATTTTGTGAATCTATTCTTCAACTAAACTGGTCAAAGACAGGTTGTCGCCCATCCAGATGCAAAAAACATCATCGATGTATCTGAGCCATATCATCATATATTGTACGAACAGTGGGTTATTGTACACATGGTTGGCTTCAAATTTTGCCATAAAGATATTTGCATATGGGGGTGCTACATTCGCCCCCATAGCGGTCATCCGTTGTTGCAGAAAGAATTGGTCTTCGAAAGGGAAGAAATTGTTAGTGAGGACCAATTCTAACATTTCAACACAGAAGTTTTTTCTGGACTCACTAGTTGATTCTTATTGGTCTAGGAACCAGTCAACAGCCTCCAAGCCATGTTGGTGGTCAATACTGGTGTAAAGTCTGTTGACATCAAGGGTGACCAAGATGCTATTTGGTGGTGTAGTTTGGATGTTGCATTTATAACTCAGAAAGTCAGTGGTGTCTTTTTTAAATGACTTTACTTTTGGTATTAATGGACTCAGTATTTTTTCTAATGTTATGGATAGTGGGGAGAGAGTCGTAGAGGCGACTATAGGTCTGCCTGGTGGGTGTTAAAGATTTTTATGTATTTTGGGCAGTATGTAGATGACTGGTGTAATGGGATTTTGTTTGTGTAGATCAGAGGTCCCCAACTCCAGGCCTCGAGGGCCGCCAACAGTGCAGGTTTTCAGGATTTCCTTGGTATTGCACAGGTGCTAATAATATCATCTGCACAGGTGATGATTCCAGCCTCTGTGCAATACTAAGGAAATCCTGAAAACCTGCACTGTTGGCGGCCCTCGAGGCCTGGAATTGGGGACCCCTGGTGTAGATATTCTCCACATTTTTTGTCAATAGTGCCTGTAGAAAGGTATTTTGATGTCAAGTTAGATATTTTCTTTCTAATCTCAGGCGTGGGGTGGCTACGGATGGGTACATATGTGTCCCTGTCAGAAAGTTGCCGGTGAATCTTGTTAAGATAGTACTTCTTATCAAGGACGACAATGACGCCACCCTTGCCTGCGGGTTTTATTATTATATGCTTATTATTTTTCAGGCTATTTAGTGCCATTGTCTCTTCCCAGGTAAGATTGTGTTTAAGGTGAAAATCTTTGACGTATCTATCAACTGTATTAGAAACAAGAGATACATAGGTTTCCACTGGATGTGAGGTTTTGGGTGGTTAAAAGTAGCTAGTGGTTCTAAGTCCAAGGTCCTTAAATGTTATCAGATCATGTGATATGTACTCAATCATGGAAGTAGAGCTAGGTCCTTGCTGTTTCTCCTGGTTGAAATGAACTCTGAGTCTGACTGAGTGGTAGAAGTGATTTAGTTCCTGTTGGACCAGGAAGGAGTCGAAGGCTGGGGTTGGACAGAAAGAAAGTCCCTTATGGAGGACCCGTTTCTCGGCAGGTGATAAGAGGTAAGAGATGTTGTAGACAAGGTTTGTCTTACCTGCGAGCGGGTATGTGGGCGGTTGTCTAGGTAGGGGTCTTCGTCCATTCCTCCTCCTCCTTTGTCGTCGTTGATTCTCTTGATGGCGCTGCGGGGTGTTTCGGTTAGGCTGGTCTGGGACCGTGTGCATAGATCATATTTGTCCATATTTTATATTTTTCCTGCTACGCAGGAAAAGGGAGGCTCCCGCCCCTCCCTGGTGAGCTGTACACACACATATAAGTCAGCTTCATAGCCAGCCCATACCAGATAAGGTCCTGTCTGAATCCTGTTTATAGAGGTATGTTCACATACGAGCAGGTTTTAAATAAATATATCAATAAGGGACTGCTTTGATCAGGGTTACCTTAGCGTATGGTGAAGCAGCTTAATATACTTTTTTGCAAAAACGTGTAAACCAAAAACCCTCTTTTTGAAACTTTTTTTGACAGCACCTGCCACTGATTGGTATTTTTTACATTATAGCAGAGTGTTTTTGTGTGTTATTTGCACCCTTTTTTGTAATTCAGTCTTTGGTGGTTAATGAGCGTGGTTTTACGGACCCGTTCATCTTGTGCGTGGCTCATATTTGTCCGTGCTTTATATTTTTCCTGCTATGCATGAAGAGGGAGGCTCCCGCCCCTCCATGGTGAGCTGTGCACACACAAGTGAGCTTCATAGCCAGCCCATACCACATAAGGTCCTGTATGAATCCTATTTATAGAGGTACTAGAAAAAGGCCCGATGCGATTGCATCGGGAGTGCGGTGAAATTAATTGTGTGCATCTTTAGATGTGCTAACAGGAACAGCAAACATGTATGACACTCTTTGCACTTGTGAAAAAAGCATAGTTTTTATTAACATTTGCAAACTAAGAGCTGCGTGGGTAGCAGAGTATATACAGGTGTCTCTGTGGGTCGCAGAGTATACAGCCAGCTGCGTGGTTAGCAGAGTATACAGCCAGCAGCGTGGATTGCAGAGTATATGCAGGCAGCTCTGTGGGTAGAAGAGTATATAGCCGGCTGCGTGGGTAGCAGAGTATATACAAGTGTCTCTGTGGGTCGCAGAGTAAACAGGCAGCTGCGTGGGTAGCAGAGTATATACAGGTAGCTGTGTGGGTACCAGAGTATATACAGGTAGCTC
Organism: Allobates femoralis; assembly: GCA_033576535.1. Classification (NCBI taxonomy): domain Eukaryota; kingdom Metazoa; phylum Chordata; class Amphibia; order Anura; family Aromobatidae; genus Allobates; species Allobates femoralis. Next base: position 237,147,150 of record JARQOC010000003.1, read on the forward strand.
TGTGTGTAGCAGAGTATACAGTCAGCTGCGTGGGTAGCAGAGTATACAGGCAGCTGCGTGGGCAGCAGAGTATATACAGGTAGCTCTGTGGGTAGCAGAGTATACAGTCAGCTGCGTGGGTAGCAGAGTATATACAGGCAGCTCTGTGGGTAGCAGAGTATACAGCCGGCTGTGTAGGTAGCTGAGTATATACAGGCGGCTCTGTGGGTCGCAGAGTATACAGGCGGCTCTGTGGGTAGCAGAGTATACAGCCGACTGCGTGGGTAGCCGAGTATATACAGGCGGCTCTGTGGGTCGCAGAGTATACAGGCGGCTCTGTGGGTAGCAAAGTATACACGCGGCTGCGTGTGTAGGAGAGTATATACAGGCAGCTCTGTGGGTAGCAGAGTATACAGGTGGCTGCGTGGGTAGCAAAGTATATACGGGTGTCTCTGTGGGTCGCTGAGTATACAGGCAGCTGCGTGGGTAGCAGAGTATATACAGGTAGCTCTGTGGGTAGCAGAGTATACAGTCAGCTGCATGGGTAGCAGAGTATATAGGCAGCTGCATGGGTAGCAGAGTATATACAGGTAGCTCTGTGGTTAGCAGAGTAAACAGTCAGCTGCGTGGGTAGCAGAGTATATACAGGTAGCTCTGTAAGTAGCAGAGTATACAGCCGGCTGCGTGGGTAGCAGAGTATATACAGGTGTCTCTGTGGGTCGCAGAGTATACAGGCAGCTGCGTGGGTACCAGAGTATATACAGGTAGCTCTGTGGGTAGCAGAGTATACAGTCAGCTGCGTGGGTAGCAGAGTATATACAGGTAGTTCTGTGGGTAGCAGCTTTGTGGGCGTGATGGCAACCTCAATGGGCATCCCGGTGGGTGGAGAGGTGATGTGACGTAATGGCTGTCACCACCGACTTGTTCTATGAGAGCTGCGTACTTCCAGAGTGGAGGAGAGAGGGGTGTGTCCTTGCTGTGAGGTAAATTTCGTGAATGGGCCTGCGCGGTGATGGATGGTTACTGCGCTCGTGGGGCTGTGAATGGCGACGCCAGTGTGGCTGGCGTGACTGCGGCTCGCGGTGGGCGCTCGTGGGGCTGTGAATGGCGTCGCAAGTGTGGGAGGCGTGACTGCGGCTCGCGGTGGCGTGCAGGCGCGCCATCGCTCGTGGGGCTGTGAATGGTGTCGCAACTGTGCCTGGCATGACTGCGGCTCGAGGTGGCGCACAAGCGCGCCACCGCTCATGGGTCTGAGTCTGTGAATAGCGACTCGCAAAGGCGCTGCACGCCATCACTCGCGACGCTGCCGCGGTGCATGCCGGAATAGCGGCACAACATTGGTGATTATATATATAGATGCTCACATACGAGCAGGTTTTAAATAAATATATCAGTTAGGGACTGCTTCGATCAGGGTTACCTTGGTGTATGGTGAAGCAGCTTAATATGCATTGATGCAAAAACGTGTAAACCAAAAACCCTCTTTTTGAAAGCACTTGGTATTTTTTACATTATAGCAGAGTGTTTTTGTGCGTTATTTGCACCCTTTTTTGTAATTAAACAATAAAATATTGTTTGTCAACTTACATTTTGCAATTTCAAAAAAGAAACAGAATAAACAGTATGTGTAGCAATAGATGCAGCCCTAAGGCCCCCTTCACATCATGTTTTGTGCCTGTCCATGTGGATCCTGTCTTTTGAAGGATGACACGGACAGGAACGGATTCGTGTAAACGGGATGGCAACTATGCTCCCGAATCCTGTTTTTTGAAGGATTACTTTTTGTGCATGGTAATCTGTGGAGCCATATCATATAATGGTAATGTCAGTTCTGGAGAGAGAGAGAGAGAGAGAGAGGGTCCAGGACAAAAATTGGGCTGGGAGGAGCATTATATTTGATCTGAGCATGCTCAGTAACTGAAACCAGATTTAGAAATTATCCTTTTTTTACCGGATCCGGCACGATAGATTACCATTATATGTGATCCAGATTGCGCCGGATTCGCTTGTGTCCAGTTTTGTCCGGTGCGCCCCAAAATGGTGCAGTCTCCAATTCTGGGCCCCAGAAATAACAGGACAAAAACGAATCCCGCACTGAATTCACTTAAACAAATGGCAATATATGACCAGTCCAGCACCATAGGAATAGATGGGAGGCAAAACCGGATCCCGGTGTATCTACTTAAAAACAGATGGACCCGGATCCCTAAGCCCGTGGTGTGAAGTCAGCCTAATTAATACTTGATTGCACTCCCTTTGGCATTGATGAAGCCTCCAAATGTTTCTTGTAGCAATCTACAAGCTTCTTACAGTTCTCAGCTGGTATTTTTTCCCACTCTTCCATTAAAGTTTGTTGAAGCTCTTAAATGTTTGAAGGGTTCTTTTTCCCAATGGCAGATTTCAGCTCACACGAACGATTTTCATGGGGATTGAGGTCAGGACTCAGGGCTCATTGCTGGTCATTTTAAAACTGTCTATTTTTTCTTTTTGAACTCTTTGTGCGTACTTATGGATGTGTGCTTTGGGTAATTATCTTGCTGGAGGACCCATGATCTTCAACTCTAACCAAGTTTTCTTACACTGGGTAGGACATTTCGCTCTGAAATCTCTTGATAATTATCTCATTTCATGAATTCTCGGTCAAGGTCTCAGTACAGGATGCAGCAAAGCAACCCCACAGCATTATGTATACTCCACCATACTTAACTGTTGGTAAGTTGTTCTTTTCCTTATAACCTTCATGGTGCGGTCTGTAAACAAACTATTGCTTTGCATTGCCAAAAAAAGTCTGTTTCTGTTTCATCTGTTCACAGAACATTTTCTGAGAAGGGTTGTGGTTTGTCAAGGTACTCTTTGGCAAAGATCAGTCATTCCTTTTTATGTCTTTTTTTTCAGCAATAGTTTCTTCCTTGGCCTTCACTCATAAAGCTCTGCTTGGTTTAGTGTGCAGCATATGGTACTTGTTGAAACCATGACCCCAGACTGTTCCAAGTCTTCATGTCTTTCATTATATGACATGGTATTTTTTTCCAAAATTTGCATCAACCTTTGAAGAGATCTGTCAATTTTGCTCTTTCCCTCATGTCCAGGGAGGTTCTTGATGGGTCCATGCTTGGCAAACATCTTAATAACATTGTGCACTGTTGAAGCTGGGATACTAAGGTCTTTGGACATGAGTAAGGGTGCCTTCACACTACGGCGTGATCCAGTCCGGGGCTGTCCGGGATGACCCTGACATCCGCGGACTGGATCAGCACACAGGACTGGAGGGCTAATATGCCCTCCGGTCCGGTGTGCAGCCACACGCAGTTCCCGCTGCTGATAAGTCAGGACCGCGATGCCGCGGTCCTGACCTGTCAGCGGCTGCAGCTGCACACCAGACCGGAGGGCATATTAGCCCTCCAGTCCTGTGTGCTGATCCAGTCCGCGCTGTCAGGGTCATCCTGGACAGCCCCGGACCGGATCAAGCCGCAGTGTGAAGGCACCCTAAGACTGCTTAGTGCAGTAGAAATGCGTCGGCTGGGTCATGTCGACCATGTAAATTTTTCTTTTGTATGCACTATATTTTCTTTTGAAAAAGAAAATCCAGCTCTGTTGAGCCAGACTCCAATTTTTTCTATTATCCTTGATGTGAGGCCAGGGCGAGGCCAGTGTCTGAGCCCCAGGTGGATGAGCATAAAGCAACTGGGTGAGCTGGAATCAAGTTTCTATTATTGTTATAAATTGTTGTTTATCATTTGCTCTTTTGTATTTAACATGAGTGCTCTATACAAAAAAGCCATGTCACTTGATTCATTTTTTTCAGGAGACAGTCCACATTATGTATTTAAATGTCATGGGTGCCAAAGATTAGCAGGATTGTAAAATTACAAAAATGGGCCAGACAAAATTGCTGGCACTCTGAACTTAATATTTGGTTGCATACACTTTGGAATAAAAAACTGCAATCACTTTCTATAACCATCAACAAGCTTCTTCCACCTCTCAACTGGAATTTTGGACCTCTCTTCTTTTGTAAACTGATCCAGCTCTCTCATATTTCAAAGGTGCCTTCTCACAACAGCAATTTTAAAATCTCTCCACAGTTGTTCAATGGGATTTACAGTACCTTGTGAAAGTATTTGGTCTCCTTGAACTTTTTAACCTTTTGCCACATTTCAGGCTTCAAACATAAAGATATAAATTCAAATTTTTTTGTGAAGAATCAACAAGTTGGACACAATCGAGGTGGAACAACATTTATTGCATATTTTAAACTTTTTTAACAAATAAAAAACTGAAAAGTGGGGGGTGCAATATTATTCGGCCCCCTTGAGTTAATACTTTGTAGTGCCACCTTTTGCTGCGATTACAGCTGCAATTTGCTTGGGGAATGTGTCTATCAGTTTTGCACATTAAGAGACTGACATTCTTGCCCATTCTTCCTTGCAAAACAGCTCGAGCTCAGTGAGGTTGGATGGAGAGCGTTTGTGAACAGCAGTTTCCAGCTCTTTCCAGAGATTCTTGATTGGATTCAGGTCTGGACTTTGACTTGGCCATTCTAACATCTGGATACATTTATTTTTTAACCATTCCATTGTAGATTTTGCTTTATGTTTGGGATCATTGTCTTGTTGGAAGATAAATCTCTGTCCCAGTCTCTTGCAGACTCCAACAGGTTTTCTTCCAGAATGGTCCTGTATTTGGATCCGTCCATCTTCACATCAATTTTAACCATCTTCCCTGTCCCTGCTGAAGAAATGCAGGCCAAAACCATGCTGCTGCGACCACCATGTTTGACAGTGGGGATGGTGTTTTGAGGGTGATGAGCTGTGTTGCTTTAATGCCAAACATATTGTTTTGCATTGTGGCCAAAAAGTTCGATTTTGGTTTAATTATTCCACGTTTGGTGTGTCTCCCAGGTGGCTTGTGGCAAACTTCAAATGAGACATTTTATGGATATCTTTGAGAAATGGCTTTCTTCTTGCCACTCTTCCATAAAAGCCAGATTTGTGCAGTGTACGACTTATTGTTGTCTTATGGACAGACTTTCCCACCTCAGCTGTAGATCTCTGAAGTTCATCCAGAGTGATCATGGGCCTTTTGGCTGCATCTTGGCTCAGTCTTCTCCTTGTTCGAGATGAAAGTTTAGAGGGACAGCCGGGTCTTGGTAGATTTGCAGTGGTCTGATGCTCCTTCCATTTTAATATGATTGCTTGCACAGTGCTCCCTGAGATACTTACAACTTGGGAAATCTTTTTGTATCCAAATCCGGCTTTAAACTTCGCCACAACAGTATCTCGGACCTGCCTGGTGTGTTCCTTGGTCTTCATGATGCTCTCTGCACTTGAAACAGAACTCTGAGACTATCACAGAGCAGGTGCATTTATACGGAGACTTCATTACACACAGGTGGATTTTATTTATCATTACCAGCCATTTAGGACAACATTGGATCATTCAGAGATCCTCACTGAACTTCTGGAATGAGTTTGCTGCACTGAAAGAAGAGGGGCCAAATAAAATTGCACGCCCCACTTTTCAGTTTTTTATTTGTTATAAAAAGTTTAAAATATGCAATAAATTTCGTTCCACTTCACGATTGTGTCCCACTTGTTGTTGATTGTTCACAAAAAATTAGAATTTATATCTTTATGTTTGAAGCCTGAAATGTGGCAAAAGGTGGAGATGTTCATGGGGGCCAAATACTTTCACAACGCACTGTAGATCTGGACTCATTGCGGGCCACTTCAGAACTCTCCAGCTCTTCATTTCCATACTTTTCTGGGTGCTTCTTGAAGTATGTTTAGGGTAATTGTACTGCTGGAAGACCAGTGACCTAGGATGCAAACACAGCTTTCTGACACTGGGCACTACTTTGCAACCCAAAATCCTTTGGTAATCTTCAGATTTCATGTTGCCTTGCATTCAGTCAATGCAACTAGTGATAGAGGCAACAAAACAACTCTAAGGCTACGTTCACACATTTGCGTATTTTGCTGCGCTTTTTTGCGCGCGCTTTTTGCCGCGTTTTTCGGCCGCGCAAAAAAGCGCAACAAAATACGCAGGGGCTTTCACACACTGCGCTTTCTTTACTCCAGAAAGCGCAGTGATGTCACAGAGGGGAGGAAAAATCCTGCTTCCTCCTCTCCTCTGTGACAGCCCCATTAGATTTCACAGTGTATTAATATACACTGTGAAATCTAAATTAAACAGAGGCAAATGTATGGAAAATAAAAAAGAATGAATACTTCACCTGTCCGACGCCTTCTCCCGCTGTCTGGTGCCTTCTGCCGCTCTCCGGTCTCCGGTTCCAAGTGAGAGGTGTACTGAGAAGACCTGTGGTGACGTCAGAGGGGGGGCGTTCCCGGGGCGTTCCCAGCGCTGATTGGCTGTTCGCGGTCATGTGATATGTATCACATGACCGCGAGTGCCCGGGAACGCCCCTCTGACATCACCACAGGTCCTTGCAGAAGACATCTCACTTGGAACCGGAGATCGGATAGCGGCAGAAGGCACCAGACAGTGGGAGAAGGCGTCGGAGAGGTGAAGTATTCATTCTTTTTTATTTTTCATTCACTTGCTTTTGTTTCATTTAGATTTCGCAGTGTATATTAATACACTGTGAAATCTAATGGGCGGCCACAGCTGTCAAAGAGAGGGAGGAGGAAGCAGGATTCTTCCTCCCCTCTGGGAGAATACGCAGAAGTAGCAGCGTAAACAATTGACATATCAATTGTTTACGGAGCTGCGCTTTCTCCCGGAAAACGCAGTGCGTATTTTTACGCAATGTCTGCACTGCAAAGTGAATTTCACATTCACTTTGCAGGCAGACAAAAGGCACATTGCGTATTTTGAAAAGCGCGCGTAAAAAAAACGCGGTAAAATACGCAATGTGTGAACATAGCCTAAAACATCTTTGAACCTCCATCATATTTAAATATAGGTACTGTTTTCTTTTCTTTGCAGACCTTATTCAGTTTTTTGTAAAGAGTAGAATGATCTGCTTTACCAAAAAGCTCAATCTTGGTCTCATCTGTCCACAAGATGCTTCCTCAGAATGATTTTGGCTAACTCACATATATTTTAGCAAAATGTAGTCTAGCTTTTTTACATCTCTATGTCGGCAGTGGGGTCCTCCTGGGTCTCCTAACATAGTGCTTCATTTCATGTGGCCAGATAGTATGTATCAGTGTCAGCGCAAACTAAGCCTGCAAGATTGCTTGAATTTCTTTGGAAATTGATTGGAGCTGCTTATCCACCATCTGGACTATCCTGCAATATAATCTTTTATCAATTTTACTCTGCCATCCATGTCTAAGAGATTAGCTACAGTGTCATGGGTTGTATATTTATTAATTATGTTACGCACCATGGACAAACGAACATTAAGATCACTGGAGATGGACTTGAGGTTGTTCATATTTTTCAACGATACTGATTCTCAAGTCCTCAGACAGTTCTCTTCTCCTTTTTCTGTTCTCTATGCTTGGTGTGGCACACAGACATACAATGTGAGTCAACGTCTTCTATTTTTATATGGTTTCAACTGTGATTTTCATATTGCCCACAACTGTTACTTGACATAGGTGAGTTTAAATGAACATCACATGCTTTAAAAAAAAAGATGTTTGCCCACAATTTTGGAAAGGTGCAAATAATTTTGTAAATTTTGGGATTTTGTGGAAAATCACCGTATATCCATTGTACCGTATATACTCGTGTATAAGCCGAAACCCCTAATTTTACCCTCCAAAACTAGGGAAACTTATTGACTCGAGTATAAGCCTAGGGGGGAAAATGAAGCAGACTCTCATCACGGTATACAGCCCCTCTCATCATGATAAATGGCCCCCCATTACTGGTATATAATCTCCCATCACTGGTATACAGTTCCCCCCCATCAGAGGTTACAACCCCCATCAGTGGAATACAGCCCCCCACCAGTGGTATATACAGGCCCCCATCAGTGATATATACAGGCCCCCCATTAGTGGTATATACAGGCCCCCCATTAGAGGTTACAGCCCCCATCAGTGGTATATACTGCCCCCCATCAGTGGTATATACAGGCTCCCCCTCAGTGGTATATAAAGCCCCCCATTAGTGGTATTTACAGGCCCCCCATCAGAGGTTACAGCCCCCATCAGTGGTATATACAGCCCCCCATCAGTGGTATATACAGGCCCCCCCTCTGTGGTATATACAGACCCCCATTAGTGGTATATACAAGCCCCTCACCAGTGGTATATACAGGCCCCCCATCGGTGATATATACAGGCCCCCAATCAGTAGTATATACAGTAATAGCTCATCCATATTTATCCCTGTCGCTCTCTCACCACGCATCCTCCGGTCTTCTTCCTGCTTGTACCTTGCTTCTATTCCTGCGGCGGGCGCAGCAGCGATGACATCATTGCTTCTGCACCGGTCACATGACCCCGGGTACAAGCAGGAAGAAGACCGGAGGACGCGCGGTGAGAGAGCGACAGGGATAAGTATGAATGAGCTATTATTTTACAGGTGTGCGTGTGGCGCCCCGCAACGAGTGCATCACAGGAAGGTATTGCATCCCTGACTGAAGATGTAATATCTTCCGTCTCAGTGATGAAATAGTTAAATCCAGAGCTCCATGTACCACATGCACTACTCAGAGGTAGAGGACCAATCAGTTCCTGGTGGGAGGAGTGTAAGGTGTAGTGTGGGGGAAGCTAGAAGGGGAAGAAGAGAGGAGTTGGAGTCGTGTTCAGGAAGAAGGAGGAAAAGGAGCAGGAGTCTGCACAGTGCCGTGCAGCCCTGGAAAGGCAACCTAGCAGGGAGGGCACCATCAAGCGGTGACCCAGACAAGAAAGCGGGCAAACAGCAAAAGCAACGGGGTCAAAGACACCCATGCCCAGTCCTACCGGACACCGGTTCCGAGGCAGTCAGTCGTCTACCGCTGTCCTGCAAAACCGGAGTGAAGGAGTAGCTTTATAGGAGCGCCTCACTACAGCCACGATTTCCGCAGCCTTACCAGGGGGGAACCCTCCACAGGAGTTTAGGACCCTCTGTATCCGGTTGAATAACCTGGAACAGGAAAATCCACTAAAGAAACCCGTATTCTACCTGGTACAACAAGGCAGCGACGGCAACAAGAATAGGACAGTTAGTAACAGAGGAACACTGTGGAGCTCTGGACAGAGACTATTCACTATTGGGACCACCCGGTCCGTTACCTAAAGAACTGTGTTACCGTGTACCGTGTATCACTTCAGTAAAGACCCGTTACAGAGGAGCACCGTGTCAGTGCAATCTTTCCAGAACTGTTATTAACCCTTGCCTTCATCAATCAACCGAGCTGCCGTATTCATTCCAGTGCAGCTCCTGGCCCTGGGGATTACTGCTCATCCTGTGGGGAGCATTCCATCTAGCTGCCGCACATCCCCCGGAGGCCCAAGCAGCACTGGTGCCATCACCGGACTCCCACATGTGGCGTCACGAGACAATCAAGACTTTATCCCAATCCCTTATCCCTTTCATTTGACCACCGGGCCCCACAGCCTCAGGCGTGGAACCGTGACAAGTGAAGCATCGCCTGAGACCTGAGAATTCGGCAACGGTGAGTCATGCGGCAGCAAGGGGGGCCTGTATACCACTGATGGGGGGGGGGGGGTGCTGACATAGTGCAATGTAATATGCACCGCTCCCCCCTGCCGCTGATGGACAGGGGGATGCAGTGCATATTGCATTGCACTAATGAGCGGAGGCACGTGACCGCCCACTCCTATTACAGCCAGCTCCTGATCACCGCCCCCCCACTGAGCCATCACTGTGACTCGAGTATAAGCCGGGGGGGGCACTTTTCAGCACAATTTTTGTGCTGAAAAACTCGGCTTATACACGAGTATATACGTATATTTTTTTCTATGTATTTTTATGTTTTCTAATACACATAAATGAAACAAGCATGTTTATTACAAGCCATGTGTGATTGCAATGATTTTGTAGGAGAAATGCTTAAGTTTCTGGAACAATGTCAAGGGTGACAACACTTTTGGCCATGACTATAGCTCAGGGGTCCCCAACCTGTAGCTCAAGAGCAAGATGAGGGCTCGTGGTATATGGTTCGCAATTGTCTTCCAGCTTGGTGCATTAGCACCAGGTCTAGCAAACAGTTATGAAGTAAGTATGAGTAGCCCCACAAAAAAGAGTAGATCTTGATAGAGGTAAAGTAGAAACTCCTGGATCTTTTGTTACTATCTCGGTGTGATTTCTGTGGAAAAGCTTTGGCTTTCATTATACTGATGATAGTGACTCCGGGTGCAACTACTGTGAGGGAGCAGGAGCTGGATGCGGCTTGTAAATCTCTCTCAGAGCTGAATGTAGCTCACAAAAACCTTTCAGAGCTGAATGTGCCTCGCGATTCTAAGAGCTGGATGTGGCTTACAAACTTCTCTCAGAGTTGAATGTGGCTCATAAACCTCTCTCAAGGTACCTTTACACGCCGCGACGGCAGGCTGGATACATCCCGCTACTTCACGTGCACGAGCACGCTCAAACGGTTACAAACGGTCAACGCACCCTCTTTACACGCCGCCACAAGGTTCGCTACGCCACGCTACATCTATAGCTAGCTACATCGCCGGGTGTCTCAAGTAGCCAGCTGTAGCTCATTTACACACCGCTATAACCAGCTACTATGGGCGTACCTGGTGCAGCAGGGCCAGCACATAGGCGTGCCACAATTGTGGATTACGAGCCGTCCGTACGCTGATAGGACGAAGCAATAACATCCTGATTGGGCAGGCATCGCAGGAGGCTGAGTAATACAGCACGCTCGAGCGATTGTGTAGTGTGACTCGTCAGCTCCTTTAAATATGCGTCCCTATGCAGCGACTACCAATCGTCATGCAGCAGCTTCCACCAATGATCGCACATGGGGCGCGGTAACACGGAGCCAGGGTCACGCCTTCGCTACATTGCAGCTACATCGCAGGCTGTCCAGAGTTCCCTTCCGTTGCTTCTTTACACGCCGATACAGCTCGCTACCATCGGCGATGTAGCCATCAGTTTTCGAGCAGACCTAGGAAACAGATGTATCTGTTGCCGGCTGTAGCGTCACGTCTTCAGACGCCGCTACGACGGGCAACATTGGCGCTACAAGCTACATTTGTAGCCTGTAGCGGGATGTATCCAGCCTGCCGTCGCGGCGTGTAAAGGTACCATCAGAGCTGGATGGGGTTCACAAACCTCTCTCAGAGCTGGATGTGGCTCACAAACCTCTCTCAGAGATTAATGTGGCTCACAAACCACTCTCAGAGCTGGATGGGGCTTGCGATCCTCTCTCAGAACTGAATGTGGCTATCAATCCTGATTCAAAGATAGATGTGGTTCCCAGGATCAATAAGGTTGGGGTTCTCTGATGTAGCTGTGGCGCCCCACTACGTAGGTCCTACAATGAACACAGAAAAGCGGTGTAGTACTCCACTGCAATTGGGACAATGGTCACAAGATGGAGCCCTAGAGCTGCACTCACATACTAGGACAGTGGTGGGAGGAACCCCGGGAGGGTCTTAGCAACCTCTAGAGGGAACCGGAGAGCTCAGTCAGTCAGTCAGTTAGTTAGTGAGTGGAGGAGAGTCGAGTCAGAGGGTCGGAGGAGGAAGAGTGAAGTTGGAGGGAACCAGGCAGCCAGCCTGAAGCACCAAGAGGGTCATCTCGGCTGAGGGGCCCTGAAGGAACAGATCCCAAAAGTAATGAAGAAAGCAAGGAAACTCAGGATTGCAGAGTTAACTTGAGTGGGGTGCGAGTAACGGATAGCGTTTACCCCATAGGAAGAAACTCGGGTACCTGAGCCCGCACCTGTGAGTACTCCAAGTCTCACAGAAAATCCGCTAAACAGGGATATTATAAATATGGCCCTGAGTCCCAAAGATCCCACAAGAGGGAAGCCAGAAGCGCAGTAGGCAGCTGCGGCATTCAATAGAAGGTTAACCCGACAGGTACAAAAGGGAGAGGAGACACAACAAGAAGCAGCAGGAGGCCAGATTATCTACAGGAGATCAGGCTTCACACTGGGAATAGAATAGAAGGAAAAGAAAGAAACATAAAGGAGAGTTCCATCTCAAGCCAGACATCCCAATTGCAGCCAGGAGCATTCGCCAATATACCATCTAATGAACTGTTGAACTGTAAGCTGAAAGAAAGAGTTCAAGTAAAGTTACCCGGTGAAGTGAAGTTTTGACTCTGCTGCATCCTTTCAATTACAAACTGTTTTTTATTCCAGCATTACTGCCCGGTGGTCCAGTCCCGCCTGCGGGGACTATTCCATCCAAGCCGCAATACCAGAAACCACCAGAGGACTGTGGCGGCGCTGGTGATCATCACCAGACTCAGCAGGTGGCGTCACGACAAAGACAACTTGTACATAATCCCCTGTAAATAGAAATTCCCAAAAACAATTTCAGTTGACCCCCAGGGCCACGGCTCTGCGATGGCCACCCGTTAATTCCCTGACTAGAAGAAGAGAACCCCGAGAGCCGAGTACCCCACAGCCCTGGGCGCCCGCGTCATAGCTGATGAATGATAAGCCAAAGATAATTTCTCTGTGAACTTGTTTGCTCAATTTTCAGTCCATGTGAAAGTACTTCAAATTCTCAAGTTGTTTTTGGGGACCGTACATCAACCGGAACTTTGAGATGATTGAGGAATTATTCTGATTAATGGCTTACAATAGTAAACTGAACAATTGTCCCACCCATCAAAGACTGCTACTCGAAAGTTAGATGCATGATCTGTCTTTCTAATCACACTCTCTGAATTTACAAAGATTAATGTAAACCTATTACCAATTGTAACATAACCTCATATATACTGTACATAATAGACAGGGTCCCTCTTAACCAACCAAGTCCTAAGCAAAATTTCAAGATAAACTCTTGTAGCAAAGCACCTGGAACACATCTCCTAAGCACAACAGTTGATTTACGCCCCTGTGTTTATAATAAAGCCCAGTCACTGGGTGGCCAGCTCAGGTTTGGAAGGTTTGCAGAGTTTGCTCCTGGCAGGAAAAATAATCTTCTATGGGTTTTTTTTAAGGAAAATGTTAGAAGATGTCAACAAAATAAAATAAGTATGTATGGACAATGTATATCTCACTGGAAATATTGAAACCGTACAAAAGAGAATACAACAGCACGATTGTTAAATAAATCTAAGGGTACCGTTACACGTCGCAACATTGCATGCAATTTTACTTGCAACTTACTGGTTGCAGTGAAATCATGGACACATTGTTACATTTTGTTGCCGTGTACAAATGGAACAATGTGTCCATGATTTCACTGCAACCAGTAAGTTACAAGTGAAATTGCATGCAATGTTGCGACGTGTAGCAGTACCCTAAAGTTTACAAAAGCAAAGCAATGAATAAATTGCATGATGTAGCAGTAAACACATTCGCAAATCAAAATTGCATTGTCAGGAGGACTAAAGGCCCCGTCACACCTGGCGACGGGGCTGGAGATGTCGGCGGCGACTGGTGGTTGCGCGCACGCTATGGCGCCCCGCCAGCGTTGCCGTCCCCATTTACATGGGGCGACATCTCCAGCCCCGCGCCGGCGAGCTGACAGGCGGCATTGCCGCCGGGGTGTCTGAAAACCCCAAAACCCCAGCGACGATGCAACACAATGTGAGCCTATGGCTCCCATCACCTGACAGGTCGCCGGCGGCCGGTTACATGGGGCGATGTGTGCACATCGCCCCAGATCGGTCGCCTGGTTTCAGAGCACCGCTCTGAAAGCCGGCGACCTCCCGGCGGCGCCGACATCGCCCCTTTACATGAGGTGACATAGGGGCAATGTCGCCACCGATAGGCCCCGCCCCTACATCACCTATGTAATTGGCGGCGATGTCGCCCTGTGTGACGGGCCCTTTAGGGTACCTTTACACGTCGCAACATTGCATGCAATTTCACTTGCAACTTACTGGTTGCAGTGAAATCATGGACACATTGTTCTATTTGGTTGCCATGTACAAATGGAACAATGTGTCCATGATTTCACTGCAACCAGCAAGTTGCAAGTGGAATTACATGCAATAGTCATCAACAGCAGGAACAGGGCACCGGAGCGCAATAGCTCCCGGGAGCAGCAGCAAACAAGGGAGGCAACAGTCCAGAAGCCCGGCGGTGCCAGCCTAGTAGCACAACACGTAATCCAGCTTATAGAAGAAAGACGGCACTCACCGGTGTAGTTTTCGTGCGTTTATTTCCGATCGCACATTACTTGGTGCAGGGAGGGGGACAGTGCTGAGGGGACGACGGCACCGTTTCGCGCTACAATGCGCTTCCACGGGTCATAGGTTAATGGCGTGCAACTCACTTCCTATATAGGAGGAGTCTGCAACATAAATTGACATCACCATTAACCCTTAACATGTGAATACATATACATCTTTAAAACAAGATAACACTTATCACTGGCTATGATGAAGGAAGAAAGTGAACATTACCAATCATACAAAAACGATTATTCTGTCATTAAATATTAAATAAGACACAACAATAATCTAGCTGAAAAAAGCCACTCCGGGCAGAGTAACCAAGGAGACCAGAGCGCGAATCAAATGCAGCACACCGCTGTTAATAAACAGCCATTTAGCTACCTAGTGCTGACAAAAAAGTCAGACGAACCAATCGTAGATCCACAGATAGTGCAGGTAGGAAGCTATATCGGCATGACCAACAGGACCAATATGCCTGCTTAGTGTATTTTACTATTAATTGCAAAACGCATTCACTTATAATATATAACAGTCAATCATTGACTGCGGGCAAATCAAGTCCTAGGGCCTTAAACAACCCACCCTCTAACTCAAAACCCACGATCGGTCGTCACACTGGCACCCGTTTCAATTTGTATTTTTATCTTTTAAACGTTATATCGTTATTGTCATTGTTTCAATAGCCGCTCTGGTGTCTCGACCACAACCGCCCGGAGTACAAAACTGCCGCTTTTTTCTTCTGGAACAGCTGTTAGCAAACGACCAAGCACTAGAGACGCTGCAAAGTTGAACATTTGTAAAGTGACAAAGAAACAAAGGAAAGCAGTCTTAAGGAACTCAACAGAAAAGGCACCCTATGTACAAACAGGCAATGGAGGTATTATTCAAATATACAATCTTTAAGCAAAACCTCGACTTACCAAGGACCAACCTAAAGGAAGACGGCCATATCTATCTTCTCATTCAAGCCCGCTGGACCCTGAGCATGTGCATTCAGGATCCAGTTGGCTTCAGTTTGTAGCAGCTTTTTATGTAGATCTCCACCCTTTTTTGAAGGAAAAATTCTCTCTATGCCCGCAAACTTCAGCACTGTGGGATCGCCACCATGGTTATCTCGAATATGTTGAACTAATCTAGGGGACCCTTTACCAGTGAGTATTGAGTTAAAATGCTCTCTTACTCTGACGTTCATTGAACGTATGGTCTTCCCTATGTAGTATCTTTGACAAGGACACCATATAATGTACACAACCCAACTGGTGCGGCAATTAATGAATGCTCTTGTTTTATTAACCAATCCTCCGATTTTCACCGTGGGGCCGCTCTCCAAATACTTACACCAGTTGCAATGTGCACACTTGAAGTTCCCTTTTAGTGGGTGCGAATTTAACCACGAGGCGTTACCCTGTAAATTTTTAACCCTTTTTTGTACAAGGAGGTCTCCAAGATTTTTACTTCTCCTGTAGGTCGTGACCAATTGTGGTGATACTTTTGAAAAGGCTTTATCTTTTTCAATCACATGCCAGTGTCGTTTGACTGCTGCCGTGATGATATTGTACATGGGGCCGTATTTGAAATTAAAATAAAATTTCCGCGACCCCCCGTTGTTGTTATTAGGAACCAATTCCGACAGACCCTCCTTCTTTTTGCCTGAGTACCGCTGTGCTCTCTCTGTAGCCTTCCTTAAAATATCAGAGGGGTACCCTCTATAGGACAAGTTTTTCATAAGGGCTTCCGCCTGAGATAAAAAACCTTCAGAAGTGTTATTTAGCCGTTTTAACCGCAGAAGCTGGCTAAACGGCAATGCCGCTTTTGTAAATTCAGGGTGGGAACTTCTGTAATGGAGTATGGAATTCGTTGCTGTCTTTTTCCAATGGATCTCACTGATAGGGGTTTGGTTCGTTCTGTCTTTAAGAAAAAGACAGCAACGAATTCCATACTCCATTACAGAAGTTCCCACCCTGAATTTACAAAAGCGGCATTGCCGTTTAGCCAGCTTCTGCGGTTAAAACGGCTAAATAACACTTCTGAAGGTTTTTTATCTCAGGCGGAAGCCCTTATGAAAAACTTGTCCTATAGAGGGTACCCCTCTGATATTTTAAGGAAGGCTACAGAGAGAGCACAGCGGTACTCAGGCAAAAAGAAGGAGGGTCTGTCGGAATTGGTTCCTAATAACAACAACGGGGGGTCGCGGAAATTTTATTTTAATTTCAAATACGGCCCCATGTACAATATCATCACGGCAGCAGTCAAACGACACTGGCATGTGATTGAAAAAGATAAAGCCTTTTCAAAAGTATCACCACAATTGGTCACGACCTACAGGAGAAGTAAAAATCTTGGAGACCTCCTTGTACAAAAAAGGGTTAAAAATTTACAGGGTAACGCCTCGTGGTTAAATTCGCACCCACTAAAAGGGAACTTCAAGTGTGCACATTGCAACTGGTGTAAGTATTTGGAGAGCGGCCCCACGGTGAAAATCGGAGGATTGGTTAATAAAACAAGAGCATTCATTAATTGCCGCACCAGTTGGGTTGTGTACATTATATGGTGTCCTTGTCAAAGATACTACATAGGGAAGACCATACGTTCAATGAACGTCAGAGTAAGAGAGCATTTTAACTCAATACTCACTGGTAAAGGGTCCCCTAGATTAGTTCAACATATTCGAGATAACCATGGTGGCGATCCCACAGTGCTGAAGTTTGCGGGCATAGAGAGAATTTTTCCTTCAAAAAAGGGTGGAGATCTACATAAAAAGCTGCTACAAACTGAAGCCAACTGGATCCTGAATGCACATGCTCAGGGTCCAGCGGGCTTGAATGAGAAGATAGATATGGCCGTCTTCCTTTAGGTTGGTCCTTGGTAAGTCGAGGTTTTGCTTAAAGATTGTATATTTGAATAATACCTCCATTGCCTGTTTGTACATAGGGTGCCTTTTCTGTTGAGTTCCTTAAGACTGCTTTCCTTTGTTTCTTTGTCACTTTACAAATGTTCAACTTTGCAGCGTCTCTAGTGCTTGGTCGTTTGCTAACAGCTGTTCCAGAAGAAAAAAGCGGCAGTTTTGTACTCCGGGCGGTTGTGGTCGAGACACCAGAGCGGCTATTGAAACAATGACAATAACGATATAACGTTTAAAAGATAAAAATACAAATTGAAACTGGTGCCAGTGTGACGACCGATCGTGGGTTTTGAGTTAGAGGGTGGGTTGTTTAAGGCCCTAGGACTTGATTTGCCCGCAGTCAATGATTGACTGTTATATATTATAAGTGAATGCGTTTTGCAATTAATAGTAAAATACACTAAGCAGGCATATTGGTCCTGTTGGTCATGCCGATATAGCTTCCTACCTGCACTATCTGTGGATCTACGATTGGTTCGTCTGACTTTTTTGTCAGCACTAGGTAGCTAAATGGCTGTTTATTAACAGCGGTGTGCTGCATTTGATTCGCGCTCTGGTCTCCTTGGTTACTCTGCCCGGAGTGGCTTTTTTCAGCTAGATTATTGTTGTGTCTTATTTAATATTTAATGACAGAATAATCGTTTTTGTATGATTGGTAATGTTCACTTTCTTCCTTCATCATAGCCAGTGATAAGTGTTATCTTGTTTTAAAGATGTATATGTATTCACATGTTAAGGGTTAATGGTGATGTCAATTTATGTTGCAGACTCCTCCTATATAGGAAGTGAGTTGCACGCCATTAACCTATGACCCGTGGAAGCGCATTGTAGCGCGAAACGGTGCCGTCGTCCCCTCAGCACTGTCCCCCTCCCTGCACCAAGTAATGTGCGATCGGAAATAAACGCACGAAAACTACACCGGTGAGTGCCGTCTTTCTTCTATAAGCGGAATTACATGCAATGTTGTAACGTGTGAAGGTACCCTTAGGGTGTCCGGTCGGCCCCATAGTCTCCCATGTTAGGGAGCGCCGGATTGCCCTGGATCCGGGAGGATCCGGGTGAATCCGGGAGGATCCAGGAGAAGGCAAATGTGCCACAAACAGGAAGTTGATATCACCAACCATTCCCATTTTATTTAGGTGCATCCATATAAATGGCCCACCCTCTACAATGAAAAGGAAGTTTTATTAATACTAATATGTATCGTATCCATTATTGCCAGTACCTTGTAGAAGAGAATTTATGATGATGAAAGTTAACTCTGTCATCACTTTACCAGTTTATTAAGGTGCTGTAAAAGTCTCTTAAGTTTACAAGTGGTAGAGGTGAGTCTTTCAGCCATCAACCCATTTTTTTTAATTTTTTTTTATTTTATAAATTTCAATCTTAGACTTTCCCTTTAGACATTTTGTTTCAAGGAACAGACAAACAGAATAAATGTCAAAAATGGAACCGTTGCATAATTGATGCAAATGGAAGCAGAGGGAAACCACTATGTATTATGGGGATGGTCTGAGTTCTGTTTTGTTTTGATTGTTTTAGGAATGGCAGAAAAAGTTTTCCATGATGCGCTTTTTCTTCTATTCTAAAAGATAACAAAACAGAACCCAGACAGACCCTATTATAATCAGTAGGGCTGTTCTGCTACTGTTTGCATCAGTTATGCAAAACATTTTGTTGGATATTATCTCCTAATTCCTTTTGTCTATCCCTAAAATCAGAACAGTCAAACAAAATGTGAGCATATCCTTACATGAAGGAATAATGTATATAAAGTTTAAATGTAATGACATCAGGGATGGCTAAGGCTGGCTTCACACTACAGCTTTGTTCCTGTCCGTGGGATCCTGTTTTTTGCAGGACCCCACGGACAGGAACAGACAGGCCCGGATTGTAAACTCCGGATGCCATTTCTGTGTCCAGATCCGGGATTTTGACAAATTCAGGCAAAGAAAGAGATGGGGGAGCCGAGCCTGCAAAGTACAGGCAAGTGGTGTCGACGCTGTTTACTTTCACTTTAGCAGTGTATTTACATACACTGCTAAAGTGAAATTAAATTAAGGAATGGTTAAAAATAAAAAAATAAATTCTCACCTGTCCCGCGATGCATCCACCTCCGATGGCTAAAGGACATTAATCAGCTGACCGGGAAGGGGTGGGGCAAACTGATCAGCTGATGGGTCACATGACTGCATCAAAGCGGTTTAAATCGCGCACCAAAATGGATCGGCGGATAGGCGATTTAAATCGCGCTGATGCGGTCATGTGACCCATCAGCTGATTGGGTTGCCCCGCCCTTTCCCGGTCAGTTGATTAGGGTCCTTTAACCATCGGAGGTGGATGCACTCAGCAGACAGATGAGAATTTATTTTTTTATTTTTAACCATTCCTTAATTTCACTTCAGTAGTGAATGTAGATGCACTACTAAAGTGAAATTACAGGAACAGCAGTTTTGCTCTGCATGCTCAGTACCCTAAAATCGGATCCGGGAAACGATCTGATTTGTTCCCGGATCCGGCACCCATAGACTCCCATTTTATAGGCGCCGGATCTTCCCAGATTAGTTTCTGTCCGGTTTGGTGCGATTTTTTCACCAGAGCCCAAAATCGGAGCAGTCTCCGATTTTGGGGCCGGGAAAAAACAGGACAGAAACGAATCCGGGACTGAACTTACAAAACTGGATGGCTATTTATGACCAATCCAGTGCCATAATACAGAGGAGACTGAAAACAATCCTGTTCTGTTCTTTTAAAAACGAACAGAACAGGATGGCAAAAACCGTGGTGTGAAGCCAGCCTAAGAGGACTTCACCATACTGCTTTGCAACAGTGACATCAGATCATCTAAGACAGCAAATCGGGTGGGGGGGGAGTTGGGGCTTTAACATTATCGTGGGGGGTAGGGTTGGGGCTATCACAGTGATTATAACAGATGACAGTGAGGCGCCCCCAGGCCGTGGGGGTACTCAGGAACCGGACTGCTGCTGCTGTCATTGGGGAGTCAAGGGGGTCATG
Source organism: Allobates femoralis (assembly GCA_033576535.1). NCBI lineage: Eukaryota > Metazoa > Chordata > Amphibia > Anura > Aromobatidae > Allobates > Allobates femoralis. The sequence continues at coordinate 237,167,287 of JARQOC010000003.1, forward strand.
ACCCGGTCCTTTGGCCTGGGCGTCAGTTGAAAAAGGGGATATGTACAGGGGAGGTTGTCGTGTTGCCACCCGTGGTATGGGGTCAGTGGGGACCACCGCTGCTGCAGAACCTCCGGGGATGATGGGTAGCAGCTGAGATGGGACGGCTCTCCACGGGTAAAGACAATCCCCGGGGCAGTGTAAATAGACTATGTGACGGATGTATGGTGACAGGCACAAGGAATAGGCAGACTCACTGTTTTGCAGTTTTCTCAGTCCTTTACTGGACCAGATGGTAAAAGCTCTCCACAGAGTCTTGAGAGCAACTTGGGGTTATTCTCACTCGACCGGGTCTTTGGCTCCCTTACTGTGCTTGTAATTTGGCTCCTGCTGCTGCTTAAGCTTGGCTGCCGGCTCTGTCTCATCATGTGTGGTACCGGTATGACAGGCAACTAGAGTCCTTTACTTATACCCTGTTCCCGGGTGTCAGTGTCTCTGAACTCTCTCTCCTTTGCTGTGTCTGTGGGTAGTGTGGCTGGGAATCTGGAACCCCCCACCATCCGATATTGACTGCCGGGATGTGTGACCCTGCACAGTCTCGGACTCTGGTGTCCGTTCTATGCACTTTTCCTCTGGGGTGAGCGCGGAGTTGCTCAGCCTCCCAGGTGTGTTCCTCCTCCTTTCCTCAGACCCTAGCCTTTGGCCTGGAGTTAGTCAGTGGACCTTGGGACGAGCTTAACACAGATCTTTTACACCCACGTCCTCTTCACAGTCCTCCCAGGAACTGAACTGTTCACAGTCCTCTCTGGAACTGCACTCACTTGCTCCTCTCCAGACCAGAATATATAGGGGAGCTCGCCCTGAACCCGGGCTTGGTCTTCCCCTTCTGGCCTGGAGGTGTTCGTGTTGTATGTGTGTTGCCTGATGAGAATACTCTTTGTTGCTCTCTTGTGACACCACCACCAAGGGGCAGTGATGACACTGTGGCACTTTGATTCAGGGGTGCCACAACAGCAAGCCAAGCAGCACCGTTTTGGATTTTATAGCCTAGGGATGGGAGGTTAAAGCATACAGATCATTACATAAGGATAGAAGAACGTTTATATCTGATTGTGATGTACTACAGCAGAACTGAAAAACATTGATAATGAGTGTTGTAGTCTTACTCCGTGAATGATAATCTACAGATTTATGTGATAGAGAGCTGCTAATGTAATAAGAACCTCTCTGATTCTTTGGTCCTAGGCAATATCTTCAGCCAGCAGAGAGAAGTGTCTGGTCACTAATCTGGCGAGATCTGCTTGAATGAGCCTGTTAATTCCACTTTCCTACACTGGAGAGCACAGTCTGTGTGACTGTGAATAGATTGATCTGTGATATACAGCAGTAACACCTTAAAATCCTTTTTTTTATCTTTTATACACTGCAAACAGTCACTCGGTCTTATTTTGGTTTCTGAAGAAAAATCCTGGAACCAAGGCTTGGGTGAGAAATGTTGACTCCTTACTTGACAGAAGGGCAAACCATAATTTTGTTTTTCAAAAACAAAAGAAAAGTCTTCACATTCCAGACGTTTAAACACACAATGTAAATGTTGTAAAAAATACATTTTTTGCACACTTTCTTGTTTTAATAATCCAAAATAAGATCCTTACATATGCCATGTGTAAAGCAGACATCTCAAGAGGGGATAATTTTTAGATCGTAGTAGTCTAAAACATCTGATACTACAGTAAATAAAATTAGATAGAACGCTGGTTATTATCAGTCACCATCTGCTTTCACCTAATTGTGATTGCGTTATTAAGTTTAAAAAGTGATTCAATACAATCCTAAGTGACCTCCGAGTGTTAGATATGTCTTGGCAGGGCAATTAGAGGGTTTGCAGTATTAAAGTTTGTGTCAAATTTATTAGTGGCATATAAAATTTTAAGGAAAATCTGACAAAGATAACAATTTTGAAGATCAAAAGAGCCCATCCTCTCTCCTAAATATGCAAATGATCACTTCAGGGATGAAGCAGGTAAACTCTAATGCCACCTATTGAAAGTAGCAATTCTAAATGTCATAATTGACTCTTTAACAAGCCTTTCCATATGACTTGCCAGATTAGAGCCCCAAATCTGCAGACGCTGCGTTTCAGGGTAATTGCTCCTCATCAGTGCTGTGTATGGGATCTGATCTGGCTGTATGAAAGTCTAAGACCTCTAGACCCTAGACCTCTACAATCATGGCCAAAAGTTTTGAGAATTATACAAATATTAATTTTAACAAAGTCTACTGTTTCAGTTTTTCTAATGGCAATTTGCATATACTCCAGAATGTCATAAAGAGTGATCAGCTTAACAGCAATTACTTGCTAAGTCAATATTTGGCTAGAGAATGAACTTTAACCCCCAAAACACATTTCAACATCATTGCAGTCCTGCCTTAAAAGGAGCAGCCAACATCGTTTTAGTGATTGTTCCATTAACACAGATGTGGGTGTTGATGAGGACAGGGCTGACGAACAATCAGTCATGATTACGTAAGAATGACACCACTGGACACTTTAAAAGGAGGCTGGTGCTTGGTATCATTGTTTCTCTTCAGTTAACCATGGTTATCTCTAAAGAAACACGTGCAGACATCATTGCACTGCACAAAAATGGCCTAACAGGGAAGAGTATTGCACCTCAGTCAACAATCTATCGCATCATCAAGAACTTCAAGGAGAGAGCTTCCATTGTTGTCAAAAAGGCTCCAGGGTGCCCAAGAAAGACCAGCAAGCGCCAGGACCGTATCTTAAAACTGTTTCATCTGCGGGATCGGACTACCAGCAGTGCCGAGCTTGCTCAAGAATGGCAGCAGGCTGGTGTGAGTGCTTCTGCACGCACTGTGAGGCGGAGACTCTTTGAGCAAGGCCTGGTTTCAAGGAGGGCTGCAAAGAAGCCACTTCTCTCCAGAAAAAACATCAGGGACCGACTGATATTCTGCAAAAGGTACAGGGAGTGGACTGCTGAGGACTGATGTAAAGTCATTTTCTCTGATGAATCCCCTTTTCGATTGTTTGGGACATCTGGAAAACAGCTTATTCGGAGAAGAAGAGGTGAGCGCTACCACCAGTCTTGTCTCATGCCAACTGTAAAGCATCCTGAAACCATTCATGTGTGGGGTTGCTTCTCAGCCAAGGGAATCGGCTCACTCACAGTCTTGCCTAAAAACACAGCCATGAATAAAGAATGGTACCAGAATGTCCTCCAAGAGCAACTTCTCCCAACTGTCCAAGAGCAGTTTGGTGCCCAACAATGCCTTTTCCAGCATGATGGAGCACCTTGCCATAAAGCAAAGGTGATAACTAAATGGCTCAGGGATCAAAACATAGAGATTTTGGGTCCATGGCCTGGAAACTCCCCAGATCTTAATCCCATTGAGAACTTGTGGTCAATCATCAAGAGACGGGTGGACAAACAAAAACCAACAAATTCTGGCAAAATGCAAGCATTAATTAAGCAAGAATGGACTGCTATCAGTCAGGATTTGGTCCAGAAGTTGATTGAGAGCATGCCAGGGAGAATTGCAGAGGTCCTGAAGAAGAAGGGTCAACACTGCAAATATTGACTTGCTGCATTAACTCATTCTGTCAATATAACCTTTTGGTACTCATAATATGATTGCAATTATATTTCTGTATGTGATATAAACATCAGACAAACACAAATAAAGACCAGAGGGCAGCAGATCATGTGAAATATAATTTTGGTGTCATTCTCAAAACTTTTGGCCATGACTGTACTACCGTAAATATTAATGGGCTTCTTTATATCGGCTATGGTTCTACATCCAGTGTTGTAACATGAAGTTCATGGGCTGTGATACAAAGGCTCCAACGAGCCCCCCATTATTGCAAATGTTAAAAAGCAACAGTATATTTCTATAGGCCAAATGGAATTTTGGGGCCCCCTTGGTTCCAGGAGCCAAGTGCGACTGCAATCCCTGCACCTGTTGTAGTTACGCCCCTGGCTATACTTCATATATAAAAAAAAGACCACAAAACAATCAGATATACTATGAATAAGCATTAATTCACAGCCTATTTGTGTATACCACTCCAGGAACATGACATTTACAGATTCGGTGCACAAGTACTCTATAAAATCTATCTTCTACAATTACATAATAGCAAAAAAGCTGCTGCAGATCGCATCCCTTGAACTTCACATCCACAATTATTGAAATATCTATTTTTAGCGAGGAATCAATGGCATTTCCTTATGCAGGGTATCTGTTTTTTCACTGCCTGCAAATCAGAAACAGAAATTAAAGCTGTGTTTGGCTTGGAAGGAGCCAGCGTGCTTTATCTTGACATTTAGGTCTTCACTTTCTAGCAAACTAGAAATACCTAGCCATCACAACCAAGCCAAAACTCGAATACCTTGTATAATATGTTTAATTTATACAACTCATCACATCAAGGTTTGTTTGAATAATGGATAAAACTAAGGTAATTCATTTCCTTGTTATACAGCTTTTTTATTTTTAGGACTAAAGACTCGGTGTACTTTTGGTGAACTTAGACTAAAAATTTCCTTAATATGTTTAAAAGTGAATTAGATCCCACAAACCCCCATGGTGACATACCTTTGGTTTAGTAGAAGTGTGGGAGGTTTTGGATATTGTGTAATATAATGTATATAAATGCTAATATGAGTTATTATATAATGGCCATGGGAAATGAGCTATGTCTTCAGTATAAAAAGTCATTTGCTAAAGAAGTATCCAGCCTAAAACAACAACCCTTACACTTCTTATCATAGGAACCTCATCATGGGGTTCTATACATGCTGAGATAAACTGATCATAGAGGAATCTGCTGTTGAAAGTCCATATTATCATCTGTTGTTAATCAACTCTGATATGACTATAGGTGCTATTAAAACTCTAGAACGGTTCTGTGACAGAACGAGTATTTAATAGAACAGATCAACAGGCAGAGAAAAACAATGGCAAGATTTAGGGAGGGTCTAGAAAGCATCATTGTCATAAAGCCTATGGTGGCATCTAGTGGATTCCTAACGATAATACAGCTGGCCCGTTTAATCTCGAAAACCTTTTTCCTTGAGTCTTTCCTTTCTGATTTTTTAAAAATACTGTACCCTACGCCATAGAATATTAAAACAAATAATGATTTTTTTTAAATTATCAATGTTTATATTCTTATACTAGGTAATTATACTGCAAATTAGTTAATAAATAACATTTACCATATATTCACATCAGCATCTTTTTCCAAATATCCTCTTATATTGTCACATACGTTATGCATCAGCACACTGTGATTAATAAATACAGCAATGCCGATATTGACTTAATTTGGGATGGTCTGGCAGGCTTTCATCCCTAACTCTCCATGTGCCAAGCCATGGGTGCACAAGGTGCTGAGCCCTGAAGGGGGCACGTACCCCCAATATGTACTACAACAAAGAAATATAGGGCTCATCCACCTTTACTATTAAATTACAGGGGCACAAATACACTATGTGGCCAATATGTAGAAATATACATACACGTTGTGTCAGCAAACTGTGGTTAATGAATATATGAACTCCACTGTTGCTATATATACAATTGAAACAAGAAGTTTGCATATACTATATAAAAAGACATATTTCATGTTTTTTTTCTTTATCTGACATGAAGTCAGAATAAACCTCTCCCGTTTTAGATCAATTAGGATTACCATATTTATTTATATTTGTAAAATTCCATAATAATGAGAGAGAAAATGTTTTAAGGCACTTTTATTACTTTATGCAAAGTCAAAAGTTTATATAGTTTGAGGCAGTGACTGGGGTAATATATGACAGCCGTTATGTGTCTCCCAGAATGTGCTCCATATCTCTATAAGATCCCCTCCACTCTGGGTCTTTGAGGATCCCCATGTCCAGGCATGAGTTTAACCTGGACTGCAACACAGGGTGTGCTCTCAGTTGAAGCCAAGGAGGCAGAGCAGCAGGAGCTGTGAGACAGAGGCTGTGTGCAGGAAAACACAGTCCAGCTTGTGTGATGTTGGCTTTTGGACTCATACAAGTGTGTACAGGACTGTACTGTCTGCGTCCTGGAAACCTGAGGTCTGTAATCGCCTGGACTGGCAAATAAACTGTGTGTGGTATGAATAAGAGCCTGGGCCACTGCCTCCCGTCGTGCTTAACTAATGCTGCTACCTCACATATGGTGGAGAATGAGGGCAAAGTAACCTGGTTGCTAGCAGCAACAGCCCGGTAGTCGCCAGGCAGCAAAGCCATCAGCACGAGGCATAGGCATACTCCATTCATCCATATCCATTGTTAAGCCTGCCACGCTAAGGTTTACACCGGCGACTACCATGGAGAATTTGATTAAGCACCTGGTGCAGGCCCAGCAGCAACAGCAGATTACTGCACGGCAACAGCAGACTACTGCACAGCAACAGGAGCTCGCACAACAGGAAATGAATAAACTTTTGCTACAGCAACTGCAACAGCAGCAGGAACTCCTGACCGAGGTACTCCGTACGAGGACAACCACCCCACCCTCAGGCGAATATGATGACTCCGGCAACAGGAAAGCGGTAAGGTGTGCATTGCAAAAGATGACCCCGGGTGATGAAGTGGAAGAATTTCAGACGGTATTTGAGAGAATCACAGAGCAGGAGAAACTACCACCAGAACAGTGGGCTGAGGTGTTGGCGCCATATTTAATGGGAGAGCCCCAAAAAGCCTACCTGGATCTCTGAGCAGAAGATGCCAGGAACTATGGGTCCCTAAAAGGTGAGATCCTTGCCTGACTGGGGATTAACAGATATGTAAGGGCTCAGCGGGTAAGTCAGTGGTCTTTTGAGGCAGGTAAACCTGTACGGTCACAGGCATATAACTTATTGCACCTGGTGAAGAGGTGGTTGTAACCTGAGACTTTGAGCCCAGTATACATGGTAGAGAGGGTGGTGGTTGACCGGTTTGTGCGCACTCTGCCAGTCCCCATTCAACGGTGGGTGGGACAAGGTGACCGAAGTACCCTTGATCAGGTGGTGTGTTTGGTGGAGTGACATATGGCTACACAGGACTTGATCCAGGACACTGGGACTTTGCGTACAGCCCGTCGGTCCACATCCTCCAGACCAGCGGTTAAAGACCCCCAACCAGGTCCTGCGTTGGACTCCAGCCCAGACCCAGTCGAGACCACATCCCACTTTAAACAGGGCCGAAAGCCCATGTTCCCTAAACTGCACCCCTCAACAAGATTTACCCCCACTATGAGGTGTTGGCGATGCCAAGGACTGGGACATACGGGGACCCAGTGTCCACTCACCACCGAACCCGTGGACTGCGGGTACACCCGCCGGGGTTCAATGTATATCCAGACTGTGTGTACGGCGGATGTTGTTAAATCGGAGACTGAACCACATTTCTGCCAAGTGCATGTTAATGGGTACCCGGCGACGGACTTGTTATATTCAGGGAGCTTGGTGACGCTCGTGCATGCATCCCTGGTCCCTGGGATAAAACCCACCAGTCGGACAGTGCGGGTACTCTGTATCCATGGGGACCTCCGGAAATACCCTACAGAGGTGGTCACTATCACAACCCCATGTGAAGAGGTGCAACATGAAATGGGGGTGATGAAAACACTTTCCTATTATGTGATCCTGGGGAGGGATCTGCCTCTTTTCTGGACTCTAAGCAGGAGGCAATCCAATCCTCCTCAGGTAATGGACGGTCTGGGTCCTGAGCCCGAAGATCCCAAGACTGGGATACCTGCCGTAAGGGTCACCAATATAGGGACAGAGTGTAAACCCAACAGGTCTCCCCTAAAGGTAATTGCAGAAGAGCTCGAGACGGTCAAGCCAATTCCGAAGCTAGAGTTGTCTCCGGATAATTTCGGGACGGCCCAACTTCAGGATCCTAAGTTGGTCCATTCCTGAAGTAGGGTGACTGTAAATGATGGGGTGGTGCAAACGCCTAGCGCCGAGGTGAGGTTCCCCTATTTTGCCCTCAAGTGGGATCCACTCAATCAAGTGGATAGAATACAGGGGGATATAGTGGAGCAGCTGTTAATACCACAGCCATATCGCCGGCAGGGCCTAGAGTTGGCTCATAAACAGTTAATGAGTGGCCAATTGGGGGTTAAAAAAAAGCAGGAGGGACTTTTGCAGCGTTTTTTTGGCCCGGGGTCGGTGGGGAGGTAAAAAAGTTTTGCGAATCCTGCCCGGAATGTCAGCTAACCGTACCCGTGGTTCATTTCCGCAGTCCCTTGGTATCTTTGCCTATTATAGAGGTACCTTTAGAGTGGATAGCCATGGATCTGGTAGGACCAATTGTAAATACTGCCCGGGGGCACCAACATATCCTGTTAATAGTCGATTATGCCACACATTACCCAGTGGCGGTACCCCTCAGACATTCTGCAGCTAAGCCTATTGCTTGGGAGTTTTTTGCCGTGTTCTGTTGGGTGGGTTTGCCCAAGGAGATCCTTACGGATCAGGTGACCCCATTCTTGTCCAAGGTCACCAGGGAGCTGTGCAAACCTCTCTAGATTAAGCAGCTGTGTACGTCAGTGTTCCACCCTCAAATCGATGGTCTGGTGTAGCAGTTTAATAAAACAATGAAAACTATGCTCAAAAGGTTAGTCTCCAAGGATGCGAAGGACTGGGATATGTTGCTCCCTTATTTATTGTTCGCTATCCGTGAAGTGCCGCAGTCATCAATGGGGTTTTCGCCATTTGAGTTGTTGTATGGCCGATATCCCCAGGGGCTGCTGGACGTAGCTAAAGAAACATGAGAGCAGAAGCTCACCTCCAAAAAAGCGTAATTGAGCACATCATGGGTATGCAGGACCGAATCGCTGCTGTCATTCCAATTGTGAAGGAACAACTGCAAGATGCCCAGGCAGCTCGAAGAGCTAGGTACAATAGACAGGCCACTGTCAGGTCCTTTAACCCAATGAATCATGTGTTAGTATTGATCACCACAACAGAAAGCAAGTTCTTAGCTAAGTGGCAGGGTCCCTATGAAATCCGGGAAAAGGTGTTTCAACCAGGTAGGAGGAAACCGGAACAGATATACCATATAAACCTGTTGAAACCCTGGAAAGGCAGGAAAAGCATAGTTGTTATTCTACCCCTAGACCTAAACTCGTCCGGTCGCCTGCCTCTGGTTACAGTGGCATCGGGAGAGGATGAGACAGGAGTAAGGATAGGGGAGACACTCTCACAAAACAGCAGAGGCGGGAGGCCGGGAGGTTGGTACAGCAGAAAACGGATGTCTTCTCAGACCTGCCAGGCAGGACATCCATTATCCAACATGATATTGTCACCGAGCCTCACGCAGGGCCGGCGTTAGGGGGGGCAGACTGGGCAGTTGCCTAGGGCCCCCACTCTCTTAGGGGCCCCCAAAGGAGCTGAACTGAAAATAGCAATAAAACAGTGAAAAAAATTAAAAAATACACTTATTTGGTATCACTGCGTTCGTAAGAATCTAAGCTATCAATATATGAAGTAAATTAAACCAATTGGTAAATGGCGTAATGGGAAAAAAATAAAAACGCCAGAATTATGTTTTTTAGGCCACCACGTTGTTACAATAAAATGCAATAAAAGGCGATCAAAATGTTGTATCTGACTCAAAATGGTATCAGTAAAAATGTCAGCTCAGGGCACATAAAGTAAGGCCTCACATATCTATGTATCTTCAAAAATTAAAACATCATGGGTCTCGGAAAATAAAAAAAATTTTTTTTTTTTTTACAAATTTCTGTTTTGTTTTTTTTTATGATTGAAATAAAAATGATGTTCAGTATGTTCTTATTCTGACCTAGATAATCAACTTATGAAGTCACTCTTACCATATAACTACGGCCTGTTCCACATCTAAGGTTGGTGTGCGTTTTGCTAAATTTACCTTTCTAGCCGTTTTTACCGCTAAAAACGCATTAAAAACGCTAGTGTTTTTTCCCCCATTGATTTCAATGGGAACGCATGTAAAAACGCATGCAAAACGCATGTGCGTTTTCAAAAACGCAAAACGCATGCATTTTTGCGAACGCAGCACAAAACGTCTTCCCCGATGTTTTGGGCAGCATTGGCAAAAACGCATGCGTTTTCTGTTTTTGAAAACGCACATGCGTTTTTACATGTGTTTCCATTAAAATCAATGGGAACAAAAACGCATGCGTTTTGATGCGTTTTTGCGGTAAAAACGCATGGAAATGCAAATTGAGCAAAATGCAGCAAAGCGTTAGATGTGAAAGTGGCCTGAGCATTTAGGGCCCACTTTAACCTTTTGCCTAGGGCCCCACTTTGCCTAAAACCGGCCCTGGCCTCACGTAAAGGTGCGCATTAAGCCATACCGGGTACCGGAGGCTCGAAGGCAAGCTATCTCGGAGGAGGTGAAAAAAAATGCTTCACCTGGTGGTGACTGAGAGGTCCAGGAGAGAATGGGCCAGTCCCATTGTACTGATCCCAAAACCTGACGGATCGCTACGGTTTTGTAACGACGTCAGGAGGTGAAACGAAGTGTCCAAATTCGATCTTTACCCCATGCCCAGGGTGGATGAGCTGATTGAGAGGCTGGGACAAGCGCTGTATTTCACAACGCTTGTTCTGACCAAGGGCTACTGGCAGGTGCCACTGACAGAGTTACACCTGAGGGTCTCTATCACTATGTCCTCTTGCCTCTTGGGTTACATGGGGCTCCAGCCACGTTCCAGAGGCTGATGGACATAGTATTGGAACCACATCAGATGTATGCATCAGCGTACCTGGATGACACAATAATTTACAGCACCGAGTGGCAGACCCACTTGGTATAAGCAGTGGTAGATTCACTTAGAACTGCTGGTCTGACAGCTAATCCAAAAAAGTGCACATTGGGACTCACGGAAGCCTCACTTAGGGTACGTGATAGGCTAAGGGGTAATTAATCTCCAAATCAATAAAATCGAGGCAATCCAGAAATGGCCTCGACCTCTTACCACAAAGCAGGTAAGGGCTTTTCTAGGTATCATAGGGTACTATTGGTGGTTCATCCCCAATTTTGCTGGACTGGCAGCCCTGTTGACGGATCTTCTGAAAGGATAGAAGTCCATCATGGTGTGCTGGAATTCGCAGGCCGAGGAATCCTTCCTGGCCTTGAGAGTGGTCCTGTGCGGACAACCCGTTCTCGCCAATCCCGAATTTTGGAAGGAGTTTATCGTGCAGACGGGGACGGGCTGAGAGCGATACTGTCTAAATTGGTAAACGGGGAAGAACACCCCGTCACCTACTTAAGTAGGAAGCTCACCCCACCGGAGAGAAACTATAGCGTAGTGGCAAAAGTTTGCCTGGCCATAAAGTGGGCCTCGAAATCCCTACGCTATTACCTGTTGTGGCGACAGTTTCACTTGGTAATGGACCACTCCCCATTGGTCTGGATGCGGAATGCCAAGGAGCGGAATGCTAGGGTCACCTGGTGATATATCTCCCTGAAGAACTACAGTTTTACTGTGGAACACCGGGCAGGGAGGTTGCAGGTCAATGCGGATAACCTCCTGTCTAGGGTTCCTTGTATGGTGGATGGTGTTCAACCCCACAAGATTGAACAGAGGGGGGGTAGGTGAGGCAGTTACCAGGGTAATACATGACGGCCGTTATGTCTCCCATAATGTGCTCCATATCCCTATAAGATCCCCTCCACTCTTGGTCTTTGAGGATCCCCTTGTCCAGGCATGTGTTTAAACCTGGACTGCAACACAGGGTGTGCTCTCAGTTGAAGCCAAGGAGGCAGAGCAGCAGGAGCTGTGAGACAGGGGCTGTGTGCAGGAAAACACAGTCCAGTCGTGTGGTCTTGGCTTTTGGACATATACAAGTGTGTACAGGACTGTACAGGCTGCGTCCTGGAACCTTGAGGTCTGTAATCACCTGGACTGGCAAATAAACTGTGTGTGGTGTGAATAAGAGCCTGGGTCACTGCCTCCCGTCGTGCTTAACTAATGCTGCTACCTCACAATACATTTCATTAGTATTTGGTACCATTGCCCTTAAACTGTATAACTTGGATCAAACATTTTGAATATCCTTCCACAAGCTTCTCACTATACTTGGTAGGAATTTGGGCCCATTCCTCCCAATAGAACTGGTGTAACTGAGCCATGTTTGTAGGTTACCTTGCTCGCATCTGACTTTTCAGTTTTGCCCTTAAATTTTCAATGTGATTGAGATCAGGGCTTTGTGATAGCTAGTGATGAGTGAGTGTATTCGTCACTATTCACGATTTGCACGAATAGTACAGTATTCACATTACTCGTTATTCTGCGAGTTAGTGTACTCACCTCGCTATATTCGGATGTCCTGCCCTACAGTTTTGGTGCCTCCTTTGCAGCCACTAAACATGTCAGGCTTCGTAGCCAATCACAGTAATGCCGCAGACATCTTGGTCATCGTGTTACTGTGATTGCTTGGCCGCCCAGCATCATAGGGTCTATTTAAGCCCTGCCAACGCCATTTTGCCCGCATTGCATCCGGACCCAGCTTTGGAGAAGCAAGAGACAGATCACTGAGCTGCTAAGTCGAGTGTTAGGCGTCTTCATAACACAAAAGCCCTTTCCAGCGCTACCTCTAGTATACTACCTCAATATAGATTAGCAAGGGAGAGATATTGGAACAGGGACAGTTGAAAGGATCCATTCAGCAGCTGCATAATACCAACAAAACAATAGCTCTTTTGAGAGCTGAAGAGACACAGTACAAAGTTAGACCACAGGGAGGGCAAGGTTTAGTATCAAGAAGGGTCAGTGTAAAGGAGCAGTACTGCAAAATCTCCTACTGCCTGCTACAGACCTCGCACCACGCCATTTAACCCCCTGGTGTTTGAATCCACATTACTAAAAGACAGTTTGTCCAATGCAAAGCAGCAGTACTCCAAAATTTCCTACTGCCTGCTAGAAACCTCACACCAGGCCATTTAACCCACTAGTGCTTGTGTCCATATTACAAAAAGGCGGTTTGCCCAACGCAAAGCAGCACTCCAAAATTTCCTACTGCCTGCTACAAACCTCGCAGCAGTCCATTTAACCCGCTGGTGCTTGTGTCCACATTACAAAAAGGAGGTTTGCCCAAGGCAAAGCAGCAGTACCCCAAAATTTCTTACTGCCAGTTACAGACTTTGCACCATGCTATTCAACCTGCTGGTGCTTCTGCTGCCCACATTACCACACTAAAAAAGGTGGTTATTGCTCTCCACAAAGCATTATAATCCAATGATTTGCTACTGCCTGTACCAAGCACACACCAGGCCATTCCTCACTCTAGTTGTGAGATATAAGCTATTGCCCTCTGGTATCAGTCTCTAGCACGCCTAAGGGGTTAACCTCTTTTTCCAAGGCACCAATTATATATTTAAAGCACCTGTCTTTAGCTATAAGACTGCAAATCCATTGTTCCCTGGTATCAGCCGATGAGGAAAAGCCCAGAATTACATCAGGCAGTTACATTAGGGTATGTGCACATCTGACGTTTGTGCATCTCTGCAGAACGTCCAAAAACCGGTGTAGATTAGCAGAAACTGAGTTTTCTGTGCTCAGTTTTTGTTTCTTGTTTTTCTAGCGTTTTTTCCACGTTTTCCGCCCGGTTTTACAGCGTTTTTCTCGGCGGTTTTCTTGCTGTTTTTTCAGACTGGTCTCTGGTGCACTTGTTATGCTGGAACCGCTGGAAAAACGACCAAAAGAAGTCACTTGCTCTATTTTTGAAAACCGGTGGAAAACCGGTGGAAAAACTGAAAACGACCAGAAAAAAACGTTCTAATGAAGACAGCGTTTTCTAAACTCCATTGAGTATCATGTTAATCCAGCCGGTGGCTAGGATTAACATAAATTAACAGTAAACTGAGCGGAAACCGCCGACGCAACCCGGTAAAAAACAGCCCACAAAACGACTGATGTGCACATACCCTTAGTGTTAGGACCCAGTTAACAGAGATCGCCTCAGCGTGGCAACTGGGAGAATTATCGATTTGGCCATTTCCATAATACCAAGTATCTCTACTTTTTCATGTTTCAATTTTCTCTATTTAGAAATAAGTCTGTGTCGAGTGCAACTATTGTATATTTGAAATAGAATTGTGTTTTGTTAGCACCTTCATAGACAGGACTGAGTGCAGCATAATAATGTATATGTATACACATTACAAAAAGGCGGTTTGCCCAACGCAAAGCAGTAGTACTCCAAAATTTCATACTGCCTGCTACAAAGCTCGCACCAGGCCATGTTACCTGCTGTTTTTGTGGTGACATTTACGTAGGATTGTGCCACCAAAAATTCACAAATTAATACTACTACCATGTAATGCTGTGTGGCAGAAACCACACACTATGCAATTTTCTCCCTGTCAGTTTTGGGGGTCACATTTTGTTTGAAACCACAAGTATATACAGTTTGATATACGTACACTGTCCAATGCAGAGCGGCACTCTGCTAAGACAATTAGGACATAGGAATATTTCATAAGCAAAAATTGCAGCACTAAGCTTTCTAAATATGGCCATATTGATAAACCAACCAGTTATCAGTTTTTACTTTTTTCCAATTTGCCATAGCAAATTGTCATAGCAGAGTGCCACTTTTTTCTACTATTGTAAGTATTGTATTTGGTGTGCACTTGCGCTCACTGACAGGATTGAGTGCCACAGTCATTTTTGGATGTTAGTATGGGATTACACCTTCCCCGCCCTGGGCCCGTTTGAGCTAGTGTTCTCTGTTATCAGTTTTTCACTTTTTTCCAATTTGCCCATAAAAAAGGAGGTTTTTAACTCAGAGGCTGAAAATTTAGTATAGGGACCCAGTCAAGCAGACACGCCTCAACGCGGCAACTGGGTGGTTTATCGATATGGCCATATTTATAAAGCTAAGTGCTGCAATTTTTGCTTATGAAATATTCCTATGTACTAATTGTCATAGCAGAGTGCCGCTTTTTTCTACTATTGTAAGTACTGTACTTGGTGTGCACCTGTGCTCACTGACAGGATTGAGTGCATGATGTCCAGTGGGGATTCAAGGGGAATTTGGTGATGGGGTCCAGTAATGGAATCTGGCGAGAGGGTCTGGCAGTGTCCCACTGATGGTACCGTGCAAAGAGATACCACCAGCAGGTGGCATATTGGGAGACCCATCATTTGGGTGTTCCAATATGGCATCCGGCGTACGTCCGGTCGGCGCTTGGAATTGTGGTATTCATAGACAATTCAATAGAAATGGATGTCGAGCAAGATTAGGTAAGTATATATTAGACTTATATAGCACCATTAATTCCTTGGCGCCGTACATGAGAAGAAGTTACATACAAAATACAGTATAAACTGGGATTATGAGCATAATTTGTTCTGGGAATGTGTTTGTAATCCAAATGACTTGTATATCAAAGCAAATGTTCCCATAAGAAATAATTGAATAGCAAATGATTTGTTCCACAACCTAAAAATATTGACTGCATTCATATAAAATTATTACAGATCTGCAATTAATTGCAGTTATATGGTATACAGTATACATATTTACAGGAAGTTAATCATTTACAGTACCTAAAGTTGGCTTAAGAGCAGCGTCACATATATACAGTATCAAGTATGGAGAGCTCCATGTCCAGAGTACGGTGATTACGCAAAGGCCGGAACCGAGGAAAAGATCGTCGTTCATGCCCTTTGCGCATGCGCTAGAAGCGGTATTACTAGTATTGTAGTATATCTGCACAGGGAGGGAGGTACAGTACTGTAGAGGGGTGGGGAGGGTTTACATGTGTGACCACACTTAGAATACTGTGTACAATTCTGATTTCCGGTGTATAAGAAAGACATAGCTGAACTAGAGCGGGTCCAGAGAGGAGCAACCAAAGACATTAGAGGACTGAGGGGTCTGCAATACCATGACAGGTTATTAAACTTGGGGTTATTTAGCTTGGAAAAACAAAGGCTTAGGGGTGATCTTATAATAATGTATAAATATATGAGGGGACAGTACAGAGAACTTTCTAATGATCTCTTTACTCTTAGGCCTGAGACTGGGACAAGGGGGCATCCTCTACGTCTGGAGGAAAGAAGGTTTAATCATAATCACAGACGTGGATTCTTTACTGTAAGAGCAGTGAGACTATGGAACTCTCTGCCACATGATGTTGTAATGAGTGAGTCACTACTAACATTTAAGAAGGGCCTGGATGCCTTTCTTGAAAACTATAATATCACCAGTTATACATACTAGATTCTTTGATAGGGCGTTGATCCAGGGAATTAGTCTGATTGCCATATCTGGAGTCAGGAAGGAATTTTTTCCCCCAATGTGGAGCTTAGTGTTGCCACATGGGGTTGTTTTGCCTTCCTCTGGATCAACATTTTAGGATATGGGTTGAACTAGATGGACTTAAAGTCTTCCTTCAACCTTAAAAACTATGTTACTATGTTACACGATGCTCTTATTGCAAATCTTGCTTGTATACCAAGCTACAATTCATTAAAAATGTTACCTTGTCTTGGAAAATGCAAAACTGTGAACAAATTAAAAATTACAAACTGTTACGGAGTAAGAAGAACAATGTGGTCTTATTAGTACGGAGGGGAGAGGGGAGAGGATCCTGCCCTCACAGGCTTGCATTCTTTAGGAAGATGGGGAGGAGACAATAGGTAAGGGGTTGCATCAGCTTCGGTAGTGGTAAGGCGTAGTTGGTCATTGCAGGCTATAAGTTTTACTGAAGAGATGAGTTTTTAAGTTCCATCTGAAGGATCCAGGTGTGGTGGATAATTATTGATTCTAATTATTATTAATACTATTATTTGATTATAATCGAATGTGTAGGGGTGCAGAATTCCAGAGGATGGGTGATATTCGGCAGAAGTCTTGGAGGCAATTGGGTGAGGAACGAATAAGAGTGGAAGAGAGGAGGAGGTCTTGGGAGGACCGGCGATTATTTGCGCAAAGATTGGGAGATTAGTTCAGCGATACAGGGAGGTGACAGGTTATGGATGACTTTGTAGGTGTCACTCTTGGGAGTTAACAGAATCAGGTAACTGTATGGTTATGGGTGAAGGCATTCAGGGGGAGCTAAACTGACCCTTACACTGGGGGTCCCTGGTTCCCCTGCTCTCGGAGGTACCTCTGAAGGTGAGGAGGTCTGGGTCTCCACCCTATATCCTAAACTCCTGATTAGCCCTAAGCTGAGGGCCCCTACTTCCACCCACGGATCCGGAATCACAGCTACTCCCAAGCCTCACATCAACCCCTCAACCAGCATCTGAGCATAATAGTGAGTGGCAGCTCTGGAGTATAATATAGGAGGTAAGTCAGGATCAAGACCTTCACATCCATTCCTCAAGCAGCTCTTGAAGAAATGCAGACACAACACACAACGCAGCATCCAGCAAAGTCAGCGAAATCTAAGCACGTGACAGTAGGTCAGTGTTAGTAGTTTGAACTGGATTCGCTGTAGAATTAGGTGCCAATGGAGGGATTAGCAGAGGGGAGAAGCGGGGGAGTAACAAGGAGAGAGGTGGATTAGTTGGGCAGCAGAGTTAAGGACAGACTGGAAAGGTGCGAGAGTGTTAGCAGCTAGGTCACAGAGGAGGATGTTGCAACAGTTAAGGCGGGAGGTGATGAGGGTATGTGCAAGCATTTTAGCAGATTGAGTGTTGAGGAAAGAATGGACTCTGGAAATATTTTTGAGCTGGAGACGACAGGAGGTGGTGAGAGTTTAGATGTGCGGTCTGAAGGACAGGGCATAGTTAAGAATTACTCTGAGGCAGTGGATTTCAGTTGCAGGAGAGAGTGTGGAGCCATTTACAGTGATTAGGTAGGGAAGATACATGAGATGGAGGAAAGATAATGAGTTCAGATTTCTTCATGTTGAGCTTTAGAGTTGTGCACTCAAAAATCTTGATGCAAAGTGAAGTTTTGATTTAGAGCAATGTGAACAGAAAAGTTTCAATATATGTGACTTGTCAAAGATTTTTTGACGTTTCATCTATTCAGTCTTGATCACAAATAAAGGCGCTGAGTTAGAAGGGTTAACAAGTAGAAGCGATACATAACAACCTAAGTCTGCAAAAAGACAACGTGAAAGTTGCATTGAATACTGCATTGATCCAGCAAGGCATTACCTGAATCCTCTTGGTTTGTATTCATATATTATAGAGTCCCCAAGTTCCAGAGTGTAATATCCGTGGTTACCTAAGGTAAAGGGGTCTATTGTAGTTTCTATGTAGAATAATTGGGTCACCCCAGGGCCGTGGGGTACTCGGAACTGGGCAATTTAGCAGCTCTGGTGAGTCACAGGGGTCGAGACCCGGCTTCCGCGACCCTGGATTCAGTTGTAAAAGGGAGTTCTTGGCGTGATAGGGAAGGGGTGATAGGAAGTGTAGTTATTCGTGACACCACCTGTGGTATGTGGCAATTAGTGGCTACCGCTGTTGCAGGACCTCCAGGGATGATGAACGGGCTGCTGGGATGGAGCGGCTCCCCATGGGCAGAGCGGATCCCCGGGGCAGTGGATGTGGTAAAGGTGTAGGGTGCAGGATGGTGGGCGCAAAGCAACAGACAGACTCATGGTTTGTTGGTTCCTCAGTCCTTTTACTGGTGCAACTGTAATTCTGGCTGGTGTTACTAAGCGGAGTCCTGGCACCTGAAAGCAACTCGGGGTTCTCCTCACCCAGCAGGTTCTGAGGCCTCTTTGCTGTGCTTTCTAAGGGGTCTGTGCAGCTGCATAAGCTGAGCTGTTGGCCCTCTCTCTCTCTCCTGCTTGGTGCCGGTATGGCATGCAAATAGAGTCCTTCTCTAGTCCCACGTCTCAGGCGGCTGCTCCTTGGCTATATATGCTGCTTTGCCTCTGGGTACAGTGTGGCTGTGGAACTTGCCCCCACCTTCTGGTATTGGCTGCTGGGTGGTTAGGCCCTGCACAGCCTTGGACTTTGGTGTCCGTCCTTGGTGCTTTTCCTCTGGGGTGAGCACGACACCTCTCCGCTCCCCGGGCTCCTCTCCACTTCCTCAGACCCTTGCCTTGGGCCCTCAAGCTAGGCTTAGCTACCCTGGGACGAGCTTAGTGCAGCTACCAGTCCACAGGATGTCTTCCTCAGACATCCTAGGAACTGATATTACTCTGCCCCAGACCAGAATTTATAGGGGAGTTCACCCTGAACCAGGGTCTTGGTCTTCCCATTCGGCCTGGAGGCAGAAAGGTGTTGTGTGCTTTGGGTTTTGCCTGGTGTGAAGTACCTCCTTGCTCTCAAGCGTAACACTAACATTCGAAGGCGATAATGACACTGTGGCACTTGGACCCTGGAGTGCCACATTCCCCCTTAGTGAAATACAGTACTCTGGGACTGCAATAATTTTTCAACATGAACAATGCAATATTAAATGGCAACTGATATTGTACAGAGTCTCAAAAAAGAAAAATTACAAAAAACAATAAAATTAAAAAAACTGTCACTTTGGTGATTAGTCCTTCCACCATTGGCTGAAAAAATAAACTAAAGGTACCTTTACACGCCGCGACGGCAGGCTGGATACATCCCGCTACTTCACGTGCACGAGCACGCTCAAACGGCTACAAACGGTCAACGCATCACCTTTACACGCCGCGACAAGGTGCGCTACGCCACGCTACATCTATAGCTAGCTACATCGCCGGGTGTCTCAAGTAGCCAGCTGTAGCTTAGCGTACCACATTTACACAGCGCTACAATAAGCTAATATGGGCGGACCTGGTACAGCAGGGACAGCACATAGGCGTGCCACAATCTTGGATTACGAACCGTCCGTACGATGATAGGACAGCGCAATATCATCATGATTGGCCAGGCATCGCAGGAGGCTGAGAAATACAGCACGCTCGAGCGATTGTGTAGTGTGACTGGTCAGCTCCTTAAATATGCCGCCCTAGGCAGCGACTACCAATCGTCATGCAGGAGCTTCCTCCAATGATCGGTGATGGGGCGCGGTATCCCGGAGCCTGGGTCACGCCTTAGCTACATTGCAGCTACAGCCCCGGGTGTCCAGAGTTCCCTTCCGTTGCTTCTTTACACGCCGATACAGCTCGCTACCATCGGCGTTGTAGCCATCAGTTTTCGAGCAGAGCTAGGAAACAGATGTATCTGTCGCCGGCTGTCTCGTCACGTCTTCAGACGCCGCTACGACGGGCGATATTGGCGCTACAAGCGACATTTGTAGCCTGTAGCGGGATGTATCCAGCCTGCCGTCGCGGCGTGTAAAGGTAGCATTAGTCCTTACCACAACCAGGCCAGTGGCATTATGGTCCATATTTAATAAACATTCAATAATATGTAAAGGTTCATACAGTAAAGTCTCTGTAGGTGCATAAGCTTGGTGGTTGCATGGTTACGTATTTACATCTTACATGAAACAAGAAAACATATTTACATTTAAACCCTTTTGAACTGTTCTTTAATCCCTGTAACATGATGGGATCTGACCTTACTACGGTTTGATCTACGCAGTAAAGGTATTTCTGATGATCTGGTCTGATTTCTAGTGTCTGCTACTGGTGTTGTTCATGCACTATCCAGCCCGCTCACTACAGACGACACTACAATGTGTGGCCAGGTCCTCACTGCAAGCTACACAGCCCGCTCACTAGAGACGACACTACAATGTATGGTCAGGTCCTCAGTGCAAGCTACACAGCCCGCTCACTAGAGACGACACTACAATGTATGGCCAGGTCCTCAGTGCAAGCTACACAGCCCGCTCACTACAGACGACACTACAATGTGTGGCCAGGTCCTCACTGCAAGCTACACAGCCCGCTCACTAGAGACGACACTACAATGTATGGTCAGGTCCTCACTGCAAGCTACACAAACAGCTCACTAGAGACGACACTACAATGTATGGCCAGGTCCTCACTGCAAGCTACACAGCCAGCTTACTAGAGACAACACTACAATGTATGGGTCACTGGTGGTATATAATAGTGAAGACTTCAGAATGTATGTGATCTTGCCACATACTCAGGTGCATCTCAATGAATTAGAATATCATTAAAAAGTTAATTTATTTCAGTCATTCAGTACAAAAAGGGAAATGCATATATTATATAGAGTCATTACAAACACGAGGGATCTATTTCAAGTCTTTATTTCTGTAAATGTTGATGATTATGGCTTACAGCCAATGAAAGCCCAAAGGTCATTATCTCAGCAAATTAAAGTAGAGAGGATGAAGTGTTAAAAACTGCGCTGCTTTGTTCCATGAGACATCCAAGGGTGAATATGATATTGGTTTATTAGTCAACGCGTTTCAGGCCTCCATAAATCATGGCGATATGATATTGATTTGTCCTGAGGAAGGGCCAGGGAGCCCTGAAACGTGTTGACTAATAAATCAGTATTATATTTTTCACTATTTTATGTCTCGTGGAATACGGCAGCCTGGTTTTTAACCCTTCACTCTCCCTACTCTATATGCACCAGGCTGGTGACTGCAGCAGCTGTGATATGCTTTTATAGTGGTTGTGACTCTCACAACCACACAAGGTGAAACCTCTGATACCTACTTAAGTAATATTTGATTTCAGACCCTTCATCCTTCCTACTTTGATTTTCTGAGATAATAAATTTTGGGTTTTCTATGGTTGTAAGGCATAATCATCAACATTAACATAAATAAACACTTGAAATAGATCACTCTGTAATGACTATATAATATGTGTTTCACTTTAAAGTGAACCTGTTAGGCCGTTCTACCCCCCTCTTCTATCACTACTTGTCCCTGCACCTTGCTAGGTGATTCCTAACCATCCCTGTCTGACTTAAAAGTTTGAGAACAATGACTTATAACTTACATAGTTAAGTCCTGTGTCCATCTGGAGATTGGAAAGGCGGCTCCGGGGCTCCATTCTCCCTCCTCGCGTGCTCTCCGCACGCCCCGCTGGGCGTCGTCAGTCTTTCTTCTGTTCCACCTCCTGTTTGAAATTACTGCCTTCCTGCCTGCTGAGCGCAGGATCTACTCTTTGTTCTGTGACCGGCCGGTCTGCGCATGCGCCGCTCCTGCCTAGCGACAGCAACAATACTTCCTGCTCCACAACTTTGTTGAGCGGGTGTTGCCTAACAACCGCATACACATTTCCTCCCAGATCCGTGCACCGGGCTCTTCCGGATGACACGCCACACAGCGGCAGTTAATCACTCATTTTAAAATGATATATAAAGACAAAAAAGCACAATGTCTACAGGCTCCAGACGCCTGAGGAAGCTGTCATTCGGGCAGCGACACGTGTACGGCGATAGGGAGCCTTGCCCTATCCCACAACCTTATAGCCCATATGCAGGTGACAAGTATACTTTGATAGTTTGATGGCTCAATTCACTGCATTACTTACACCAATATCTGTAATTGCAGTTTGGTCTGATCGATATGCCTTGTTCCAATCTAATGATCTCTTTGCATTGCCTTCCTAATGAGTTTTTGCTTATTTGGTTGCCTCTTTCTGGCCATGCTGATAATGTTTTGCATTTAAACTCTTGAGATCCATTTAATATTACCCAGACTTTCACTGGGAAAGATCATTTGCATCATTATTTAACCTCATGATTGCCATGCATTATTTGCAAGTATTCGATTTTTTTTCTCCTTTATCTTTTGTGGTCTCATGAATGGTGCCTCGCACCCACATTTTTGAGTTTTTTTGCTTATTTCAATTTATTGCATACATCAACTGTTCCATAACATTTCATGTACTTTTGCTACATCCTAATGGCTTAAAAGATATTACTGACTTTGTCTTCTGATATTATTATTATTATTAGGTATTTACTGTATATAGCGCTATTAGGATACATGGTGCTTTACAATTTAGAGGGTAGACAAAGACAGGTGGTCAAAGACGACCACAGACGACAAATCCACAATAAATCATACGGGTACAATAGGGGCAGGGATCCTGTCTGCGAGGGCTCACAGTCTAGAGGGTTCTAGTGAGAGGGCTGTGTAGCTTGCAGTGAGGACCTGGCCATACATTGTAGTGTGGACCTGGCCATACATTGTAGTGTTGTCTGTAGTGAGCGGGCTGTGTAGCTTGCAGTGAGGACCTGGCCATACATTGAAGTGTCGTCTGTAGTGAGCGGGCTATGTAGCCTGCAGTGAGGACCTGGACATACATTGTAGTGTCGTCTCTAGTGAGCGGGCTGTGTAGCTTGCAGTGAGGACCTAGCCATACATTGTAGTGTCCTCTCTAGTGAGTGGGCTGTGTAGCTTGCAGTGAGGACCTGGCCATACATTGTAGTGTCCTCTCTAGTGAGCGGGCTGTGTAGCTTGCAGTGAGGACCTGGCCCTACATTGTAGTGTCGTCTCTAGTGAGCGGGCTGTGTAGCTTGCAGTGAGGACCTGGCCCTACATTGTAGTGTCGTCTCTAGTGAGCGGGCTGTGTAGCTTGCAGTGAGGACCTGGCCCTACATTGTAGTGTCGTCTCTAGTGAGCGGGCTGTGTAGCTTGCAGTGAGGACCTGGCCCTACATTGTAGTGTCGTCTCTAGTGAGCGGGCTGTGTAGCTTGCAGTGAGGACCTGGCCCTACATTGTAGTGTCGTCTCTAGTGAGCGGGCTGTGTAGCTTGCAGTGAGGACCTGACCATACATTGTAGTGTCGTCTCTAGTGAGCGGGCTGTGTAGCTTGCAGTGAGGACCTGGCCACACATTGTAGTGTCGTCTGTAGTGAGCGGGCTGTGTAGCTTGCACTGAGGACCTGGACATACATTGTAGTGTCGTCTCTAGTGAGCGGGCTGTGTAGCTTGCAGTGAGGACCTAGCCATACATTGTAGTGTCCTCTCTAGTGAGCGGGCTGTGTAGCTTGCAGTGAGGACCTGGCCATACATTGTAGTGTCGTCTCTAGTGAGCGGGCTGTGTAGCTTGCAGTGAGGACCTGGCCACACATTGTAGTGTCCTCTCTAGTGAGCGGGCTGTGTAGCTTGCAGTGAGGACCTGGCCATACATTGTAGTGTCCTCTCTAGTGAGCGGGCTGTGTAGCTTGCAGTGAGGACCTAGCCATACATTGTAGTGTCCTCTCTAGTGAGCGGGCTGTGTAGCCTGCAGTGAGGACCTGGCCATACATTGTAGTGTCCTCTCTAGTGAGCGGGCTGTGTAGCCTGCAGTAAGGACCTGGCCATACATTGTAGTGTCCTCCCTAGTGAGCGGGCTGTGTAGCCTGCAGTGAGGACCTGGCCATACATTGTAGTGTCCTCTCTAGTGAGCGGGCTGTGTAGCCTGCAGTAAGGACCTGGCCATACATTGTAGTGTCCTCCCTAGTGAGCGGGCTGTGTAGCCTGCAGTGAGGACCTGGCCATACATTGTAGTGTCGTCTCTAGTGAGCGGGCTGTGTAGCCTGCAGTGAGGACCTGGCCATACATTGTAGTGTCCTCTCTAGTGAGCGGGCTGTGTAGCCTGCAGTGAGGACCTGGCCATACATTGTAGTGTCCTCTCTAGTGAGCGGGCTGTGTAGCTTGCAGTGAGGACCTGGCCATACATTGTAGTGTCCTCTCTAGTGAGCGGGCTGTGTAGCCTGCAGTGAGGACCTGGCCATACATTGTAGTGTCGTCTCTAGTGAGCGGGCTGTGTAGCCTGCAGTAAGGACCTGGCCATACATTGTAGTGTCCTCTCTAGTGAGCGGGCTGTGTAGCTTGCAGTAAGGACCTGGCCATACATTGTAGTGTCCTCTCTAGTGTGTGGGCTGTGTAGCTTGCAGTAAGGACCTGGCCATACAGTTTACTCCGGTGATGACTGCTGCTACTTCCCGTTCCTGCAGCCCTATAGTGTCGCGTGTCTGCTCAGGATTGCCTCACTTCCTCGGGTCGGCGCATGCGCACTACCATCACTCGGTCGCTGAGCGCCGGCACAACTGTGGAGGCGGATTACTCGCAGACACTCCCCGTCCTCCGGCATCTCTCCTGGCTGCACAGTTTGAAGACACCCGAACACCATGGAGATATCGGAGAACAGGACCAAGAAGGTGAAGCTGAGCAGCAAGCTGCAGAACTGGGTGAGTGGCGGCTCGGACGGGCCACTTGTCCCGGAGTGTGGCTGGCGCGGAGGACTCTGGGTGTCTGCTGTCCTGTATGGAGTGAGGGCAGGGGAGGCCGCACCCACAGGCAGGGCCCCTGTACACCTCTCAGGTCTTATGCCAGGCTGCTATATACCATGAGGAGAGGGGGGCATTCTTGGTCTCATTCATTTGCAGTGCCCCTGTATAAATGATATGTCTATACCAAGTTCTCTGTGGCACTGGCTGGCATATATCCTGGGGAGCCACAATCACAGCCTCACTCATTGGCAGTGCCCCTATAGACCTCTGATGCCTTGTGGGAACATGGGGAGAGGTCGCACTCCTAGGCTCATTCATTAGCATTGCCCCAGTATAACTGATATGTCCTATGCCAGGTTCACTGTGGCACTGGCTGTTATATACCCGGGGAGCAGCAATCATACAGTCTCATTAATTGGCAGTGCCCATGTACTGACCTCTGATACGTCTTATGCCAGGCTCTCAGTGACACTGGCTGTTATATACCCGGGGAGCAGCAATCATACAGTCTCATTAATTGGCAGTGCCCATGTAATGACCTCTGATATGTCCTATGCCAGGCTCTCAGTGACACTGGCTGGTATATACCCTGGGGAGCCACAATCACAGCCTCACTCATTGGCAGTGCCCCTATAGACCTCTGATGCCTTGTGGGACCATGGGGAGAGGTCGCACTCCTAGTCTCATTCATTAGCATTGCCCCAGTATAACTGATATGTCCTATGCCAGGCTCTCAGTGACACTGGCTGGTATATACCTGGGGGAGCAGCAATCATACAGTCTCATTAATTGGCAGTGCCCATGTACTGACCTCTGATACGTCCTATGCCAGGCTCTCAGTGACACTGGCTGTTATATACCTGGGGGAGCAGCAATCATACAGTCTCATTAATTGGCAGTGCCCATGTACTGACCTCTGATACGTCTTATGCCAGGCTCTCAGTGACACTGGCTGGTATATACCTGGGGAGCAGCAATCATACAGTCTCATTAATTGGCAGTGCCCATGTATTGACCTCTGATACGTCTTATGCCAGGCTCTCAGTGACACTGGCTGTTATATACATGGGGGAGCAGCAATCATACAGTCTCATTAATTGGCAGTGCCCATGTATTGACCTCTGATACGTCTTATGCCAGGCTCCCTGTGGCACTGGCTGTTATATACCCGGTGGAGCAGCAATCATACAGTCTCATTAATTGGCATCGCCCCTGTACTGACCTCTGATATGTCTTATGCCAGGTTCCCTGTGGCACTGGCTGTTATATACCTGGGGAGCAGCAATCATACAGTCTCATTAATTGGCAGTGCCCATGTATTGACCTCTGATACGTCTTATGGCAGGTTCCCTGTGGCACTGGCTGTTATATACCCGGTGGAGCAGCAATCATACAGTCTCATTCATTGGCATCGCCCCTGTAGTAACCTCTGATACGTCTTATGTCAGGTTCCCTGTGGCACTGGCTGTTATATACCCGGTGGAGCAGCAATCATACAGTCTCATTAATTGGCAGTGCCCATGTACTGACCTCTGATACGTCTTATGCCAGGTTCCCTGTGGCACTGGCTGTTATATACCCGGTGGAGCAGCAATCATACAGTCTCATTCATTGGCAGTGCCCATGTACTGACCTCTGATACGTCCTATGCCAGGCTCTCAGTGACACTGGCTGTTATATACCCGGTGGAGCAGCGATCATACAGTCTCATTAATTGGCATCGCCCCTGTAGTGACCTCTGATACGTCTTATGTCAGGTTCCCTGTGGCACTGGCTGGTATATTACATAGATTGTGTTATTACTGCCAATGTGATATTGGAGCTTAGATCCCAGGATTTGTCCCCCACTGACCTGCCGGCATGTCTGCAGCGTCCGGGCTGCTTGTTATGGGAGTCAGTGTTTTTATGAATGAACACGTTGGTAGGAGATCCATCATCGAGACAAACATTCCAGATAAGTATAAATAATATCTACCTGGCACCATTGACTCCACCCTGGTCTTCTGTCATCATGTTCATTCATATACACCTGCAGTGTGGGCCGTGTGTGAATATACTTCTGTGGGTGAGCGGACTCATTTTTTCTATTTCACTATTTTTATGTTGTGTCTATATTATTTATTACACTTGCATCGCATCCTCATGTCAGATCTCGGGGGTTACACAGGGATCATCGAGGCCACAGACACCGTGTTTGGATTGATATGCAAATTGATATGGAAATGAGGCTGTAGATCTGAGACCTCTGTCACTCCAACTCTATAAAGGTACCGTTACATGGGGAAACAGCGCCAGCAACTCATGGGCGCTGCCATTTTGAAGCGACATCGCTGGAGAGTTGCCCCATCTAACAGGGTGATATCTACGGCAATAGTTGCTTCAGCAACATCGCCTGGTTTCAGGACAATGTCCTGACAATGTCCTGAAACCTGGCAATGTTCTCAGGTGATCTGCCTGAATCTCCCTGTCTGGTATCGCAACAGTGATGTTGCAAGCAACTTCCCCCATTGAGTCCAATGTTAAGGATCGCTGCCAGGGTTGAAGTTAACCCTGTCAGCGATAGTTGCTTTCAACATCGTCGCTGCGTTGCCGGCGATGTCTCCCCGTCTGATAGGAGCACAGCAATCTTGGCCAGCGGCCAAAAACTTCCGCGCTCCCATCAGTTGCCGGCGATGTTGAAACGTGTGACGGTACCTTAAAAGTGTTTACGCTCTCCATTGAAGAAAGTGCGAAGTCTTGCAAGACCTCGGCACCATCTTCAATGGAGCTCGGTGACCCTGTCACTCAGTGGCAATCCACAGGAGGGGGCGGCAATTTTGAAAATGATAGGTGGGTTTTGCTGGCAAGGGGCAGCAAGGACCTTATACACAGAGACCAGAGAGCAGACCTCCCGGACCTTTTAGGATGCAACGCAGCAGAGAATAATTCATTGCTCAGATATGAGGGGGACGTCTAGGCACATAGAGGGGTTACAGGAATCCCTATTACCGTATTTTCCGCACTATAAGGCGCACCTAAAAGACTAAGATTTTCCCAGAAATCTTAGGTGCGCCTTATAGTGCAGTGCGCCTTATATACGGATTTTTCCCAGAGTGCTAAGGGGGTGCCATTTGCCTGCAAATATTTGGCACCCCCCAGAAAATAAGGCATACCTTTGTGCCGCCATCCCCCTTTGTCCGGTGCCTGCCTGGCATCTCTGTGCAGGGGCGCAATCACCAGCCGCTGTCCCCGCCATCCATGCTGGTGCCGGTGCCTGCCTCGCATCACGTGCGGGGACGCGATCACCAGCCGCCGTCCCCGCCATCCATGCTGGTGTGCTGGTGCCGGTGCCGGTGCCTGCCTCTCATCACGTGCGGGGACGCGATCACCAGCCGCCGTCCCCGCTGTCCGGTGTCCGGTGCCGCCGCTGTTTTGCGCGCGCTCACAGCCCAGGAGCCCATCAGCCAATCACAGCTCCGCCCAGGAGCCTTGAGCCAATCCGAGGCCAGCTGACGTCAGCCCATAGCCTCTGATTGGCTGAGGGCTCCAGCACTGTGATTGGCTGTGGGCTCCAGTGCTGTGATTGGCTGTGGGCTCCAGTGCTGTGATTGGCTGTGGGCTCCAACGCTGTGATTTGCTGAGGGCTCCAGCGCTGAGAGTGCCTTGCCACACAGTACAGTAAGCAAAAGTACCAGTATAAAAAGTAAAAATCAGTTTGTGTGTGTGTGTGTCTGAGTGTGTATGTGTGTGTGTATGTGTGTGTGTCTGAGTGTGTGTGTCTGACTGTGTGGGGTGCTGGAGGGTAATGGGAGGCTACACAGGGATACTGGAGGGTGGTGGGAGCTACAGAGGGATGCTGGAGGGTGATGGGAGGCTACACAGGGATACTGGAGGGTGGTGGGGTGCTACAGAGGGATGCTGGAGGGTGATGGAAGGCTACAGAGGGATGCTGGAGGTGATGGGAGGCTACAGAGGGATGCTGGAGGGTGATGGAAGGCTACAGAGGGATGCTGGAGGGTGATGGGAGGCTACACAGGGATACTGGAGTCTGAGCTTTTTTTTTTTTTTATGGTAATATGGTGCGCCTTATAATCCGGTGCGCCTTATATATGGACCAAGACGGCTTAAAAGTCATTTTTTGAGGGTGCGCCTTATAATCCGGTGCGCCTTATAGTGCGAAAAATACGGTACATTATGTTAATGCTGGTGGGCACAGTTTAGAATGCCCAAAAAGGGTGACGGGTTCACTTTAATCCCTTCAGGATCCAGCCTATTTTTTACCCTAAACACCTTGCCATTTTTTGTAATTCTGACCAGTGTCCCTTTATGAGGTAATAACTCTAGAACGCTTCAACTGATCCTAGCGATTCTGAGATTGTTTTTTCGTGACATATTGGGCTTCATGTTAGTATTAAATTTATGTCAGTAATTTTTGCGTTTATTTGGGAAACAAATTGAAAATTTGGCGCAAATTTTCAAAAGTTTGCAATTTTCAAATTTAAAATTTTTATTTTGTTAAACCAGAGAGTTATGTGACACAAAATAGTTAATAAATAACATTTCCCACATGTCTACTTTACATCAGCACAATTTTTGGAAAAAAAAAATTTTTTTTTGGTAGGATGTTATAAGGGTAGGTTTATCAGCAATTTCTCATTTTTCCAGCAAAATTTACAAAACCATTTTTTAGTGACCACATCACATTTGAAGTCGCTTTAAAGTGATCCTGACCTCATAAACTGACACCCCCCCCCCCCCCCGCATCTTTAGACCTGTCTTTGCACCCCCTCTTATCATTTCTAGCCATCCCTTTTGCAGAAAAAAAATCGATTTTGTAAAGTAGAGAAAAGTTTATATTCACCTCGTCCTGTGTGAGTTCTCTGTTTCTGAGCAAGCCGCAATAGGCGTGCCTGTCTACTGCACCATTGTAATTATGCACGCCCCTCTCAGCTTGCTAAGAGCCTGGCCGCATCATGAAAGGGGGCGGGGCTCCGGTAAGACAATTTTGGCCCCGCACCTTTCATGACGCGGCCAGGCTCTTAGCAAGCTGAGAGGGGCGTGCGTAATTACAAGGGTGCAGCAGACAGGCCCGCCTATTGCGGCTTGCTCAGAAGCAGAGAACTCACACAGGACGAGGTGAATATAAACTTTTCTTTACAAAATCGATTTTTTTCTGCAAAAGTGATGGCTAGAAATGATAAGAGGAAGTGCAGTACCAGGTCTAAAGATGCTGGGGGGGTCAGTTTGTGAGGTCAGGATCACTTTATGGGGCCGATGTGATAGAAAACACCCAAAAGTGACACCATTCCAAACACTGCACCCCTCAAGCTACTCAAAACTACATTCAAGATGATTATTAACCCCTCAGGTGATTCACAGGAACTAAAGCAACATGGAAGGAAAAAATGGACTTTTTAATTTTTCCAACTAAAATGTTCTTTTAGCCTCAATTTTTTCATTTTCACATGGGTAACAGGATAAAATGGATCCTAAAATGTGTTGGGCAATTTCTCCTGAGTACACCAATACCTCATATGTGGTCATAAACCACTGTTTGGGCGCATGGCACGGCTCAGAATGGAAGGAGCACAATTTGAATTTTGGAGCTAAGTTTCTATTCAAAAAGTCAAATTACGCTCCTTCACTTCTGAGCCCTGCCGTGCGCCCTGACAGTGGTATATGACCACATATGAGGTATCGGTGTACTCAGGACAAATTGCCCGATAAATTTTAGTATCCATTTTATCCCGTTGCCTATGTGAAAATGTCACACACCACGATGAAGCAGATTGTTAAATCGTTCATCGCTAGATATGAGCTCCGGCTCTCATATCTGCGATGTCACGATCAAGCGATTTTACATTGTAAAAAAGCAGATCGCTTAAACGATATCGTTCAAGATATTGCAGCGTGTGACGGCCGCCTTAGCGTTTTTCACCCATTTAAACAACTGGGGAAAAAAATCTTAAACAAGGGAATATTTTACGCAACCATTTTCCCGCCAGCTCTGATCATTTGCCCCTGCTCTTATTGTTTAGGGACACAGTAAGGGCATGTGATTTTTTTTTTTCTCTCTTTGTATAATGTTTTGCCCATTTTTTTTCTTGCACCAAGTTCATAATTCTATTTGCGCATTTTATAAAGTTTGTTTTATTTGAACGTTTTTTTCCCTGCTTTGTGAGCAATACTCTAGATATTGTAGCCTGATTCGCCTATACGACATTTTAAAAAGTCGATCAAACTTTGGTACAACTCTGCTCAAGTCTCCCTTGGTGTTTTTGAGTACGCCATGATTTGTGCATGTTTTTTCCAAGTTTTGGCACCAAAACTCTAAAAAGCAGTTCATGACTGGAAATGGCCCATTTTTGCGTCTGTGCTAAATTCATGGATTGCTTGAGTAATTTTTTATGAATTTGGCCCAAAAACCAAAAAACTAAACTAATGGCAGAAGACAATAAGTGACTGAAAAACAAATGCACGTGTTGAATGAGCAAATGTTTTCTGGACAAAATAAACTCTTGTCACATTGTATCACTGCACATCTCCTTGTCCTGCTCTCATGCACAGGACATATTGTTCAGTATGTTACAACCAGTGCGACATTGTAAAATGTCAATAGCACCCTGTTTCACCAAAAATAAGACAATGTCTTCTATTAATTCTTGCTCCCAAAGATGTGTTGCGTCTTATTTTCAGGGGATGCCTTATTTTTCCATGAAGAAGAAGCCTCCAATATCCCTTGCAGCCCCCACTATCCCTTTGCAGCCCCAATACGGCATCTCCAGCATCCCCCTTGCAGCCCTTATCATCCCCATGCAGCCCTCAATGCCATACGGTATCCCCATCATCCTCTTGCAGTCCCCATCATCCACTTGAAGCCCCCAATATCCCCATTACGGTACCTGCAGGTAAAAAACAACACATACAACCCCCCTTTTCTTACCGGTCCTCCGCTGTCTACATTGTACAGTATTCCAAGTGCCGCCTTGAGCTCTAGTGTAACTACCATGGACGTAAGCCAATCAGAGGCCCGCCGACATTAACTGCTAGTCTCTAATTGGCCTTTGGCTGCAGGCCTCTGGATTGGCCATCAGTTTAACATACATCTACGGCAGCTGAGCCAGAGAGCTCAGAGTGGCACCAGAATAAATACGCTGCGGCTGAACAATGGCGGCGGGCTACGGAATCAAACACAGCTGCATGCCCTGGTCCTCTGGCATGCTTCCCTACAAAAAATTGGTATGTCTTACTTTCCGTGGTGCCTTATATTCAGCATCGTAGTAAACCCCCTGGTAAGTCTTATTTTCGGGAAACACTGTAATAGACTGTAATGCACTCTAAAAGAACTGGTCGTTTATTAACACCTGTGGTTTAATATTTTTTTTCAATTTTATTTTTACATTTTTTTTATATCTTGTTTGAAAATGATTTGCTTTCAACCTTCACTGTCCCAGGCACCACATTTTTTTGCTGATTGCGGTAGATCTGGCAGATTTACCACATCTGCCGCCTAACTGCTGCACTTGCTGCACACTTTCGGCAAGCCCATGCATTGTCTATGGGGCTTGCGGCAAGTGCGGTATTGCCACAATCCAGCACTTGCGGCCGCGAAAAAAAACCGCAACTGACCACATTTTTCTCGCAGCCACAACTGCCGCAAGTGCCGTATCCGCACTTGTCGCACCTGCTGCCAACCCCATAGACAATGCATGGGGCTTGCCGCAAGTGCACCACAAGTGCGGCCGTTAGACGGCAGATTCGTTAAATCTGCTGGATCTGCCGCAATCAGCGAAAAAGGCTGATGTGAAAGTGGCCGAAGACAGCATCTTTTATTAAACCTTCTTTCTTCTCTCCTATAGGGAATGCAGCGGGCAACCAATGTTACTTACCAAGCTCACCATGTCAGCAGGAACAAGAGAGGACAAGTTCTTGGAACAAGAAGTGGATTTCGGGGTTGCACAGTGTGGCTAACGGGTACACTATTAATTTTTTCTAAGATATAAACATAGGCCATTGCTTTGACATCAGTGTGGATGACAACACATATTCATGAGCACTGAGTGCTGGATAATGAATACAATCTGCTATGGTACTAGTCAAAATTTGTGGTTAAACAGAATTGGATATATATCATAATTATCTAGGATTTTTTATTGAATTTGCTACAAATTAAAGTGCACACTACAGGTATTCACCCTACTACTTGTGCACACTACAGGTATTCACCCTATGCTATATAAATGAATATTATTCCATTGTATAGCTGTGTCTATCCTTACTTTTTTTTCGTATTTAGTAATTAACTAATTTGTCCCAAAACACAGAGGTTCCCGACCCATAATACCTATGGGTACAACATGGTGACTGCGCATGCACATTAGCAATTTACAGTATATGTGTGTGTATGTATGTATGTCCATTAAAGGAATTTGCACTGTTGCATCTACAATCACGAAATTTTGCAGAGCCACCTCATTTGACTCGGGGTGCGTCATAGACATTGTTTACAGGGGGAATTTGAACTCCTCACATTTTAGTCATTCGCCAAAAACAAGGCTTATTTACTGTTTGTATCTGTGCTTGCTTGTTTTGACCGTTGGCCTGTTATCCTGTATATTTATCTGGTGGCTTATAGCAACCAATCACAGCTCAGCTTCTGACTGTTTGCTTTAGGAAACAAAGGACAGTCATAATGTAACACAGTTTATGCATGTCTGTAAAAATTTATTATTATTATTTATTTATATAGCGCCATTAGGTTCCATGGCGCTTTACATGAGGTTAAGGGAGACAAGAACAAGTACACTAAATCTAGGCGATCAGGACGTACAGGTACAGGAGGGGCAGGGACCGAGTCCACGAGGGCTCACAGTCTATGAGGGGCGGGTTAGGATACAGTAGGATAGGGGAATGTCAGGTATGGGGCTCATGGCAGGTTGTAGGCTTGACGGAACAGGTGAGTCTTCAGGTGACACTTCAAGCTACTCAGGGTAGGAGAGTGTCTGACGTGTTCGGGCAGGGAGTTCCAGAATAAGGCAGATGCCCGGGAGAAGTCCTGGACTCGGTTGTGCGAAGAGGTGATGAGGGGGAGCAGAGGAGGAGTTCTTGGGAGGAGCGGAGGTTGCGTGAGGGCAGGTATCGGGAGACCAGGTCGGAGATGTATGGTGGGGCCAGGTTGTGTATGGCTTTGTACGCCATGGTTAGTGTTTTGAATTGGGATCTCTGGGAGACGGGGAGCCAGTGAAGGGTTTGGCAGAGGGGGGAGACAGGGGAGTAGCGGGAGGACAGGTAGATTAGTCGGGCAGCGGAGTTGAGGATAGACTGGAGAGGTGTGAGGGAGTTAGCCGGGAGGCCATTGAGAAGGAGGTTGCAGTAGTCAAGGCGGGAGATGATAAGAGCATGGATGAGTGTTTTAGCGGTGTCGTGGGTGAGGAAGGAGCGGATCCATGAGATGTTCTTGAGCTGGAGCCGGAGGGATGTGGTGAGGGCCTCGATGTGGGGCTTGAAGGATAGGGAGGAGTCAAGGATTACCCCGAGGCACTTGGCTTGGGGTTCTGGGGAGAGGGCGCAGTTGTTGATGCAGATGGATAGGTTGGGAGGAATTTCTTGGGGGGAAGACTATGAATTCAGTTTTGTCCATGTTGAGTTTAAGGAAGCGAGCAGAGAAGAAGGATGAGATGGCGGAAAGGCATTGTGGGATTTTGGAGAGTAGGGAGGTGATGTCAGGGCCGGACAGGTAGATTTGGGTGTCGTCGGCGTAGAGGTGGTACTGGAGGCCATGGGACTCGATGAGTTGCCCTAGGCCGAGAGTGTAAATGGAGAAAAGTAGAGGTCCCAGGACCGAACCTTGGGGGGCTCCGACAGAAAGGGGGTAGGGTGAGGAGGAGGTGTGGGAGTGCGAGACGCTGAAGGTACGGTCCGCTAGGTATGAGGAGATCCAGGAGAGGGCAAGGTGGGTGATGCCAAGGGATTCCAGGATCCGGAGAAGAAGGGAGTGGTCAACCGTGTCGAAGGCGGCAGACAGGTCAAGGATGAGGAGGATGGAGTAGTGGTGTTTGTTCTTGGCGGTCAGTAGGTCGTTGGTGACTTTGGTCAGGGCTGTTTTGGTGGAATGGAGGGGTCGGAAGCCGGACTGTAGGCAGTCGAAGTGGGAGCACGAGGAGAGGTGAGAGGACAGTTCGGAGTGGACGCGCTGTTCAAGTAACGTAGAGGCGAATGGGAGAAGAGATATGGGGCGATAGTTAGAGACAGAGGTAGGGTCAAGTGAGGTTTTTTTTAGGATGGGCGTGATTAGGGTGTGTTTGAAGGCTGAGGGGAAGGCACCAGTGCTAAGTGAAAGGTTAAAGAGGTGGGTGAGGGCTGGGATGAAAATGGAGGTGTGGTTCGGAATGAGGTGGGATGGGAGTGGGTCGTGGGCGCTGGTGGTGAGGTGTGACTTTGACAGGAGGGAGGAGAGTTGGTCTTCAGTTATGGTGGGGAAGTGGCTGATGGAGGAGGAGGGCAGTGTAGGTGGGAAGGGGAGTTGTGGGGAAAGTGGACCGAAGCTGCTTCTGATCTTGTCGATCTTCTTGAAGAAGGTCGCAAAGTCTTCAGCAGAGATGAGAGGAGAAGGGGGAGGAGCAGGCGGGCAAAGTAAGGAGTTGAAAGTTTTGACATTTAGGGAAGCTTTCCAAAAGCAAGGACTTCTGGAAAATGACGCACACTGGGATATGACTCTTTATTGTTTAAAAAAAAAAAAAAAAATTTTTATTGAGAAATTTTTCAATACAGAGAATTCTAATGCATATATCCTCCTTTTATAGCCAACATGGCCTATTAGAAGTATAATATAACAATAACATACAAAAATCACAAAAAAAAGGGAAGGGAGTTTTAGGGAAGGAGGGGGGAGGGAAAAGTAAGGGGGGAAAGTTCGGGTTGGGTAGGGGAGGGGGGGTTATTGGTCCAGCCACTTCAAAATCTGTATAGATTAAGACATGTTAGAGATATTAATGTACACAAATATTGTTGTGTCGGGAAGAGACCCATGTATCCCACCAAGATAGGACTCTGCTCCTCCGTTTGGCATCCTGCGCCAGAAGCAGTTCATGTTGAAAATGTAGGTTGATGGAGTTCAGAAGATCCCCAGATGTAGGGACCAAAGGTTGTTTCCAATAGCGGGCCACACAATTGCGTGCTGAAATCAGAACATTAGTGAGCATTGGACGAAAGCTAGGAGGAAAGGATTCCAACCCCAAGCCCAGAATAGCCAGCGTAGGAGGCAAGACCACTGGCAGACCAGTAATTTCTGTTAATAAGTCTTGAACAAAGGACCAAAACTGCTGGAGCTTTGGCAATACCACCACAGATGTTGAATAGTGCCCTTATAGTTACACTTTTTCCAGCAGAGAGGAGACGCAGAGGTAGGGCCAGATGTAAAGTGGGCTAATCGCTCCGAAGAGATATACCAGTCCATCTGGGTTTTTTTTAATTGTTCATGGTGGTTAATACATTTGGAAAAGGCAGACACATGTGTTGCAGCCCTTTGCCAAGATTGGAGGTCTGTCGAGAAGTTCAAACGTTTCTCCCACCTTAACATGTATGAAAGCTTTATTTTGCCTCTCTCCCCCGCCAGAGCATTGTACATAATGGCTACCCCTCGATCGTTGGGGGAGGATGATTTAAAGTATCTCTAATAAATGGTCCACGTCAACTGGGCTCACCTCCGGAAGCTGCAAGGAATCCAGAAAATGACGCAGTTGGAGGTAACTGTAGAAGGAGGTACGGGGAACACCAAAATTATCCATCAAATCTGAAAAGGCTTTGACTCTATCCCCCTCCCGTACTTGCCTTAGGAGCTCCACCCCGAGCGGTTTCCATGCGGAAAGAGAGAGAGAGTCCACAGCTAATTCAACTGCTGTGATAGAAACGTAGTGGTGTAGAAAGGATAGAAGGCCCCTGTTATGTTGTGTCCAGACTTTAAGTAGTGTGGCCATTGCTGAAAGGGGTATTTTATGTTTGCAGGTCGAGAGTAACGTAGCTTCTAATAGTAGTCTGGTGGAGTACCGAGGGGCGAAATATTGTTCGATCTGCAACCATAGGCATTGGGAGTCTTCTCTCCACCATGCCCCTGCAGCTGCCAAGTGTATGGCGTGATAGTAAGAGATGATGTCCGGGAGGCCGAGACCACCTAGGCGGGTTGGAAGGGTCAGAATTTTAGTGCTCACCCAGTGGGTTCTGGAGTTCCAAATAAAGTTGCCTAAAAGTCCCTGTAAAGAATGTAAAAAACGTCGAGGGAACGTGAATGGAAGGCACCGCAATGTATATAATATTTTGGGAAGATATGTCATCTTGGTAATTTGGATTCTTGCAATCCATGACAAATTTAGTGACGAATGGGAGCTTAGACCCGATTTAATCGACTTGTACAGGACTTCATAATTGCACCGGACAATGTCAGCAGTACGAGTGATTTGGATGCCCAGGTATGGGAACCCAAGTGGAGACCACACGAAGGGCAAATCGGATTGGAGACGCTTAGCCAGATCTTGAGGAATGTTAATGGGGAACAGTAGGGATTTTGAAGAATTCAATTTATAGTATGACACTTCCGAGAATTCAGAGAGAACATTCATAATCCGAGGGATGGACCTCGAGACGTCCTTGCACATAAACACGAAGTCATCGGCATATAAGCCTATTTTGTGATCTCTGGTTCCAACACGGGGCCCAATAATTTCAGGATCTTGCCTCACCCTCTCAGCCAAGGGTTCCATTGCTAATGCAAATATTAATGGTGAGAGAGGGCAGCCTCGTCGTGTTCCGTTTGATATTGAGAAGCCAGAGGAGACAAAGCCTGAGGTTTTCACCCTCGCATTAGGAGAAGAGTAAAGTGCCATTATAGAGGCTTGGAAATCACCCACAATTCCAAATCTGGCCAATACTTCCCTTAAGTACCCCCAGTGCACTCTGTCAAAGGCTTTCTCAGCATCCAAAGACAAGAGGGCACTGGGGACGTGGTCCCTCTCCATCAGTTCAAGTAAGTCTAACAGTCGCCTAGTGCCATCTGAAGCCTGTCTCGCCGGGACAAATCCTACCTGGTCAGGATTAATCAAATGAGGCAATACTCGCATCAGGCGAGTGGCTAACAACTTGGCGTAGATTTTTAGGTCGCTATTGAGAAGGGCGATAGGCCTAAAATTTGCTGGGGAAGTATTGGGTTTTCCCGGTTTTGGAAGTGTAGCGATCGAGGCCTCTAGTCCCTCAGGGGTTATTCGACCCTCTGTCCGCCAAAAATTGAAAAGTTTTAAAAGATAAGGAGTTAAGGGTTGGAGGAAGGAGTGATAATAAGAGTAAGTGTACCCGTCAGGTCCTGGGGCAGATCCCCTCTTCATACTCCCAATCACTACCTGTATTTCCTGTATCGAGAAAGGGGCGTTTAGAATTTCTATTTGTGAGGGAGATACTCTGGGTAGGCGTATGTTGTCAAGGAATTTATTTATAAGCTCTGGGGAGGGCTGGGGAGTCAGCACGTCATCCCTTAAATTATAGAGTGAATAGTAGTAATTGCGAAATTCCTCTGCAATCGTCAGTGGGTTTCTGATTACTGATTTGTTTTGTGTCACTAGATGGTCAATTTTGTTATGTTCCTGTTTTTGTTTAATGCGTCGGGCTAAAAGAGAACCCGCTCGATCACCCATTCCATAATACTCTGCTTTGAATCTCCTCAAGTTGTGTTCAACTTTAGCCAACAGTAATCCTCGCAATTCCAATCGGGCTTCTGAAAGGTCTGCGAGTATTGACGGAAGGGGCGATTTTTTGTGTAGTGTTTCCAGCGATGTAATCTTGGACGTAAGGAACGTCGTGCGCTCTTCCCTTTGTTTTTTTGCCCGTGACGCCATTCTTATGAGCATACCACGAATATATGCTTTATGAGCTAGCCAGAGAGTCTCTGGGTTTGTGTCTCCCGTGTCATTTAGTGAAAAATATTCGTTAATATGCCCCAAGATCTGCTGTGTGTTGTCAGGAAGAGTTAGAAGATAGTCATTGAGTTTCCATGTCTTTTGAGGTGAAAAGTGTGAGGGGTCTGAGATGTGTAGGGATACTGGGGCGTGATCTGACCAGGTAATGTGGCCAATGTCTGCTTGGAGACAGCTTGGGAGTAATGAGTCGTTCACTAAGAAGTAGTCTATCCTACTGTATGTCCCATATCTTGGAGACAAGTAGGAGTAATCTCTCTCTTCCCCATGAAGATACCGCCAGATATCGTGGAGCTGGTGAGAAGACAGTAGATTGCCCATGTCTGCGCGACAGTGGGCAGAAGAAGAAGAGTCAAGCCGTTTATTAGGGGGCAGATTGTAGTCCCCGGCAATAATCGTTAGGTCCTTTGTCACTTCCTTTAATTTGTTAAATAAGGTTCGGTGAAATTTCACCTGGCCTGAATTGGGGCCGTATACTGACACTAACGAGTATGCCGTGTTGTTGAGAAGGGCACGAACTACTAGGTATCTCCCCTGAGGATCAGCAATTTCCTCTATCACTTGAACTGAAACAGATTTGTGTATTACTATTGCTACCCCAGCCTTTTTAACACCCGAAGATGCAAAAATCCTGTGGGGTACAGGCTATTAGCCATTCTAGTATGATCCTGGGGGAGAAGGTGAGTCTCCTGTAAGAAGATTACCTCACTCCGAAGCTTTTTGATCTGGTTCCACATGAGAGAGCGCTTTCCAGGAGAGTTGAGCCCATTGACGTTTACCGTGGAAAACTTCAGAGCCATGGTCGACACTGGATATGCTGTAGTGAGGGGTGAGCAACAAAAGCACAAAGATTACGTTAACACACTATGTCTTAATTTCAGTATACAAAAATTTGTACCGTATTGTGACTGACCAAAATTAGGAAGATTAGGGAAGGGATAGGAAAAATTTGGGAAGGGAAGAGGAGTGGGTAAGGGGTGGGTAAAAACCTATTTACAGTGCGTACTTATGACGCCAGAGGTGTAAACACCAAAATTTAGTATCCAAACCTCAGGTGTAATTGAGGGTCAAGAACAGCAAAAAGCTGAGTAAGTACCACAATCGTACCTTAGGGGGCAATAAAATTCCAGAAGGAGGAATATCAAAGAGGAAAAAAGCGCAGAAAAGCCGGAAAGGGGTGAGATGATGAAAACAAGACAAGATAAGCAGGAAGAGGAGGAGGGAGTGTAGGAAAGTTAGAGGTGGGATGAATAGATGGGGGAAGAAATTGTCTAGGATGGAGGTGGTGTGTGATTTAGAGAGAAATTAGAAGAAGGATGAGGTGAGAGCATAAGTTGGAATAGAATAGAGGATAAGGATTAGAACGGGGGCTAGAAGAAGCAGTGGGATCGAGGTTAAGAAAGAGAGAAAAGAGAGAAAAAAAACAAGGCAGGAATAGAGGCCCCACAGACACATAAGCGTAAGCATATGTATAAGTATAAGTATGATAACCGGTATAATCAGTACTGTATTAGGTCAAACAGGATCCACATGTCGGTCAGGGATGTCATCTGAAGGGCCCGGAGGATCTCGAGTCGGTGATGCCCCATTCTTTGGTGGCATAAGATTCCATCGGCGTAGGAGATCTTCGGCTTGAATAGGGGTCAGGCAAGCATGAATCACATTGTCTCTTTTGATCAGCAATTTCATGGGGTATCCCCATCTGTAGTCGATTTGACGGTTTCTCAAGATAGATGTAACTTCCTGGAAGGCTCTCCTCCTGGCTAAGGTGCCTGCTGAAAGGTCCGGGAACACAGAGATGTGGCTGTATTCCTCCGGGGCTCCAGATCCACTCCTGAGAGCCCGCAGGAAGTCTTCTTTGACCTCGAAAAAGTGGATCCTTGCGAGAACATCTCTAGGTAGCGAGGGATCTATTGTAGAAGGTCTGGGAAGCCTGTGGATTCTGTCAATTACCACTTCGCCAGGTTGTAGAGCAGGGATTACAGAGGAGACAAAATTCTGCAGCAGGGCCCTCAGCTCTCCTGCGTGCACACTTTCAGGGATCCCCCTTAGTTTTACATTATTACGCCTGGAGCGATCCTCCAGGTCCATCTGTTTCAGTGCCTGTCTCTCTGCCTTCTTCTGCAGCTCAGCATGTGCATCAAGTAGGGCATTATGCGACCTTACTAATTCCCCCATTTTGGCCTCCAGATGATCTGTGCGGGTGGTTAGGGATGTGACCTCCCCTCTCACCCCTGCTAGCATAGACTGCATGTCCTCCTGCAATGAGGACCGCAAACCCGCCAGCAGTTCTCTCATGGCCGCATGTGTGAGTGGTGTATCAGTCCTGGGATCGGAGCCTGAAGAGAGCGAGGCCAGGGACGCAGCAGATCCCCTCCTGGAGGCGCGTGTGGAGCGCTGGGGGAAGAAGGCGGGAACGCCATTTTAGCTGCGGCTGCAGTGAGGCTGGAGGATGGGGAGGCAGCAAAGAAATCCGTAACCCGGCGAGGGTAAGTCTTTTTCGGGTGTCTTACCCGTCCCATCAGGTGCCCGACCACTTTAGACGTCCAGCGGTGTTACTTCCGTGCTATTTGTGCCGGTCTATGCGGTGACAAGTTGCTTTAGTGTCGGCGGGTCCTCGGAGCTCCCGGTCTATGCGGCCATTCTAGTACAGCTCCAGGCCACGCCCCCGGGATATGACTCTTAGTGAGGCAGCCACACAAACCCCGACTAAGGCTGCTTTCACACTGCGTTTTTGTGCAATCCGTAGCTGTCCTACAGATCCGATTTGGCCCTCATACATCCTTATGGGCCATGGATCTGATCGGATTTGCACTTAATGGCATCCGATTTCTGTCAGATACGATTTTGTCAAGATTTTTTTCCTGCACCCAAAATCGCTGACTGCTGCGATTTTGGGAGCATCGGACATAATCTAACCGGATCGGATCCAACATGATCCGAGGCCCTTAACATGGGGTCTATGGAGCATGGGTCCGAGAAAACAGCTGATGGTTTCTCTGACCTGATTTTAGTGTACTGAGCATGCTCAGTACACTAAAACTGCTCCTAACCATGTAATTAAGTAAATGCAAAGGTTAAAAATAAAAAATCTTTATTCTCACCTTCCAGCGATCCCCCGGCGTCTCCAGCTATATTGTGATCCTTACAGGACCTGACGTGATGTCACAACTTGGTCACATGACCGATTACCGTGGAAACCGGTCATGTGACACTGACGCAACCACAGGTCCTAAGGATCAGAAGATAGCTGGAGACGCCGGGGATCGCTGGAAGGTGAGAATAAATATTTTTCATTTTGTAAGGTCCGGAGGAGAGGGGGGAAAGAGGGAGAGACTGAGGGAGCAGGGGGGAGGAGGGGGGAAAGAGGGAGAGACTGAGGGAGCAGGGGGAGCAGGGGGGAAAGAGGGAGAGACTGAGGGAGCAGGGAGAGGACGGGGGGGAAAGAGGGAGAGACTGAGGGAGCAGGGAGAGGACGGGGGGGAAAGAGGGAGAGACTGAGGGAGCAGGGAGAGGACGGGGGGGAAAGAGGGAGAGACTGAGGGAGCAGGGAGAGGACGGGGGGGAAAGAGGGAGAGACTGAGGGAGCAGGGAGAGGAGGGGGGAAAGAGGGAGAGACTGAGGGAGCAGGGAGAGGAGGGAGGAAAGATGAGAGACTGAGGGAGCAGGGAGAGGAGGGGGGAAAGAGGTGACTGGAGGATTGGGGAGACGATCCAAACTGATCCTGCAAAATATCGGAATCGGGTGCCTATTTGGATCAGTTTGGGTCCTGCAAAAGGTCGGATTCCCTCGACAGCAAAAAAACGCTGTGTGAAAGCAGCCTAAGACAACTTGCCGCACACTGCCCCCAGTATTGCAGCAGGAGGTGACACATAACCCCTGCATTACACTTGCAGCCTGTGCATGTCAGCAAAGGAAAACAAAACTCATCCTAGATCAGTTAGATTCTATCCCAGGCAATGCTGGGGAGTACAGCTAGTGTGTGTGTGTGTGTGTGTGTGTGTGTGTATAATATATATATACAGTTGTGGCCAAAAGTATTGACACCCCTGCAAAAGAGAATGAAGCAAAAAGCAAAACATTGATCATTTCACACAAAACTCCAAAAATGGGCCAGACAAAAGTATTGGCACCCTCAGCCTAATACTTGGTTGCACAGGTTAACTGTGATCAACCACTTCCAGTAACCATCAATAAGTTTCTTACAATTCTCTGCTGGAATTTTAGACCATTCTTCTTTGGCAAACTGCTCCAGGTGCCTGATATTTGAAGGGTGCCTTCTCCAAACTGCCATTTTTAGATCTCTCCACAGGTGTTCTATGGGATTCAGGTCTGGACTCATTGCTGGCCACCGTAGTAGTCCCCAGTGCTTTCTCTCAAACCATTTTCTAGTGCTTTTTGAAGTGTGTTTTGGGTCATTGTCCTGCTGGAAGACCCATGACCTCTGAGGGAGACCCGGCTTTCTCACACTGGGCCCTACATTATGCTGCAAAATGTGTTGGTAGTCTTCAGACTTCATAATGCCATGCACACGGTCAAGCAGTCCAGTGCCAGAGGCAGCAAAGCAACCCCAAAACATCAGGGATCCTCCGCCATGTTTGACTGTAGGGACTGTATTCTTTTCTTTGAATGCCTCTTTTTCACTCCTGTAAACTCTATGTTGATGCCTTTGCCCAAAAAGCTCTACTTTTTGTCTCATCTGACCAGAGAACATTCTTCCAAAACGTTGTAGGCTTTCTCAGGTAAGTTTTGGCAAACTCCAGCCTGGCTTTTTTATGTTTCGGGGTATGAAGTAGGGTCTTCTTGGGTATCCTACCATACAGTCCCTTTTTATTCAGACGCCGACGGATAGTACGGGTTGACACTGTTGTACCCTCGGACTGCAGGGCAGCTTGAACTTGTTTAGATGTTAGTCGAGGTTCTTAATCCACCATCCACACAATCTTGCGTTGAAATCTCTCATCAATTTTTCTTTTCCGTCCACATCTAGGGAGGTTAGCCACAGTGCCATGGGCTTTAAACTTCTTGATGACACTGCGCACGTAGACACAGGAACATTCAGGTCTTTGGAGATGGACTTGTAGCCTTGAGATTGCTGATGCTTCCTCACAATTTGGTTTCTCAAGTCCTCAGACAGTTCTTTGGTCTTCTTTCTTTTCTCCATGCTCAATGTGGTACACACAAGGACACAGGACAGATGTTGAGTCAACTTTAATCCATGTCAACTGGCTGCAAGTGTGATTTAGTTATTGTCAACACCTGTTAGGTGCCACAGGTAAGTTACAGGTGCTGTTAATTACACAAATTAGAGAAGCATAACATGATTTTTCTAACAGTGCCAATACTTTTGTCCACCTCCTTTTTTATGTTTGGTGTGGAGTTATATCCAATTTGGCTTTAGGATAATTATTTTTGTGTTTTTTCATTGAAGACAAATTAAATGAAGATGATAATACCAAAGAATTTGTGATTGCAATCGTTTTCAGGAAGAAACTGAGTATTACCTGACAGAATTGCAGGGGTGTCAATACTTTTGGCCACAACTGTGTGTGTATATATATATATGTATATGTATGTGTATATATATATATATATATATAATATATTTCTTACGCAGCAATTATGCTTACCAGGTTTCTGTGCTGCTGTCACACTGCTTCTGGGTACACTCTTTGAACCTTCTGAATATTCCAGTACTTCCCCCTCTCACTCTCTGTGACAGTGTCTGATTGATTGCAGTCAGACTGCACCCCCACCCTCTGTGCTGGTGTCTGTGATTGGTTGCCCTCACATTAGCTTACTGGGTTCCCAAAGTAGATTGTAAAAATAAATGATTAAAAAAAACTATGTGAGGTCCCCTGTATTTTGATACCCACCACAGATAAAGCAGACAGCTGAAGGCTGCAGCCCCCAGCCATGTGCTTTTATCTTGGCTG
Organism: Allobates femoralis; assembly: GCA_033576535.1. Classification (NCBI taxonomy): domain Eukaryota; kingdom Metazoa; phylum Chordata; class Amphibia; order Anura; family Aromobatidae; genus Allobates; species Allobates femoralis. Next base: position 237,212,196 of record JARQOC010000003.1, read on the forward strand.
GGTATCAATCACGGTGGACCCAACGTGGTTTTTTTTTTTTTTTCTTCGTTTTTTTTTGTGTGCCAGGGTTCGTTGACTATACATTTAGAAATGTGATAGTTCCTGGGGCTGCAGTGCACAATCTGATGGAGCCATCACTGTGACAGCGGTGACACCAGTGAGTTCACCTGAGGTCACAGCTGTGTGGTTTGCACAGTTATGAGTATCTTTTTACTTACACGATTAGTAATTAGGGGGGTCTCATAGACACCTCTCCCATTACTAATCCAGGAATTCGTGGCAACTGTGATTTTTTTTTTTTTTTTTTTTTTTTTTTTTTAATTTTTTTTTATTTGAACAAATCACAGCTGTCATCAACCCCTTATATTACCCCGATTAAACACCACACCAGGGCAATCCAGATGCGCTGAGTAAAGCACCAGGATTTTGCTCATCTACTGGATGTGCCAATTCTGGGTTGCTGCGGACTGCTATTTTCAGCCTGGGGAGGCAACAGGTCGAGAATACCAGCCAATCATCTATCTATACCCAGACAAGAAAGCACACATCCTGGAGCTGCAGCCTTCAGCTGTCGGCTTAATCTGCGCTGGGTATCAAATGCAGGGGACCCCATGCCTTCTTTTCAATTATTTACCTTTACACTACTGTGTGGGGCAACCAATCATAGCCTCTGGCACAGAGGATGGGTGGGAGAAGCAGGGGAATAGTCGTAAGGTTTAATGAGCATACCAGGAAGCAGTTTGACAGCAGTGCGGAAACTCAGTAAGTATAATTGTCCTGCTTTAATCCCCTTTTTCCACCAGCAAAGCTTGTTGATTGGCTGCTCTGCAGCATTTCAACAAGCTTTATCTGGGCAGCCGAACCCAAACAGTAACACTGTCTTCCCTGTCAAGTGTGCATTCAAGGTCCGTGCATGAACACCAGGTGTCCAGTACGGACCCCTATTTTACAGTTCGGGTTTGCCCATCACTACTTCGAAAGTATCTCTTCCAAGTTCGATTTCTATCCTTTTACTACAGGTTCCCACAGTCTGTGTCCAATACTTGCCTCTCTTGTGTTTAAACTTGCAAATAAACCTACTGCGATTTCATAACTCTAACCTAAGGGTGCCGTTACACGGGGCGACGGGGCTGGAGATGTTGCCGGCGAATGGCGAGGGCGCGCATGCTCTTGCCGCCCCCCGTTTAGACGGGGCGACACCTCCAAGCCCGCGCCGGCGATCTGTCAGGTGGCATCACCGCCGGGTGTCTGGAAACCCCAGCGGCGATGCAGGACAATGGGAGCCGGCACCTGGTTACTTGGGGTGATGTGTGCACATCGCCCCATGATGGTCGCCTGGTTTCAGAGCACTGCTCTGAAACCAGGCGACCTCCAGGCACCAGCGACATCGCCCCTTCACATGAGGTGACGTAGGGGTGATGACGCCGGCGATAGGCTACGCCCCCACGGCGCCTCTGTTATGGGCGGCGATGTTGCCCCGTGTAACGGGGCCTTTCGAGACTGGGAGGTTGTATTGTTGGCTGTGTCCTAGATATATGTAGAGTTATCTGCAATACTACAGCAAGTAACACTTAGTGGTTGCCTAGACTTTGATTTGCATTGCATATAAGAAAACATACAGTAAAATGTGTGGTTTTTGGAAAACTTGGAATTTATATATATATAATTTTTTTTTTTTTTTTGTTACCATTTTTGTATGTGCTCTACACACCATTAGTTTTGATATAATAGTGTACAAAATATATATTTTGTATTTTAATCAGTCTTTGTCCCTCCATGTTTTCTGTTTCCAGGCCTTTCTGGTGCTGGAAAGACCACAGTTAGCATGGCACTGGAGGAGTATTTAGTGTGTCATGGCATCCCATGTTATACTTTAGATGGTGACAACATTCGTCACGGGCTGAGCAAAAATCTTGGTTTCACCCAGGAAGACAGAGAAGAAAATATCCGCCGCATTGCAGAAGTTGCCAAGCTGTTTGCTGATGCCGGACTTGTGTGCATTACTAGTTTCATATCTCCATATGCCAAGGTAAATATTTCCTAGATTTAGAACTGGGACCTTTCTTCTCTATGATGCCCCTACAATAAATTGGTATACAGTCCGCAGTCACTGTCCTCTAATCAGATCTCAAGTCCTGCCAATGGGTTGTCTGTGTTATGTAGAAGTCTTTAACTAGACACGCTCTTTGTGCTTGCTTTCCACTAACGACATGAGTGACTTTGAGCACCCATCCTCTGTCATCAAATTTTGATTACAGGTAAAGGGATTTCTAACTTGGACATCAAGAGAAAAAAATGATAGAGCTTCAGATAAGAAAAAACATACAGCTAGTTCACTTACACTTGGTAAGTGACCAAAAACACCGCTCACCAGTAAATTACAAGGGCTCCAAGACTGCTGTAATTCCCAGGCTCCAGTGGATACCGTAAAACATTATGGGAGAGATAATGGGGGGTGGTTTATTACTTTCGGCCGCTTGCTGGCACATTTTTTTTTTTTTGTATCTCCTGTTACTTTGACATCAGTTATTTTGAATTTTCTGGGGTCAAATTGCAAGATCCTTTTCAAATCAGCAACTTTACAATTTACTTGTTAATTTATAGTGTACTTGTTACTTGATCTCTAGGTTGCCGTTTCTTGCTGTTGTCTTAGAATTGGACGGTCTTCTAGGCGAGGAGAGCAGCGCTTACAAGCTCTAGTTTTCTTTAAGCACTTTTAAGTGCTGCTCTCAATTTGGCCAGTTTGAAGGTTCAGGACTGCTCTAGTGACGCTCTGCGCCATCAGATGCTGCAAGGTCAGATCTGAAACTACTTGTAAAGATGGCAAGTGATTGGTTTGGACCATTAGTGTAACAATGCGGCTTGTTCAGTTGGTCATTCATTCGGCTGAACACCTCCCTATGGCAATCGGGAAACCCGTTGGCAGACATGGGTGAAACAAGATCTTTAAGTGAAGCAGCAATGAGTAGATACTATAACCAACGTTAATCACTTGTCAGTCCTGTATATAGACAAAGATGATAACAATTTGTGATGGGCAGTAAAGTATTCATTTTTGTTAGAAGAAATAACATTAAATTCACTGCAAGTTTTTATTTCTATGTTTGATATCTTTAACAAAGCAAGGATTTAATGATTTTTTCTGTAACTTTGAAGGTCTGCCTGGTATTTATTAAGCCCCCAATACCTTATTAATTCTCCTGCTTGCTCTTTCTTTATTCAGGATCGTAACAATGCCCGGCAAATTCACGAGGCCGCTAGTTTGCCGTTTTATGAAGTGTTTGTGGATGCCCCTTTGTATGTTTGTGAACAGCGAGATGTCAAAGGCCTGTATAAAATGGCAAGAGCCGGGGAAATCAAAGGTAAAGCTTCATCTGGAAATCTTTGAAACTCCAGATTTCTTCCCAAGGATGTGATAGTATTACTGCCTCCTTTAGGAGCTCTACAAATGTGCTGTGATTTATTAAATAAAACTCCTTTCTTTACAAAGCAATTCTTTTATAATCCAAGATGAAGTAACCTTTATATCTATTAACTTAAACATTGTTCAAAATATCTGTTTAACTTTTTCTGGGCAGTTTGTTGGATGTTTTACTTTGGTTAACCCCTTCCTCATATAGGGCATACTGGTACCTATATTCTTCTTGACATTAGGAAAACAATTCTATGAATGGCAAGGGAGCAGCAATACAAATATATTAATGAATGTGTCATAGGAGGAACTTAACTTGGCTACTTTAGATCCTATTCAATGATCTGATTAATATGAATTTTCCTGCCAGATGATGTAATCTCAAAAGGAGGGTTACCCAGAACTGTCTCGTCACGTTTCCCCCTCATCTGTAGTCAAGCCTGATCATATTCATCTTGATGATGCCATGAGTTGTTGAACTCTGAATCCAATAAGGGGGAAACACATCAACAGCACGGGGTAACTGTCCTTTTGACATTACATCATCTGGCAGGTAAATTCATTTTGATTGCATCATTAAAGGGGTTGTCCATGCTTTTTGGATAATTTCTGTGTGTATGTAGGCTGCAAAATGTTGACAGTTTGTAATATACATCCTGTCAAAATTTTGCATAGTTACCCATATATCACCTATTTGCGGCAGCCAGAGAATGTCAAGGGACGTGTGTGTATTGGAGCCTGCATGTAAATACAGAACTGGTCGTTTACTCCCTGACTCCAACAAACACGCCCCTAGTCTACAGTATGCCCAGCCACCCCCAGGGCTACTACAGGCCCGCCCCAACCCCTAATGTGACCATCCACCCCCCATTGTACACAGCGGTCCACTGCCACACTGTGCCAAATCTTCAGCTGTGAAGGTGATTCGGTACACTGTAAGTGCAGGAGGGGACTACTGCATGTGTGTGTGCTCACCCTGTGGCCACTGTCAGTGGAGTCGAGGTCCGCAGCTCGGGTCTCTGTGCCCTGGAAATGCTCCTCTCTGTACCTCCTGTACCATAGAGCGGGGCACAGAGTCGGTGGAGCTGGTCCTCTGTACCGCAGTCGCAGGCTCTGTGTCCCGCTCTTTGGTACAGGAGGTACAGAGAGAAGCATCTGCAGAGCACAGAGACCCAGGCTGCGAACCTCAGCTTCACTGACAACAGCCACAGGGTGAGCGCACACACATGCAGGGGTCCCCACTGCACTGACAGTGTACCCAATCTCCTTTACAGCTGAGGATTTAGCACAGTCTTGTAAGTGGAGCAGGGGGCCACTGTGTACAATGGGGGTGGGTGATACACATTAGGGGCTGGGAGGGCCTGTAGGAACCCTGGGGGTGGCTGGCCATACTGTAGACTGCGGGAGGGGGCATTTTTGTTGGAGTCTGGGCATAAATGACCAGTTCTGTATTTACATGCAGGCTCCAATACAAACACGCCCCCTTCACGTTCTCTGGCTGCTGCAAATAGGTGATATCTGGGTAACTATGCAAAATATTGACAGGATGTATATTACAAACTGTCAACATTTTGCCGAGATAACTACCTTTCCTCCAATGACACCTTTCTTAATTAATTTGTATAGGGTACAATAGGAGTTGAGGGGCAGTCGACATGGAGTGGGGGCACCATCAACCTAGGGGTTTTTAACTATTGTCAGGTAGGAAGAGCTAACTAGGGCTACCTAGAGACAAATGCATTTTTTGTATTTTTCCTACTCAATTTGGTATATTTTGTGAATACCATTTTATTATATCTCTGTGTGAGATACTGTAATATTGTGCTACTGTCCTCTCCCATGATTAGTTATTTCTTGAGGGTTTATTTTTTATTCTTATTGTTTAGGGTGACCCTGCTTTTTAAAGGGAACCGGTCATGTTGTTTTGTGATATTAAACCACCCCAATGTGTTTGAAATAATGCAATGTGCATCACTAACATGGTTTTCTAAAAATAAAATTCAATGTATTTATCTTAAAAAACGGACTTTATATGCTGAAGTGTCTGCACACACAAACCTTGGCTTCGGTCATAGAGAAGGCATGTTTGCTTATTGTCGCTCAAGTTTATAATCAAACTTCGTAATGTCCCTGCTTTGTAATTGATTGACATCACTGCAGAACCTGTGGAGATGTCACGACCATGTGACTGTATTGGGCAGAGCTAAGTCCAAAGTGTCTTTTTACATTAGGCCTGCTTAGCTCCGCCCAATATGGCCATGACATCACGACAGGTCCTTCACCACCAGACGAGCTTCAGTGAGTGAGTTTGCTGCACTGAAAGTAAAGGGGTTGAATAATATTGCACGCCCCACTTTTCAGTTTCTTATTTTTTTTTTAAAAGTTGAAAATATCCAATACATTTTGTTCCACTTCATGGTTGTATCCCACTTGTTGTTGATTCTTTACAAAAAAAAATTAGAATTTCTATCTTTCTGTTTGAAGCCTGAAATGTGGCAAAAGGTTGAAAACTTCAAGGGGACCGAATACTTTCACAAGACACTGTAGCTTATTTTAAACCATTTCATGGTTCCGAACCCTGTACTGGGTAACCGAAGTAACAAAGGACTGAAGATGTGAACGGCAATGTTTTTTCACATTGCTCTGCATTATTCTCACTTTGTGGTGCTATTTGATGGTTTTGTGTACTCATACTTTATTCTGTTATTTCTGTAATTGTTTGGATCCAAAGAATAATGCGGTTGTATCACTTATACTGCACAGTGAACTGCCTGAAAAAAAAAATAGTGATTTAGTTGTTTTTTTTTGTTTACTCAGCCTCTCAAAAATTGGAGTAGAAATCGATCCAGTAGTGTTATGTATCTTAAAATTGGACAAATAAAAACTTCAACTCGTCTCACAAAAAAGTGATAGAAAATAGAAAGCTATGGTGATTTTGTTTAATTTTTTTTTTTTATAGGAAAGAATTTTTTGTGAAGAAAAATATGTAAATAAACAAATATAACTGGATTTATAAGGGTTCACTTTTGTTTTTTGAAATTTTGGCAATTTGTGGTTCGTAAATGTAACATGATATCTGCAATCTATTCCAGCCGAAATTGCACTTCAAAGGTGAAATTGCGCTCCGAATCCTGCCGGGTGCCCACACAATAGTTGTTTCCAACCACATATGGGCATCATCATACTCCTTAGAGATTGAATAATAGATTCTTGTGAAAATGAAAACTTTGGGGTGCAAATAACATTTTAGATGCAAGACAAAATGTATTAAACAAAAAAGTTACTCATTAAAGGGATCCTGACCCCGAAAAATGAGCCCCAGCCCCTTAATACCTTTCCCTGCAGCATGCTAACACCTCTGGAGCCATCCCTTTGTGTGGCCAGAGCGTTATTGTAATGTTAATAAAAGTGCTTTTTATACCTTATTTCTCAGCATTTGAGAAGCCTCAAAAGGCGTGCCTGGCTGCTGCTCCCCGCCTCCTGCTTGTTAATTATGCACGCCCGATGGGCGTGCTACAGATCCAAGAGTCTGTGCACATCATAAAAGGGGCGGTAAAGCCGGTATGACACAATTGCTGGGGGCTCATTTTTCGGGGTCAGGATCCCTTTAACAGTGTATAATCTGGCAGTCCTATAGTATATACTTCATATAATATGATATGAAGTCTTACTTTAATATGAAGAGACACAGATTAGATATTAGAACAAACTTTTTGACAGTGAGGGTGATGAACAAGTGGAACAGGTGGCCACAAGAGGTGGTGAGTTCTCCTTCAGTGGAAGTCTTCATACAGAGGCTGGGCAGACATCTGTGTGATATGATTGTGAACCCTGCTTTGAGCATTGGGACTCGATGAACCAGGAGGGCCTTCCAACTCTATCATTGTATGATTGTACACAAGCAGCCTTTTAATTAAAACCAAGTGAAAAAAACAGCAAAGCTTAGCTCCTTGCCAATTTTATCTTGTGGTGCCATTTGCTTGATGGAGAGCCGACAGAAGTCGCACTCGTGAGGCCGTATTCAGAGAACTGGTTGCTTTCATGAGATGATGCCAGTTTAACAAGCTATCACCCTCTTATTTTCAGTCTGTATTGCATGCCTTTATTTTTGCAGTATAAGGTCTGTTGTAGATCATTGATGCCTACAAAATGTAGTTAAGGTTAGATGTAGACACATTTCTCGTACTCAGCAAGAGATGCTTCATTTGTTTTTCTTCTACATTCAATTTTAGGTTTTACTGGAATTGATGCTGACTATGAGAAGCCGGAAGCCCCAGAGCTGGTATTAAAAACAGATTCTTGTGATGTAAACGACTGCATTCAACAAGTTGTGGAGCTCCTGCAAGAAATGGTACATATGAGACTTAGAAATTGAATATTGGGAGAGACCTGTGCATGGTTTGAAATGTTGTATGGTGCAAATTAATAAACTTTATGACTTTTTTTTTTTCTATAAAGTTGCGGTAGCTAAAAAAAAACCCTCTCAGCGGTCGTGCCGTTTTCATTACCAGAGCTACTGCAGTGCTGTTGACGTGATGCCATGACTGGGGGTGGGGGTAGTGTCTTCATCTCCAGCCATGACTCCTCTGCTATCATTGTTGTGTTCCCGATTTAAATTTCGCTCTGGGTGCCATCCAAGCCGCGGGCTGTGCTTGCACACATTGATCTCTTTTTGCAGTCTTCAGGTAAGCTGTGCTTGTGGTGTCCCGTGTACTGATTTACATCACAGCTTAATGACGTCTCTATCCTTGTATACCTGCCACCAGTAACATCTTCAGACCTCTGGCAGGTTAGTCTTCACAAGTTCACTCACAAACGCCATTTTTCTGAAGACTGCCAGGATAATATTGTGTGCAAGGACTGCCGGCAGCTAGAATGGCACCAACACAAACGTTAAACCAACTAGACGATAGACACCAAGGGTAGCGGAGGGGCTGGGGCTGCGTCGCAGGCTTGACCCTCAGTCCTGTCCCGATGCACGAAGTTATGATTAAAACAAAACTTCAAACACTCATTACACAATCTACAAAATGGATTTCTTCATCGCAGGTATCCTTTTATTCAGTATTAAGTATATGCTCCTGTCCATACTTTAGTTAGCAAAATCCTGTTGATAGTTTGTTTATGTGCCATTGAGTCCCCTTCTATGATACAGGCTTTCTGGCAGATGATGGTTTTACAAAGACATCATCTGCCCCCAACAGCAGCGAGCAGAGCCAAGCTTTCTCTGCCTGTTTTGACACTTTAAAGAGAACCTGTCAACATGAACATTCACTCCAATCTGCCGGTATCATGTTAGAGAACCGAGCAGATTGATGTGTATTTTGTGGGAAAAGATTCAGTATAACCTTATTAATCATTTAAACTTCTGATTTTTGGGTGCAGTGGTCGGCGCTGTCAGTGACTGACAGCTTTTTTAGTTTTTGTGTAAGTGTACATAAAGAAATAGCTGCCGGTTACCAATAGGACTGCCATCTAAACAGAAAATCAAAGTAAGGGTATGTGCACACAGGGCGTTTTTGCTGCGTTTTTCCTGCGGTTTTTGCATGCAGTTTACCATTGGTTTTATGGTAATGCATGCAAATTTGTTCCTGCAGTTTTCATTCCCAGCAAAACCAATGTGTTTCACAGAAACGCTATGCACACACATTGGTTTTGCAAGTGTCAAGAACTGTCAAATACCTGCGTTTTTGGTGCGGATAGGAAAGAATTGACATGCTCTATTCTCCTGCGTTTTTGGTGCAGTCAATGGAAAAAACGCAGGAAAAACGCAGCATCAAAAACTCAGGATAAACGCACAAAAAACGCAGTAAAAACGCGCAAAAAAAGCAGACAAGATCATAGCACTTCTCCTGTCAAGGACTCTAGGATCCTCAGGTTTTGCTGCATTCAGGACTGCTCAAAAAACGTCCTGTGGGCACATACCCTAAGGCTGGATTCACAGCAGTGTTTTTATTTTGTTCTTTTTTTTACATCCAATGCAGATCCAGTTTTCAGCAAAAACCTGATCCTTTCAGGATGATGTTTTGCCCAACCACTATTAATGGTGCCTAGTAGCATCCAGTTGCTTCAGTTTGCTACCAGATATGTAGATAAGGCTGGAGGCAGTTTCTGGATAAGTCCAAAAAATGTTGCATGCAAAATTTTGTGGGTAAAAAAATAGCATCTTGCCAGATCTGGCTTGATACGGCATACATTAATGGGTGCCGGATCTGGCTTTACTGGATCAAACGGGATATATAGGCCACTGAACATGCATTCTTTCATCACATAATGTAGAGTTCAGGGTCCATACTGAATACCAAATTGTTCGAACACGGATCCCGAACATAGACTTTACTGATTAAAGCATTATACTCACAAATCTCGGTGCTGTGGTCACTTCTGGGTCCCGCTCAATAACCTCATTAAATAGTCACTGCATTAACTACTGAACAGCCTATCACAAATGCCCACTCTCTTGACGGCGTCTGTGGTTGACTATTGCACCCCACCTATTGTGTCAGCAACCAATCACAGAGGCTGTCAGAGTGGGACCTGGAAGTGACCGCAGCGTTGAGACTGGTAAGTAGAATTAGTTAATCATCCTTTATTTTTACAACTGAACTGTTCGAGGTCCGTGCCCAAACATTGTGTTCGGGCATGGACCCAAAACAGGACAATGGATCCAGTATAATACAGGTGCGGTAACATCCAGTTTAACCCCTTCACGACCTATGACGTGTGAGCCCGCTTCATCCCCTTCTCATCTCAGCTGATATCATCAGGTAATAATAATATTTATTAATTTATATAGCGCTAGTAATTCCATAGCGTTTTACATATATTTTCAGTACTGCCCCTATTGGGGCTCACACTCCTATCAGTATGTCTTTCAATTGTGGGATGAAACCGGAGTGCCCAGAGGAAACCCACGTAAATTCGGGGATAACATACAAACACCCCATTTGAGAATGTCGTGACAATTGACAATTGATCAATTGTTTGCTAAATGTCTCAGTTTAAAATACAGTTAGAAATGAATATGTGCATATGCAATTTTTGTATTGCGTACTAACCACAGGCAGCACTGGCTTCTTGGCTTTTTATTAAACATACAAACTCCTTGCAGATGTTGTGGGAATTAAACCCAGGTCACCAGCGCTGCAATGCTAACCAAGGAGCCACCGTGCTGCCCAAGTAACAGTAAAAGTATACATGTTTGGTATCAATGAACTCGTACCGACCTGGGGCATCATACGGACACGTCAGTTTTACCACATATTGAAAATGGTGAATAAAACAAATATCTAATTGCACTTTTTTGCAATTTCACAGCACTTGGAATTTTTTTTTCTATTTTCTACTACTTCATCTGAACATACAACTCATTCCGTAGAAAATAAGCTCGAATATGTCCATATTTATTAAAAAATAAAAATGTTATGGCTCTGGGAAGAAGGGGAGGGAAAAACAGAAAATTGCCGGGAGCTGGAGGGTTAAGGGCAAAAACCATATACTTTCCAGAATTGGTTTTTGTTCAAAAAACTGAATCTGTGCCAGGTTTAAACAAAAACAAAATACGTTGGTGTGAAACCAACCTAAGAGAAGTGGAGTAAATTATGAAATCACAGGTAATGGTGAATTAATCGGGTATGTACAGTTATGGCCAAAAGTTTTGAGAATGACACCAAAATTATATTTTCACATGATCTGCTGCCCTCTGGTTTTTATTTGTGTTTGTCTGATGTTTATATCACAAACAGAAATATAATTGCAATCATATTATGACTACCAAAAGGTTATATTGACAGTTAGAATGAGTAATGCAGCAATTCAATATTTGCAGTGTTGACCCTTCTTCTTCAGGACCTCTGCAATTCTCCCTGGCATGCTCTCAATCAACTTCTGGACTAAATCCTGACTGATAGCAGTCCATTCTTGCATAATCAATGCTTGTATTTTGCCAGAATTTGTTGGTTTTTGTTTGTCCGCCCGTCTCATGATGATTGACCACATGTTCTCAATGGGATTAAGATCTGGGGAGTTTCCAGGCCATGGACCCAAAATCTCTATGTTTTGATCCCTGAGCCATTTAGTTATCACCTTTGCTTTATGGCAACGTGCTCCATCATGCTGGAAAAGGCATTGTTGGGCGCCAAATTGCTCTTGGACTGTTGGAGAAGTTGCTCTTGGAGGACATTCTGGTACCATTCTTTATTCATGGCTGTGTTTTTAGGCAAGACTGTGAGTGAGCCGATTCCCTTGGCTGAGAAGCAACCCCACACATGAATGGTTTCAGGATGCTTTACAGTTGGCATGAGACAAGACTGGTGGTAGCGCTCACCTCTTCTTCTCCGAATAAGCTGTTTTCCAGATGTCCCAAACAATCGAAAAGGGGATTCATCAGAGAAAATGACTTTACCCCAGTCCTCAGCAGTCCACTCCCTGTACCTTTTGCAGAATATCAGTCGGTCCCTGATGTTTTTTCTGGAGAGAAGTGGCTTCTTTGCTGCCCTCCATGAAACCAGGCCTTGCTCAAAGAGTCTCCGCCTCACAGTGCGTGCAGAAGCACTCACACCAGCCTGCTGCCATTCCTGAGCAAGCTCGGCACTGCTGGTAGTCCGATCCTGCAGCTGAAACAGTTTTAAGATACTGTCCTGGTGCTTGCTGGTCTTTCTTGGGTGCCCTGGAGCCTTTTTGACAACAATGGAAGCTCTCTCCTTGAAGTTCTTAATGATGCGATAGATTGTTGACTGAGGTGCAATCTTTCTAGCTGCGATACTCTTCCCTGTTAGGCCATTTTTGTGCAGTGCAATGATGGCTGCACGTGTTTCTTTAGAGATAACCATGGTTAACTGAAGAGAAACAATGATGCCAAGCACCAGCCTCCTTTTAAAGTGTCCAGTGGTGTCATTCTTACTTAATCATGACTGATTGTTCGCCAGCCCTGTCCTCATCAACACCCACACCTGTGTTAATGGAACAATCACTCAAACAATGTTAGCTGCTCCTTTTAAGGCAGGACTGCAATGATGTTGAAATGTGTTTTGGGGGTTAGAGTTCATTTTCTAGGCAAATATTGACTTAGCAAGTAATTGCTGTTAAGCTGATCACTCTTTATGACATTCTGGAGTATATGCAAATTGCAATTAGAAAAACTGAAGCAGTAGACTTTGTTAAAATTAATATTTGTATCATTCTCAAAACTTTTGGCCATGACTGTACTGTGTAAGGGGCCTTTCACACTTGCGTTTTTTTCCTGATTTGAAAGATCAGCAAAAACACAATTCTTACAGTATTTTGCCCATTTACTTTAATTTTGTCAGGTAGAATCTTGTTGCTTCATGTTTTCTCCTGAAATCATTAAAGATGACCTGTCACCAAACCAGGCATAGTGATCTAATTACAGCACTGGATGCAGCATGTCTGCAGCATCCAGGCAAGGGGTCCCCCAGCACTTGAGCAGCCCTGTACTCCGAGATAATACACTCTCCCTCTACTGCAAGTTCTGGAAAGAAAAAAAAACTCTGTTTAATACTGCTGAAGAGGGAGAGAATGATTGGCAGCGGTGGGCAGATTAAACATGCAGGGGGTGTGAATCTGCCCTTCGGCTCCAGCCTCTGGCCACCTCCTTAATGGCTGCAGCATGTAAGTTTTCTAAGTGTATTATCTCGGGGTACAGTGCTGCTCAAGTGCTGGGGGACCCCTTGCCTGGATGCTGCAGACATGCTGCATCCAGTGCTGTAATTAGATCACCATGCCTGGTTTGGTGACTGGTCCTCTTTAAAGAGAATTAGCAAAAAAAAACGCAAGTGTGAAAGGGCCCTAACACGAAAAATTAATTGTCTCTCCTGGAATTGTTTTTAACGGTCATCCATGGCGGCATCCTAAACGAGGGCGGATCCCTCTCCCTAAACGAGAGAGGAATTCATCCTCCAAGTACAGTGAACCATTGGGCTTTAAAAGGGGTAGTTCCCCTTCCCATGTCAGTTGGTTTCCTGTCCTTGAATGGGGAGCCTTAGGAACCAGATTGGGCCCTGCAGGGGTCATACCTGAGTGGAGGAAAGCATCCTCTTGCTAGCAGAGACACACTTGGCCTCTGTCTCGGCAGTACATATTAGGGGGAAAGACAGCAGCAAAGCAGATTTCCTCAGCCGGGTACACCTGTACCAGGGCGAGTGCGTCTTGAGTCAGACAGTGTTCCGCTAGATCAGACATGTGGGGAATCCCCACCATAAATTTGTTCGCGACTAGTTCCATCCAGCAAGTGGATCGGTTTTGTTCCCTGGATCCAAGATATCATCCATTTGCTGTGGATGCACTTCTGATCAACCTGCAATTCAAGCTAGCTTATGCCTTTCCCCCACTAATTCTGATATCAACAGTCCTGCGCAAAGTTTGAGAAGACTGGGCACAAGTGATCTTGATAACTCCCTTTTGGCTGAGGAGGCCATGGTTCTTCTGGCTCCAACAGATATCAGTTTCCGATCCCTGGGTCCTTCTGGATCTTCCAGACCTCCTCTCCCAGAAACCGGTTCATCACCCACAGGCAGACAGGTTACACTTGACTACCTGAAATTTGAAAAGCAGCTTTTGAGTAGTAGAGGGTTCTCTGCTGAAGTATCAGAAACTCTCCTTAAATCTAGAAAGCCTTTAACTTCCCAAATTTATCATAGGACCTAGAAAATAATACTGTCAGTGACAGGGGCAGATCCAGAAGGGGAAGTCCCTATCAACTTGATTCTAGAATTCCTGCAGAAGGGGGTAGAGATGGGGCTCTCGGTGAGCACTCTTAAAGTCCAGGTTTCGGCCCTTGGAGCGCTCTATAACTTTAACTTGGCAGGGACCCTTGGGTTTCACGCTTTATCAAAGCCTGTGCCAGATCTACACCTGTTAAGTCCATTAGCTCGGCTCCCTGGGATCTCAACCTGTACTCTCTGCATTAACAGAACCTCTATTTGAACCTCTGCAGGATGTTCCTATTAAAGTTCTTTCCCTTAAGATGGTCCTCTTGGACTTCCACTCGACAGGCTGTAATGACGCGAATCGCGTCATTTCCGGCAGCGGGTGACGTCCGTACACCCACGTTGCATGCGCAATGCGGTGCTTGAAGCCCACAGAGTGGCGCGGGTGTACTGACGTCACCCGCTGCCGGAAATGACGTGATTCGCGTCATTACAGCCTTGCCAGCGCTGAGGAGAGCAGGGAGACGCTGAGTGTATTAGGAATTGCAGATCACACCTATTAAGGCGTATTATTATGACGACATGGACCCACCTTGGTGACTAAAGAATAGCCACTGCTCATTATCATCACTAATGAGTAAGTGATATAACGTTTTTCTATACTTTCACTGAATGCTTTTATGACCAAAAAGGAGTGTGGGATTACTGATGGGAGGCTGCAGGAACATGTTTTAATAGCTTAGGAGGTGTTTGGGGGTGACAGGATCCCTTTAAATAAAAACTTTAAGGTTCTTGGGAAAATGGCGACATAAATAATTGTTGTGAATTTTCAATATTTATTTGTTGTTGTAATCTCGGTGATCTGAAGAATCGTGTTAACAAGTCAGTTTTGTGATGACATCAGTAATGTAAAAATAAACACAAACAAATGCTGAATTTTTTTGGTTTGCAATTATACTTGGAATTTTTTTCTCCCTAATTTCTGTACATTGAATGGTGTCATTCAATACTAAACAAAACCTCATACGTCTGTTGGAAAAATGAAAAAGTTATGGTTCTTGGGGTGGGGGAGGGGGAATAAGTTTGAAAAAAAACAGAAAAGGTGATATATAGGGATGAGCCAGTATCTAAATATTTGCACGCGCCATACTCCTAATGAGTAGTGTTCAGTACTCGCATACTTGACCGAATAGCTAGTTTAATGTAAGTCGATTAATGATTGGCTTCGCTCATACACATCCGGCTATAATACGAGAATTTCCGGGACCGAAGGGGAGGGTGTTTTTTTTTTTTTTTTGTTTTTTTTTTTACATTTCTAATGCATAAAACACCTTGCTCTTTCCCCCCAGAGACCCTAACATTCATTTTTCTCTCATTGAGGTGCAAGCTCCCATTGTTTACTGAATAAAGCTCGCAATATGTGTCAGGTCAATAACGATCGACACATCACTCGTGAGCACCAGCAATACTCGCTGAATAACCAGTATCACGAATACCGTACTAGCCATGGAAGTAAAGAGTAGTAATGATTACACTCGCTCAACACTAGTGGTGTAGATGCTGTGCTGAACTGGCTGTTTCAATAGCTGGAACAATGTTGAAAGGTGAAAACTCCTTTTAGTCCATGTGCGCACAGTGCGTATTTTTATGTTTTTTTTTTTTTCAATTTGGTGCAGCTTTGTCAGAAATCAACATGCCTGTCCTTAAGTCAGCAAAGTCCATGAGAAGTGTTGTGCACATTTGCTTATCTGTTGCTTCTCAGATTTGGTACAGAAAAGCCTGCAGCTTGTCCACAGTTGGAACTTTTTTGCAACGTTTTTTCATCCATTCTCTTCAATGTTCTCATGAAAAAATGCTCCAAAAATGAAAGTGTATTCAGTGTTTTTTAAGTGCCTAAAAACGCATTGCGTTTTTGGTGCATTTTTCTACGAGGACATGCAGATTTGGTGTAGAAAATGTCTGTGCGCATATAGCCTTAAAGGGAACCTGTCACCTAATCTATGGCCCCTAAACTATCACTACCTGCCCCTACAGACCCTAACTAGCTCCCTAACCATCCCTGCCTGACCTAATATGGCTTTATATAAGGTGAAATAAACACTTTATAAACTTACATGACCAGTGCCAGTGGGGCGTTCCTGACAGTAGGGCGGGGTCCCCAGAGCCGCGCTCCCCCCGCCTCGCTCCCTTCCTAACGCCCTAATGGGCGGCATTATCGATTTGAAGAGCGGGGAAGCCCATTGGAATCTTCCCGCCC
>JARQOC010000003.1:237228631-237268438 GCA_033576535.1 Allobates femoralis
ATTATAGTTAAGCTTGTAAGTCATTGTGTTGACCCATCAACAGGACCTTCTGTACAACCAATGATCCTCACCACACACAAAGTGTGCCCTTGTACTAGGCGTAGCGCCCGTTATGTACATTTGTACTGAAATATCCGATAATCTCAGCCAGTTATTTTGCGCTATTGATTCCAATCCAAGTTGATCATAAAAACCTAGTGACATTGTCTTGTTCCTGATCTGCATCCCACTGTATTCTGATAGTAGCCTCTCCAGTTCACATCAGACTGACTGGTCTGCTCAAGATCATGGATACATTTTCATCTTCAATCTGACTATCAAACTCGCCAGTGTAAGCCCAAGGGTTCATGAAAAAAATCAAATAAAATTTTGAAGATATCCATTTGCTGTCCATTTTCTCAGACAGTTTATTATTAGAAGTTTGAGAAACCTCCACCAGTTTTCTTTGCATCTGAGAAAATCTGATGAAACTTTGACTAAACTGTATTGGTAAAAACTGACATATTGACCAAACTCTGATGAAATATTATTTTGTGTGCAAGAAAAATCTCTGACCGAATGAGCCTTTAGAAGTAACATATGTCAAGTACAAACTGTAGGACCACATGATAGTGTTCCTCATAGTGTAGCATTAGCGCTGTGCACCTTCTTCCAGCACTCGGGAAGGTAGCGTGGCTATTTTTCTTGTCTGAAATGCAAGCTATTTCCTGTTAAAATCTCTCTTCATATAGATATTCTAATAACATATATTCAGACATTGGTTTATGGGCCACGTCACACACACAGATATCTAGAAACAGCGCCCGAAAGGGCTTAGGCATATGAGGCAAAACCCTCCACATAACAGTTTACATGGGTTGAGTGCCGTGAGCATAAAGGTACTCAAAAAAGCATTTTCGAAACAGGAGAACAAAGAGTACTATGCAAAAATTCAAAATTTATTAGAAGACGTCACATTAAAATAGGTAGTAAGGTGGCAAAAATAGTACATATACAACAAATCCAGCAGACTAGTACAAGGGCACAAGTGTGTCATAACACATCAAAAATAGGGTAAACGGAATCTCATAGTAATGCGAGATCCATCAAGTACAGAAGTAGAAAGCAAAGATCATTACAATGCATATGGCAAAAGCGTTATTACATTGAATATGGTTACATCCATATAAAGTGCCTGTGCAAAGAAGTGTGAAGACAATAAATAGCTCATTTGGAGTAATCACATTCTAGCGCTTTTTTCTATGTTCAAGTACATATGTGGCTCACAGTGAAGGCATACCCATATTAGATCAAAGTGTAGGAAAAGTGCCCTCCACAAGTCCTGCTGGGCTAGAACCCCAATTTTGAAGATATCCATTTGCTGTCCATTTTCTCAGACAGTTTATTATTAGAAGTTTGAGAAACCTCCACCAGTTTTCTTTGCATCTGAGAAAATCTGATGAAACTTTGACTAAACTGTATTGGTAAAAACTGACATATTGACCAAACTCTGATGAAATATTATTTTGTGTGCAAGAAAAATCTCTGACCGAATGAGCCTTTAGAAGTAACATATGTCAAGTACAAGCTGTAGGACCACATGATAGTGTTCCTCATAGTGTAGCATTAGCGCTGTGCACCTTCTTCCAGCACTCGGGAAGGTAGCGTGGCTATTTTTCTTGTCTGAAATGCAAGCTATTTCCTGTTAAAATCTCTCTTCATATAGATATTCTAATAACATATATTCAGACATTGGTTTATGGGCCACGTCACACACACAGATATCTAGAAACAGCGCCCGAAAGGGCTTAGGCATATGAGGCAAAACCCTCCACATAACAGTTTACATGGGTTGAGTGCCGTGAGCATAAAGGTACTCAAAAAAGCATTTTCGAAACAGGAGAACAAAGAGTACTATGCAAAAATTCAAAATTTATTAGAAGACGTCACATTAAAATAGGTAGTAAGGTGGCAAAAATAGTACATATACAACAAATCCAGCAGACTAGTACAAGGGCACAAGTGTGTCATAACACATCAAAAATAGGGTAAACGGAATCTCATAGTAATGCGAGATCCATCAAGTACAGAAGTAGAAAGCAAAGATCATTACAATGCATATGGCAAAAGCGTTATTACATTGAATATGGTTACATCCATATAAAGTGCCTGTGCAAAGAAGTGTGAAGACAATAAATAGCTCATTTGGAGTAATCACATTCTAGCGCTTTTTTCTATGTTCAAGTACATATGTGGCTCACAGTGAAGGCATACCCATATTAGATCAAAGTGTAGGAAAAGTGCCCTCCACAAGTCCTGCTGGGCTAGAACCCCAATTTTGAAGATATCCATTTGCTGTCCATTTTCTCAGACAGTTTATTATTAGAAGTTTGAGAAACCTCCACCAGTTTTCTTTGCATCTGAGAAAATCTGATGAAACTTTGACTAAACTGTATTGGTAAAAACTGACATATTGACCAAACTCTGATGAAATATTATTTTGTGTGCAAGAAAAATCTCTGACCGAATGAGCCTTTAGAAGTAACATATGTCAAGTACAAGCTGTAGGACCACATGATAGTGTTCCTCATAGTGTAGCATTAGCGCTGTGCACCTTCTTCCAGCACTCGGGAAGGTAGCTTGGCTAGTCTTCTTGTCTGAAATGCAAGCTATTTCCTGTTAGAATCTCTCTTCATATAGATATTCTAATAACATATGTTCAGACATTGGTTTATCAAAAATATGGCATATGACAAGTAACCAAAAGCAAAATGCTCAAGTTGTAACTATCGTCAGAGGTCCCACCGTACTGTATATATAATGAAATTTTAGGTCATATATTTATTTTGCAATGATACTACAAAGTTAAAGCAGCACTACAGCATTAGTTTTTTTTCTGCACTGTAGTGGTGTTTTCAATGTAAGCCTCCCTGCATCTAGTTTTACAGTGACAATCCTTTGTTTTCATCATTTTCCAGACCCATGAAGCCATCGTATGCCTGTAACTTCTGACTGGACACAAGTCACGTCACAAGCTCTATAAGAGCCATGATTGAGGCTCTCATACAGATGTACAGATTTTTGACCATCGGCGTGCTCCATGATACGCTACTGGCAGCTCACGTTTTTGCTGCAGACCGACCGAAGCACCACTGGAAAAGAATGAAGGCGGTGGAAGGTGGGTATAACAATAGGGGCAAGGGACTTACATTAAAAGAACCACTACATCGGTGCAATTAAAAAGAACGCTGTACTGGTGCTTTAATGTTGTTAATGATACTACAGAGGATACATATTTTAACACTGATTAACATGCAGGAATGTTACTATAAATAATACAAACCCGCTGTTGAACTGGCCAGGGCTTTGTTATGGCAGATAAATCGCAGGCAGTCATTAACATCGCTCTGTAAGAAAGACAAGAATATTATGTAGGTTCACTGTATTAAATAATGTTTATTGTACGGAATGAGAAATTGATAATATCCTAGAGAGAAAAATAACAAATATAAAATCACTTGAATATTAATTTTACTGGAATGTTACAGGGAACTTTTCCCTCTGACCCAAACTTTGCACTCGCAGATGCTGAAGAAGCAAAGGTGCTTCATAAAAGAGCATCGGAGGAGCACAGCAGCACTGAAGATGTCTGGCATCAGGAGCAAACTGTGCTCCAGAAATCCTGGCCAGCTACAGAGCAGCGCTTACAAGCTCGTTTGAAGGAGTTTGTAAGCTCTGTGAATATTTGGTCACTGCAGAAAAGCTGGCCACCAGCTGTAAACAATGCAGTTAACAATACCTCTTTTCTTCAGAATGGAGATGATTTTAATAACAGGTACCGTACATTGCAAAAATGAATACAAAATCCTGTATAAGCATAATGTAGAAAATAATCACCTGTCAGGAATAAATCTCCAAAAATACATCATATACAAACAAGATGGCAACTGGAGCATTTTGCAATGAAGAATATCGCCATGTTTCAGGGAGTTTCTGGGAGCCCTGAACGCATTGAATAATAAATCAATATTATATTCACCCTTTGATGTCTTGCAGAATACAGCAGCATAGTTTTTAACCCTCCATTCTCCCTACTTTAATTTTGTGAGATAATGGCCATTGGGTTTTCATTGGCTGTAAGCCATAATCATCAACATTAACAGAAAAACACTTGAAATAGATCACGCTGTTTGTAATGACTCTAGACAATATATGCGTTTCACTTTTTGAATTAAATTACTGAAATAAATGTACTTTTTGATGATATTGTAATTCATTGAGATGCACTAGTAGCAGACATGTGTCCGCACTCTCTTTTCTCTGCATTTCTCCCTATTGTGGATGATATGTGGGTATGACTTGATCAGCTCATCAACTCACTTTGACCTCCTTTCTTGCAGTGTTATCTTTTATGCTGGCTGCACTCTTCTTTTAGATTGGACACATTAGCTTAGTAACCTACATTAATAATTATGTTGCTTTAGGGTGGAGGCACACTGGCGTGAGACTCCCGCGAGTCTCACGCTTGTAAAAAACGCATGTCACTCGCACTGATGTTAACAAATTGGCCAGGGCACAGTGGTCCGTTTTGCACAGTTGCCTCTCGCATGTCGCCGGCAATGCGATTCCACTCGCAGCATGCTGCGCATGTGTGCGTTTCCTACGCGCGTACGGCCAATGCAAGTCTATGGCGGCGTTTTTTTCTCGCATGAAGTCAGCACACCAATGCGAGTTACATGCGCAAAATACGCTTGTATGTGACAGGAAGTACAAGCTGATTCCAATTCTGAAGTGCACCTGCATGCCTCCATGCCTCAAAAACACGTTAAACACGGATCGCTGTTTGTGACTGAAAAAACGCACTCGCATTGCACTCGCACACAACTCGCACCGCGATCGCGGACAAATACGCGACGCAGTCGCAGAAATGTCTAGCGTACAAAACGCTCCGTTTTTCACGCCCCTAGTGTGCCTCCACCCTTACACAAATTAAGGTATATTACAAAGTATTGACATGATCAATTCTAATACACTTTGATGTTAATAAAAGAAAGTTGCTATATTAGTATACCAATAAATAGATTACAAATTATTTTTGAAACGCACCATCAAGTTATTGAGGAGGTCCCTCCTAAAAGTATAGAGGAGTGCCCACCCAAATGTATAGAAGAAGGCCCTCCCAAAAGTATAGAGGGGTTCTCCCAAAAGAATAAAAGAGAGCCTTCTCAAATGAATAGAGGAGGTCCCTCCCTAATGTAAAGATGACCTTCAGTGGAATCAACCATGGCTTTGCTTATACCTTTATTCTTAATGCAGTGGTTTCAACCCCAAATCTATATGGCCCTCCCAAACATATGTTACAGGACCACCTCAGAGCCCTCACCAAACTTAGGTTTCCTGGACACCTGCAGGCCCTCTGAAAATTTGAATTGAGGGCTGCAGAATGGTATGGAGGAGAAGGAGGGGAGACAGAAACTGGCATATGAGAAGATGGAAACCATGATGGAAGTTGGGCCCACTATTCTTGGCGTGGGTAGGATGTGTGATGTCCCAGGGTGTCACTCTGTCCCACCCTCCACTAGGTTAACCCAATGTGCCATGAGAGAAATGCCTCATCCCTGACTGTCCACAACCACTTCTCCTGTCCTGTATACTGGGTGTAATCCTCAGTATCTGTATTATTCTGTATATACACACTGCACAGTACCACTTCTCCTGTCCTGTATACCGGGTGTAATCCTCAGTATCTGTATTATTCTGTATATATACACAGTACAGTAGCACTTCTCCTGTCCTGGTTACTGGGTGTAATCCTCAGTATCTGTATTATTCTGTATGTAGCGACCGGTGGTAAGGCCGCGGGTGTGTGTGTATGATCTTTCTCAACAGAATCCCCATACTCAGGTTTAACCAATAATAACTTTTCTTTACTGGCAAACATGTTTATATCACAGTCAACCGAACTATATGCGCACTTGTATATATTAGAGTCTCTGAATCTTCACTTCTGCCGGGTACGCAGCAAGAAAAAACACAACAATGAAGGTATCTTTCCCTAACTTTCCTTAAAATCACGTACCAGTCTATCACAGAAGAAGATGTCGCTCCCACGTAGCAGGCCTGGGGATCTCCTCAGTCTTCTTCTTTGGTCTCCTTCCGCAGGTAACAGAATTTTTCTTTTACTGTCTCTCCCAGTCTCAGGGCACACAGAGCAGCAGGAGGGAGATCACAGCAGCCAAATGGCTCCCTTATGTCGGTCACGGCCCCTGCACATGCACTCTGGGTGCTCGGCGGGCAAGGTTTTGCAGAGCGGCCAGAGTCACAGCACCAAAGTCCAGTGGCCCAGGATCAGTCACAGGGGCTTCTGCGGGGTGATTTTTCCGGCAAGGTGTAGCAAAGTAGTCCACTTTAAACAGACATCCACAGGCAGATCTTCTCAGCTCTGGATTTATACTGCACTGATTCTCTGCTTTCTCTTCCTGGGTAAACAACAGAGATGGTGGGGGATTTCCACTCTCTGTGATTGTACAGTCCACTGATGCCCCCTGGTGGACAAGTGCGGACTGTGCACAGTGCATTTCAGTGTCAATTTCAATAATACAATCTGAATTGTACACCTCGTTACATACCCCCCCACTTAAAGGTTGACAGTCCCTGTCAACAATCATTGGCTCCAAGGCAGTGATGGCCGTTGATATCACAGGGATTGATCTCCGGCGGAGTAGGGACCTCTGTTGGGGGAAACCGTCATCCCCCCGTTCACCTTCGCTCCCTTGTTCAGGGCTCACAATATCTCCAATAAACTCAGTCACGTTTTCTACTCGGGGAGAGTAGGATCGCCGGCGGTAGCGGCGCCGGTTGGGGGCAAATCTGCTTCCTTTAACGGGAACACCCCCAGGACCGGTGACGTCGGCGGCCTCTGTACCCCTCTCTCCCTTCACAACATCAAACTGTACCACCTCCCCATCACCAACGCTGCGGAGGCACTTACGAGGATTGTTACGCTTTATGGCAGTCTGATGTACAAACACGTCATCCTTTGTGTCATTCCTGTTGATGAAGCCATACCCATCGCGGACATTAAACCACTTCACCGTCCCCTGGACCCGAGTGGCCAGTACTTGCTTATCGGTCTGGCTCTGTCTCTTCACACCCTTTTCCCTGATCTCCCCTGCCGAGCGAACCGCTTTGGCTGGGGCGTCTAGTTTAAAGGTGGCTGCTGTTGTGGGGCATGACTTGCTGGTTCTGGTATATCGGACCACGGGTGGAGGATGCGGACAACGGTTTGCCCTATGGCGGGGGTCGCCGCATGTCCAGCACCTTCCCATAGGCCGACTGGGTTGCTGTCTCGCTTGCCTGTCCGCCTGTTGGTCTAGCCTGAGCTGTAGCTGTAGTATCTGTTTCTGCAACTCTGCTACTATCTGCTTCAATTCCTCCGTGTCACTGTTCGGAGTGCTGGCACTGGATATGGACCTGCAGGCCGTAGTATATGTCTGGTTATCAGCTACTACCGGGAGGAGATTCTGTTGATCACACATCCTGCCGACTACGCCAGATGTAGCGACCGGTGGTAAGGCCGCGGGTGTGTGTGTATGATCTTTCTCAACAGAATCCCCATACTCAGGTTTAACCAATAATAACTTTTCTTTACTGGCAAACATGTTTATATCACAGTCAACCGAACTATATGCGCACTTGTATATATTAGAGTCTCTGAATCTTCACTTCTGCCGGGTACGCAGCAAGAAAAAACACAACAATGAAGGTATCTTTCCCTAACTTTCCCTAAAATCACGTACCAGTCTATCACAGAAGAAGATGTCGCTCCCACGTAGCAGGCCTGGGGATCTCCTCAGTCTTCTTCTTTGGTCTCCTTCCGCAGGTAACAGAATTTTTCTTTTACTGTCTCTCCCAGTCTCAGGGCACACAGAGCAGCAGGAGGGAGATCACAGCAGCCAAATGGCTCTCTTATGTCGGTCACGGCCCCTGCACATGCACTCTGGGTGCTCGGCGGGCAAGGTTTTGCAGAGCGGCCAGAGTCACAGCACCAAAGTCCAGTGGCCCAGGATCAGTCACAGGGGCTTCTGCGGGGTGATTTTTCCGGCAAGGTGTAGCAAAGTAGTCCACTTTAAACAGACATCCACAGGCAGATCTTCTCAGCTCTGGATTTATACTGCACTGATTCTCTGCTTTCTCTTCCTGGGTAAACAACAGAGATGGTGGGGGATTTCCACCCTTTGTGATTGTACAGTCCACTGATGCCCCCTGGTGGACAAGTGCGGACTGTGCACAGTTCATTTCAGTGTCAATTTCAATAATACAATCTGAATTGTACACCTCGTTACATATATACACTGCACAGTACCACTTCTTCTGTCCTGTATACTGGGTGTAATCCTCAGTATCTGTATTATTCTGTATATATACACACTGCACAGTACCACTTCTCCTGTCTGTATACTGGGTGTAATCCTCAGTATCTGTATTATTCTGTATATATACACTGCACAGTACCACTTCTCCTGTCCTGTATCCTGGGTGTAATCCTCAGTATCTGTATTATTCTGTATATATACTCTGCACAGTACCACTTCTCCTGTCCTGTATACTGGGTGTAATCCTCAGTATCTGTATTATTCTGTATATATACACTGCACAGTACCTCTTCTCCTGTCCTGTATCCTGGGTGTAATCCTTATTATCTGTATTATTCTGTATATATACTCTGCACAGTACCACTTCTCCTGTCCAGTTGTCAGAGGTGGTATTGGACTTTGATTTTCAGCATTTAACTGTTGTTTAAATTAATTATCCCCAATATGGAAGTCATCACTTCTCTTCTGTATAGATGGTGACTTGCCCTTCGCTCTGGATCTGACCACTGGGACCCCACGATCCCAAGAAACGTGGCTGTAAGCGGTGGGGTTTTTTTTCGCCGCCGCAAGTGGCGGATCTGCCGCACCTGGCGGAACAGCACTTGCCGTACACAATGCATGGGGCTTGCCGCATCTGGGCTGCAAGTCGCCTGATCCGGCAGATGTGGTGCCACCTGCTGGATTGGCCGCAAACATCAGTTTACCGCTGAGGTGAAAGCAGCCTGTGAAAGTGATGAGGTCATGACAACGTAAAAGCAAATTTCACTGATCGAGGCTGATGGGTGTTATAGTATGTGGGCTGGTGGGGCTCGTTTTCCAGGGCTGCTTTTTGGTCCCAGTCCGGCCCTGCGCTCTTCCCAATCTGTTTCATCACTTTCCCAGCTATTTCAGCGTTTTCCTCAGGCCCCCAGACCTCTATCAGGTCCAGCAGATAATTACTCGCATTTTCCATTGATTTCCATTGAACTCACTATTCGGAAGGAATATGCAATTATTACAAAGTTCTCATTACGAGTATAGCGATTACAAATATTACGGTACTCGCTCATCACTAAAAATGACACAGAGCCTACAAACATGTTGTGTATAAAGACATCTAAACAGTTCAATTTTGGTCTCATTTGATCAAACTATATTTTCCCAGTATTTTACAATGTCTAAATGTTGTTGAGCAAACTTTAAATGCGCTTGAACATGCTTTTGTTCAGTAATGGAGTCTTGCATGGTGAGTGTGTGATGCAACTCAGGGCCGTGGGGCACTCGGAACTGGGCTTTTTAGTGCTTCTGGGGAGTCACTGGGGTCGAGACCCGACTCCGTGACCCTGGGTTCAGTGTCAAAGAGTTCTTAGGGAGTGTATATGGATAGGATGGTTTAAAAGGGAGTATTGTTCATGACACTACCTGTGGTTTACGGCTATGGATAGCCACCACTGCTGCAGAACCTCTGGGAATGATGGACGGTTCCCCAGGGGTGGAGCAGGTCCCCAGGGCGCTGGATGAAGTAATGAATTGTCTCCAGCAGGCAGGGATTAATGTTAGGCCTAGTTAATATACACAGTGGCCTTCACAGCCGGTTGCTGCAGGAATAACACATTCTCACACAGTTCTGCAATTCTGTACCCTGGTTTACTCACATCACGTTTCAACAGGTCATAGATGTTATAGTCTCTCACACAAGCTCTGGCCTGTGTAGTCTTTAAGAGTTCGTGGTGGCAAGTATGATATCCTCAGTGGTGTGCCTGTCCTTTCCTCTCACTGGTCCTGTTCCCTAGCGCCTGTACTTGAAAGCGCCTCTGATTCGGCAGCCACGGGTCTTAATGGGTGACCGGTACTTTGTCCCCGGACCCTTCTCTGGCTGCTTTCTTGGGGGATGCGTCAGGTGTGAGCCACAACTCTTATGAAGCTTGTGGCCTCCGGTTCAGCAGTTTGGGTACTAGACTCCCGTGCCACGTTCAGATCTGGTCCCTCTTTCCATACCAAACCCCTCCAACTGGTATCAACAGTCCTGAATTCGGGTGCACGGGCCGCTTCAGCTCCACTGGTGCCCCTAGGGTTCATTCCTCTTCGTTCCCGGGATGAGCTTCCACTGCTCACGTCCCCTGCTTCTCAGTTTCACACCGCTTCTCTGTCTCTCCTTATCTTCCTCACGCTACTCAACTTCTCGCTTTCCGAGCTCTACATGCTTGCTGTTCTCTGTTCCACTCCAAAATTGTAAACTCAACTGCTCCCTCTGCCTTCCACCCACACTTCTCTACCCTATTCTCCTCCCTTGGACTGGGGCTTCCCTACAGCAGATCCACCAATGTCCCTGACTAGGGTCAGTGTGTTGGGTATTTTCTGAGGATCCCATACCTACCATCCCCCATCTCCCGACTACTGGAATCCAACAACCTTGCTTGGGTGCAGTACCCCTCGCTGCATCCAGCCCAGTGGGGTGCCGCATGTGCATACATGGCATGGATGTTGAGTGCATTACTTATTGATTTCTTTGAAACAATCATTCCTGCTGATTCCGTGTCTTTTCGTCGCTCTCCACATGTGCTCCTTGGCTCTTAGACAACTTTTCTGATATTTCTTTTGACTCCTCTGCCTGAAATCTTGTGAGAAGTACCTTGTTGTAACCTGTCTAGGATGAAATTATGTTGTTTCCACTTCTATATTATGGCCACAAGAGTTCTTATTGGAACCTTTAGTAGTTTAGAAATTCTTCTGTAATCAATGCCATCAATATGTTTTGAAACAATAAGGTTGCAAAGATCTTGAGATAGCTCACTGGTTTTACCTATCATGAGGTGTTTCTTATGTGACACCTTGGTGACGAGACACCTTTTTATGGGCTACCAATTGAAGCAGCTGATACTTTTCTTTCAGTGCTTTATAATTATTTCAGCTGGTGTCATTACTTTTTTATGGTGTTTTGCACCTGTCTTTCTTCATGTGTTCAATCAATACTTTTTCCATGCGCCATTTCTCTTTATTTCGCATATCTTAATTTATGATCAGCATTGATTAGAAATGCCATTTTCTGGCACTGTACCCTGAATCTTCCAGTTGCCCTGGTGCTGGGGACAGACTGGGTAATAAAGGGGTTAATGCCAGCTAAATAGCTGGCACTAAGCCTGAGGTTCGTAATGTCAGGGCCAGCCATTAGGAACCTCTAAGTAAATATTAGATAAAACACCACACCGTGAAAAATATTTTATTCACTAATATGAACATATAGAGAAAAAAATGTATTAGAAAAAAACACAAACACATCCTTCATTAACCTTGTTTATTACCACCAGAATAACCCTCCACATGAATCTTCTGTGACATTCTCTCGCTGCTGAAGCTGAAACACACTGTCGGCTGTGAGCGAGGTGATGTCAAGTAAGGTTCACCTGAGTTAAGTGCTAGCAATGTGGCTGAGCTCTGACCTTTCCCTAGTCACCGTACTCTGTAGATACTAAAATATATGGGCTGTTTCCAGGTTACACCAACAGCCAATAACAGACACCCACTCTATGATAGCATCTGTGATTAGCTGTTCCACCCCTCAGTAGTGAATATCCAGGAAGTTAACAAGCGTCCCCAGAAGTACAAGCAGCCGGACGCTGGTAAGTACACTGCTCAAATAAATAAAGGGAACACTTAAACAACAGAATATTGTGGAGCACACTGGGACGGGGCACTCGGTGCCGGACCCAGGTGCTGCTGGGGATGTCACGGCGGTCCTGGTCCGGACCGTGTCCCGGGCCCGCACAATAAAATGGGGGGTTATTTACAGGGGATTTGTCACTCGTGACGCCACCCACTATATGCGGCCAGTAATGGGGCCGCCGCTGCTGCAGAACCTCCGGGGATGATGGGTTAGCAGCTTGGATGGAATAGTTCCTGTGGGCAGAACTGGGTTCCCCGGGGCAGTGGTAGAGGTAGTTAAAGTCTGTGAGGATGTTATTGATGCTGCAGGAGAGTAGGAGTAGCAATAGAGATGATAAGAGTAGAGGCAATGGCAGTGTATGAGGGCAAGTGGGGTTCAGCATAAGGATGACACACACACTCACGGTTTCTGTTGTTCTTCAAGTCTTTACTGGCAGATGGTATTACACAGTATTGTCCACGGAGTCTGTACCAGGTTGCTCTCACCCTGACCGGGTCCTTGGCTTCCTACTTAAACGCTGTGTGTGGCCCTGCTGCTGCTTGTAGCTGAACTGCTGGCCCTGTCTCTGCTCACGGGTACCAATATGCTGGGCAACTTGAGTCCTCTGTGTCACTGACTCCTTCGTGTTGCTTTGCTATGGTGTGGTGAAGATGGTGGACCTTCACTATGCCGGTGTTTACTGTCCTGTCTGTCTCAGGCACAGCCTCGGATCCGGTATCCGTCTTAAGCGTCTCCCCGGGATCAAGCTTTTGGGGTAACTCTTTATCCCGGGTATGTTCCTCTGTTAATCTGTCTCCTTTCCTCAGACCTCTCAGGACCTCCACTGCTACTTGGCTCAGCTCCTGAGGTAAACTGACTAACTGTCCCTCTTGTTTTGTGGTAAACAACTTTAGCTCCTCCCACTAGTGCAGGTGCAAGCTAAGCTCCTCCCACTTTCTAGTGTAGTGTTGTGTGGGGATTGAACCTGTGTTGTTTCTGTGGCATATTAACCCTTGGGGTGCCACAATATAACAAAGTAAATCAAGCTTCTGCAAAATCAAACTCTCCATTTAGAAAGCAACACTGATTGGCAATCAATTTCACATGCTTTTGTCCAAATGGAATAGACAACAGATGGAAATTATTGGCAATTATCAAGACACACTCAATAAAGGAGTCGTTCTGCAGGTGGGGACCACAGATCAGATCTCTGTACCAATGCTTTCTAGCTGATGTTTTGGTCACTTTTGAATGTTCGTTGTGCTTTAACACTCATGGTAGCATGAGACAGACTCTACAACCCACACAAGTGGTTCACGTAGTGCAGCTCATCCAGTATGGCACATCAATGCGAGCTGTGGCAAGAAGGTTTGCTGTGTCTGTCAGTGAAGTGTCCAGAGGCTGGAGGCGCTACGAGGAGACAGGCCAGTACACCAGGAGACGTGGAGGGGATTGTAGGAGGGCAACAACCCAGCAGCAGGACCGCTATCTCCGCCTTTGTGCGAGGAGGAACACGAGGAGCACTGCCAGAGCCCTGTAAAATGACCTCCAGCAGGCCACTAACATCCATGTGTCTGCTCAAATGGTTAGAAACCGACTCCATGAGGATAGTATGAGGGCCCGATGTCCACAGATGGGGGTTGTGCTCACAGCCCAACACCGTGCAGGACACTTGGTATTTGCCACAGAACACCAGAATTTTGCCACTTGCACCCTGTGCTCTTCACAGATGAAAGCAGGTTCACACTGAGCAAATGTGACAGACGTGACAGAATCTGGAGATGCTGCGGAGAGCAAACTGCTGCCTGCAACATCCTTCAGCATGACCGCTTTGGCAGTGGGTCATTAATGTGTGGGGTGGCATTTCTTTGGAGGGCCGCACAGTCCTCCATGTGTTTGCCAGAGGTATCCTGACTGCCATTAGGTACCGAGATGAGATGCTCAGACCCTTGTGAGACCATATGCTGGTGCATTTGGCCCTGGATTCCTCCAAATGCAGGACAATGCCAGAGCTCATGTGGCTGGAGTGTGTCAGCAGTTCCTGCAAGATGAAGGCATTAAAGCTATGGAATGGCCAGCCCGTTCCCCAGACCAGAATCCAATTGAGCACATCTGGGACATCATGTCTCGCTCCATCCACCAACATCACATTACACCACAGACTGTCCAGGAGTTGGTGGATGCTTTAGTCCAGGTCTGGGAGGAGATCCCTTAGGAGACCATCCTCAAGCTCATCAGGAGCATGCTCAGGCATTGTAGGAAGGTCATACAGGCACGTGGAGACCACACACAATACTGAGCCTCATTTTGACTTGTTTTAAGGACATGACATTACATTTCACTTTAATTTTGTGTGTGACTTTAAATTCAGGCCTCCATTGGTTAATACATTTGATTTCCATTGATGATTTTTGTGTGATTTTGTTGTCAACACATTCAACTTTGTACAGAACAAAGTATTCAATGAGAATATTTCATTCATTCAGATCTAGGATGTGTTATTTGAGTGTTCCCTTTATTTTTTTGAGCAATTTACCGTATTTTTCGCTTTATAAGACGCACCTGATTATAAGACGCACCCCCAATTTTGTTAAATGGGGTCCGTCTTATAATGCCAGTGTCCGTCTAACAAATCATATACATATATGTCCCACATAGCCCCCTCATCCTGGTACATGGTCCCTCATCCTAGAATTAGCCGCCTTAATCTGGATATGGCACCCTTATATTGGATATAGCCCCCTTGTGCTGGCACACATACCCCATAGCTGGCACACGTACCCCATAGCTGGCACACGTACCCCATAGCTGGCACACGTACCCTATTGATGGCACACGTCCCCTATTGATGGCACACGTCCCCTTGTGCTGGCACACGTCCCCCACTGCAGGCACACGTCCCCCATTGATGGCACACGTCCCCTTGTGCTGGCATACGTCCCCCACTGCAGGCACACGTCCCCCATTGATGGCACACGTCCCCTATTGATGGCACACGTCCCCCACTGCTGGCACACGTCCCCTATTGATGGCACATGTCCCCTTGTGCTAGCACACGTCCCCCACTGCAGGCACACGTCCCCCATTGATGGCACACATCCCCTATTGATGGCACACGTCCCCTATTGATTGCACACGTCCCCTATTGATGGCACACGTCCCCTATTGATGGCACACGTCCCCTATTGATGGCACACGTCCCCCACTGCAGGCACACGTCCCCCACTGCAGGCACACGTCCCCTTGTGCTGGCATACGTCCCCCACTGCAGGCACACGTCCCCCACTGCAGGCACACGTCCCCTTGTGCTGGCATACGTCCCCCACTGCAGGCACACGTCCCCCATTGATGGCACACGTCCCCTATTGATGGCACACGTCCCCCACTGCTGGCACACGTCCCCTATTGATGGCACACGTCCCCTTGTGCTGGCATACGTCCCCCACTGCAGGCACACGTCCCCCCTTGATGGCACACGTCCCCCCTTGATGGCACACGTCCCTCCTTGATGGCACACGTCCCCCCCCTTGATGGCACACGTCCCCCCCCTTGATGGCACACATCTCCTATTGATATCCCCCGCACTTAATATACCCAACCCCTCCATATGCTGTTTCCCCCCCCTCCATTATAAAGATGGTCTCTCGCCCTGCAATTCCCCCATCATTAATATGACCCCCACGCTGGCCGGCAGCAGATAGAATAAAAAAAGCGCCTCCTTTCTCACCCTCCGGCGCTAAGCTCGAAGCGTCATCACCGGCTCCTGGTTTCCATGGTGCTCGGCTTCTTCCGCCCATGTGATCGGGCGATGATGTCATCACTATATGCCCGATCACATGGGCGGAAGAAGCCGAGCACCATGGAAACCAGGAGCCGGCGGTGACGCTTCGAGCTTAGCGCCGGAGGGTGAGGAAGGAGGCGCTTTTTTTATTCTATCTGCTGCTGGCTAGCGTGGGGGTCATATTAATGATGGGGGAAGTGCAGGGCAAGAGACCATCTTTATAATGGAGGGGGGGGAAACAGCATATGGAGGGGTTGGGTATATTAAGTGCGGGGCCATATGCAGGACATGGGGCTGCAGAGACAGCGGGGGGGGGCGGCGGAGTGCAGGCTCATTTAATATGCACTGCTCCCCGCCGTCCACCTCTCAGTGCAACTTCAGCACTGAGAGGTGGACAGCGGCAGTGCATATTAAATGAGCGGGAGCAGGAGATCTCCCCGCTCTCTCTGCAGCCCCGCAGCCAGCCCACTCCAGCCACGGACACGCTCCAGAGCTGCCCCCCAGCCTCCCCTGCCTCCCCATATTCGGATTATAAGACGCACCCCCCACTTTCCCCCAAACTTTGGGGGAACAAAAGTGCGTCTTATAATCCGAAAAATACGGTATAACGCTTATGTTTAATGAATGTTTTCCTTCTTTTTACAGTCCGCCAGCCCCCATCTCATAACTTTAAAGTCCGAGTTTGGGGTTCAGAGTTTTGAATCATGTTTGGCCTCGAACTTTAAAAAAGTTCTGTTGGGTCGAAACATTGGCGGGTTCGACCATCACTAGTTGTTACTGACATCTGGTGAGAAATTCATGTCAATAGCACCTTTAGAAATATATTTACTTAGAAAATTGGTGACGTGCTCAATACTTATTTCATCTGCTGTATATGCTTATGAGGCTGTTTACTTCGAGCATCTAGATTGCATTGAATTTTCTTGGGATACATGGCCATATTATCATTTAAATATGTTTTGATAATGTACATTTATACTGTTAATGCATAAATTAGTATGTCATAAGAATATTCCAGTGATGTAAAAACGGACACATAAAAGGCACGTATGGACTTATGATAACAGTATATATATGTTTCTGGATGAAAATCAGACAATTTTTCATACGCTCGTCACATACAAACTTAAGGTCATAAGATCTGAGACCAGTCCAGGCATTATAGTCCCACCTCAGATCCTAAATGTCTGACTTTTCAAAGCAGCATTACATTGTGGACTTCAGTTTTTGGCCAAATTAGAAAACAGTTCTTGAGACAAATACTTACAAAAACAATTCTTTTTGTGCTGAATGGTCCCACCTGAAATTCCTGTTTTTAACTAGGTCAAAAAAATCTCCTCTTCTCCTGCAACAGTAGAAAAGAGTCCGATTTACACACATTTAACTTATAATCTACTGCCAAGCCCGAATGATACCGATATTATGAAAGCGGGGCAAGTGTCTCTAGTAACATCATGGTGGATACCTACATGAAACTTGAAGCTGAAGCCTGTAAGACAGATTGCTCATGACGCACACAAGTACTAGGCACTGCCAAGGAAAATAACTTAGCCATTCCTTTTTTGGTTAGTTAGTGAACTGAATATGTATTAATCAAATATGCAAGACAATCTTTGGAAGATCATCTGGACTTACTTTATATAAAGAGCTAAATCTGTAGCAAGGATAGCCTGCTTTATCGTTTTTAGTGCCGTCTTGTAGTCTTGAACAGAGAGACCGCTCAGAATCTGATTACCCTGAGAAAAACGAAAGACATCCACACTTTACTCTTTAAATCATAGTTCAATTCACCAGTCTGCATGTTTACTCCATAAATATACTAGTGTTAAGGCCACGTCACACGTAACGATATCGTTGCCGATATTGTTCAAAAGTAACGTGTTCTGTGACGCTTGAACGATGTCAAAACGACATTGTTGCGTGTGACACTACAAACGATGAATGATCAGTCGGCTGATCGTTCATCGTTTGATCTGAGGACAGGACCTCAAAACTATCGTTGGTCGCCGGTGGACACGCAGCATCGTGCTGGGAGCTGGTATCCAAGGTAAACTGCGGGTAACTAGGCAGCGCGCACTGTCTAGATACCCGATGTATACCTTGGTTACCAGCCTTCTCCGCTCATTGGCTGGTATCCAAGGTACACAGTGGGTAACTAGGGACCCTAGTTACCCGCTATGTACCTTGGATACCAGCTGGTGAGCGGAGAAGGCTGGTAACCAAGGTATACATCGGGTATCTAGGCAGCGCGCGCTGCCTAGATACCCGCAGTTTACCTTGGAGACCAGCCTGCTCCCGCTTACCGCAGCCTGGCAGGGGGAGCAAGACATCGTGGAAACGATATTTAAATCGTTTCCACGATGTCTCTGGTCTATTGATCGCTGGTGAGTCTGCCTGTGTGACAGCTCGCCAGCGATCTGAACGATATTGTTAGCGATCGCGCGTGCATGTGATCGCTAACAATATCGTTCTTCAAATTGATGCGTGTAACGTGGCCCTTAAAGTCAGATCCAAATATTTGCACACTTTTATGACTTTAGAAATTGCAGTTATTGCTACGGAATATGCAGTAAAAGCTTTGAACTGCAGATACTGAGGTTAATATGTGAAAGGGAATCTGTCAGCAGGATTTCATCCCCAAACTATTTGCACGCAAATATAGCTCTTTCAAAGACAAGGCCAGCAATTACTTTACATGGCCAAACTGTTTCTGTTTGGAGAAACAGACTGGCCATGTAATCATTTGAGTTGATATGCAATTGAGCATGTAGATCTAAAGCATATGTCACTCCCGCTCTATTCTCCTCCTACTCATCGCCTCCTCTTGATTGACTGACAGTAACTCTTTGTTGTGTGACTATAGGCAAAGAAGTTGTCATTCAATAGGTGGAGGCAGTTTTGGGCAGAGAGAATAGAGATGGATGCTTCAGGTCTATGTGCTCATAGAGGAACATATTGGACTTGTGTTTGAAAGAGCTACATGTGCATATAAATAGTTTAGGGGTGATAACCTGCTCACATCTTACATTGAAATATAATAAAATCTAAGTGTGCAGTTAGTTTTGTTTCATAATGTATTTTCTTCCTTAATCCCTTAAAGGGAAGCTATCACATTAAAAATGAAGCCTACTTTGCCAGCTGTGTATTATACAGTGACTTGGAAAAGTATTCATACCCTGTGAACTTTTCCACATTTTTTCCACATTTCTTCACATTACACCCACAAACTTAAATGTATTTTATTTGGATTGTATGTGATACACCATCACAAAGCAGCAAGTATTTGGGAAGTATACATAGTTTTCTAACTATTTTCAAATATAAATCTGAGAACTGTGCATTTGTATTTAGACCACTTGAGTCAATACTTTATAGCTCCACCTTTCACTGCAATTACTACTGCAAGTCTTTCAAGGTATGTTTCGATAATCTTTGCACACCTGGAGGATGACACTTTTTCTCATTTTTCTTTGCAAAATAGCTTTAGCTCAGTGAGATTGGATGAAGAGTGTCTGAACAACAATTTTCAATTCTTGCCACGGATTCTCAATAGAATTTAGGACTGGACTTTGACTGGGCCATCCAAACACAAAAATATGCTTTCTAAATGATTCCATTATAGTTCTGGCAGTATATTTAGGGTCATTGTCCTGCTGGAAGGTGAACCTGCACCCAGTCTCAAGTTTTTGCAGCCTCCAACAGGTTTTCCTTTGGAATTGTCCTTTATTTAGATGAATCCATCTTCCCATCAACTCTAATCAGCTTCACTGTCTCTGCTGCAGAAAATCACCGACACAGCATGATGCTGCCAGCTCCATGTTTGATGGTGGAGATGTTGTCTTCAGGTTAATGAGCTTTGTTACCTTTTCACCCATAGCAATTTTCATTTAGCCCAAAAGTTCTACTTTGGTCTTATCTTACCAGAGCACCTTTTTCCACATGCTAGTTGTGTCCTCTGCATGGCTTTTTGGCAACTGCAAATTTGAATTCTTATGGCATGCCTTCAAAAATGGCTTTTTTCTTGCCACTACTTTTTTTAGAGGTCAGATTTGTCAAGTATATGACTAATAGTTGCCTTGTGGACAGATTCTCCCACCTGAGCTGTGGATTTCAGAGTGGACATGGGCTTCTTGCCTGCGTATCTAGTTAGTGCTCTCCTTGTTTGTGGTGTCATTTTAAGTGGACAGCCATGTCTTGGTAGGTTTGGAGTTGTGCCATTTTTGATGATGGATTGAACCCTGCTTTACTATTCCCCATAATTTTTACCCCTGACTGTCTTGTATTTTCTCTGGCTCAAAACAAACCTTTGATGCTTTAACAGAATAGCTGTAGTTATTCGGAGAATAAGCTACACACACTTGAAGTGGAAGGTTTGTAGAGCATTTTCTCAAATCCAGAGCTGTCTTTTACAACTCAAATAATTCCCTTGTCCTCAATCTCCTATGCTTTGTCCTCACATGAAATTAGTGACGGTGATTGGGGGCACTATCTCCTGCGTTGCCTATTACGAGCGCCAATGTCCGCGTTCAAGCAGCAATAGAATTAGGGCTGCTTAGGGACACTTTCTTATCAGTGCTCATTTTCCCTTTGAAATAGCCAATTTTTTTTAAACGTGCACAGTGGTTATTTTTGTGTTTATTTTTTGTGTGTATATTGTGTTATTTTAATGCAAAGGAATAAACACATCTACGGAAATAATTGTTTCTAATTAGTCCTTCCACATATTAAAAAGCATAGCTTTTGAATTTTTCTGTCTATGTAGCTGTATGAGTCCATGATATATTTTTAATGGCCAAATTTGTATTTGGATGGTTTTTGCTATGCAGGATATTTGAGGGGTTGTCCGGTCTAAAAATGATAATTCTGCAGTTATTCGATGTGACTGTACAGTAATTTCCTCCGGGATCAATAAAGTTTATCTTATCTTATCTTATCAACCCTCCCAGCACCCGCACTGTGTGCTATAAGGATTCACCTGTTTCTAAGCCGGTAACAGACCACAATTATGCGGTCTGCATGTTCCCAGCATCAATACGACAAGTGGGCTCAAAATAAGTGTATGGAGTGGGCATGTCTGACTTGTGAGCATGGATGTCTAGTGGGCATGGCCTTGTTCCATACATTTGTATTAAGCAAGGCTGTGCCCAGTAGTTGGGAGCTCTGGCCGCAGTGGCCGGGAACATGCATACCAAATAACTGCGGTCCATTCCCAGTTTAGAAACCACAAATCCTTGCAGCACACAATGCATGCACTGGGAGGATTGATAAGCCTGCAGTCAGATAGAGTGACTGTATAATTATGAATTTAGAACAGACAACCCCTTTAATAGGTTTATTTTATGGTTGGAGTTTTTTCAGATGTAGAAATTCCAATTATGTATGATTTATTTTTTTATTACAATAGGACAAGCAGATGATACCTGCTGATCGCACACCCATGCCCCAACAGGTATTAGTAGATATGACTTCCCCAGATTTGCTCACCTACTTGTGCTGAAGTGAATGGGGCCAGTGTACACTTTTAATGCCTCACTTGAAATCATCCTCCCTCTTTTTACTAACCTGACTATTTAGAATCATGAGGCACTGGTCAAAGTGGTGATTCTCCATAATAGAATGGCAGTAGAGTTGGGCTAATGGATGCTCACTCCTAGAGTACATGAAAGAAAATAAATTATTGACCACACACAATAATTTTATCTTATATAAAATTGGAAAAAAGGTATATAAAATTGTTTCCATCAAATCTGACAAGCAGATATTGCATAGTTACATGGTAGTGAGTTGTAAAAAGATCAAAGTCCATCAAGTTCAATCTTTAAAGAGAATCTATCATCAGATTCACGCTGTCCAAACTATGGTTAGCATTAATCACAAACCTGGCTGCACAACTGCAGTCAGGTCTTTCTTTGAAACTCTACAGTATTGTGGAGAAAAACATACCTGGCTTTGATTCTAAAGCATAATTTTAAAGGCTGGCCTTGGACCATACAGTGATACATTACTTGTCCGAAATTTGACTGGGTGATTGACAAGTCTCTTTCATATAAAATTGTGGAGTCAACTTTTTCCTACCCGTGGTTTTGGCTGCATGAATAAATTGATAGGTTCCCTTCAAAGAGAGAGTTCAGATTTGGCAGATTTGTTGTTTTAACAATTTTCAGTACACGTACAGTTGTGCTCCAAAGTTTTCATACCCTGGTTGATTTTTTTACTTTCATGGCCTTATTTCAGAGAATATGAATGATAACACAAAAACATTTCTTTCCACTAATGGTTAGTGGTTGAGTGAAGCTCCTTGGACCACAGAAAGTTAAGTACTTTTAAAGCACTCAAGTTATTATTCACCTCTAGTTAACCAACTTTATCATTCACAGCCCCCTTTGAGTAATTACTCTATGCCTGGCTCTAAAATCAACAGGGACCATTCATTACAGCAACTGCCAACAAGTGAATATTCAATTTGGATCCTTTTACTACAAAAAACAGGGTAACCTGGCATATATGTTTAAGGGTGACAGTAATACACAGTGGGTCTTTGTCTACCTATGTAGTGCACTATGGATCATAATCAGTACCACTAACCGGGGAATCTGCAATATCTATATACCTACACTCACTGTAATAATGATTACAATCCTCCCCGTCACAGATTCATAGTACCCCATGCACGTTCATACATAGCAACATTGATTATACATAAGCACTCATTACTTTCCCTTAGGAAATACCCTCTAGGACTGATCCCAAAAATCAACCTTTAAGAAGTACACTTGGCAACGTATCCAAGTACACTTATCAACGCATTCAATACAGGACTAGGTTAGTTCATACCATTATGTCAATCATACACTGGTCACAACCATTACCTTTATGACTCATGCTTAATATGTATTTTCCATATCCTATTCCAATCTTGATAACAACTACTGCATTTACCCTATCATAAAGAGATCCTAAACATGGTTCCCTCCCCTTTTTTTTTTTTAAGCGTTTACTTGTATCTATGACCTGTACATATATTGTAAATAAGATGTAAAACTTTCATATAACAAAGTTTCTAATTGTAGATATCTTTGACTTTTTCAGCGACTATGTGATCAAGGCCTATAATTGGGCCGAAACGTCATATGAAGTCATACAACATTATAAATAAACTCTCACTTATAAGCAAATATTTCTTTGTACTTGTGCAGTGATTCTGAAAATACCTGAAGCCATTTCTTGTCAAACTACTGTGTTCTCTCTTTTTAAATCATAATGACAACCAAAAACATCCAAATGACCCTGATCAAAAGTTCACATACCCCAGCTCTTAATACCGTGTATTGCCCCCTCTAACATCAATGAGAGCGTGAAATCTTTTGTGGTAGTTGTGGATGAGGCTCTTTATTTTCTCAGATGGTAAACAATTTACAATTCCTGTAAATTCCTGGGCTTTCTTGCATGAACTGCATGCTTGAAATCTCCTCAGAGTGGTTCAATGATATTGTGGTCAGGAGACTGAGATGACCACTCCAGAATCTTCACCTTGTTCTGCTGTAGCCAATGACAGGTCGACTTATCTTTGTGTTTTGGATCGTTGTCATGTTGGAACATCTAAGTACGTTCCATGCTCAGCTTCCGGGCTGATGAGTGCAAATTTGCCTGCAGTATTTGCTGATAACGTGCTGCATTCATCTTTCCTTCAACGTTGACCAAGTTTCCTGTGCCTTTGTAGCTCACTCACCCCCACATCATCAGCAATCCACCTCCATATTTTACTGTAGGAATGGTGTTCCTTTCATTATAAACATTAAACATTCTTGACACCTCTCCAAATGTAACGTTTATGGTTGTGGCCAAAAAGTTTGATTTTGGTCTCATCACTCCAAATTACCTTGTTCCAGACGTTTGGAGGCTTGTCTTTGTGCTGTTTGGCGTATTGTAGGCAAGATACTTTGCGGCATTTGTGCAGTAATGGCTTTCATCTGGCCATTACGACCATCTTCAACCATATATCCCATTTTTCTTCAAGTGCCTCCTTATTGTGCATCATGAAATAGCCACACCACTAATTTTCAGTGAGTCCTGTATTTTAGCTGATGTTGGGTTTTTCTTTGCATCCCAAACAATTTTCCTGGCAGTTGTGTCTGGAATTTTTGTTGGTCTACCTGATCGTAGTTTGGTTTTTACAGAGCCCCGATTTTCCCTTTGTTAAACACAGTTTGAACACTGCTGACTGGCATTATCAATTCCTTGGATATCGTTTTACTCTCCTGCTTTATACAATTCAACTATCTTTTCCTGTAGATCCGTTGACAATCTTTTGTTTTCCCCATGACTCACAATCCAGAAATGTCAGTGGCTGGATGAAAAATGCAAGAGTCTGTCTGGATCCCAGAAACTCACTCCACTTTTATGCACACACACTGATCACAAGCAAACAGGTCATAGGGGAGAATGTTACCTTTATTAGCCATTCAAACTCATTTGTGTTAACTTCTGTGCAGGTTATCAGGCCAAAATCACCAGAGTATGTAAACTTTTGATCAGGGTCATTTGGATGTTTTTGGTTGTCATTAGGATTTAAAAAGAGAAAACACAGTAGTTTGACAAATAATTGCTTCACCCAACCACTAACCATGAGTGGAAAAAAAGTTTGCGTATTATCATTCATATTTTCTCAAAAAAAGTCCAAGAAAGCAAAAAATTTGATGGGGTATGTAAACTTCTGAGCACAACTGTAGATGGGGCTTTCAACCCATACTCATGTAGCAAAAAAAAACTACATAAAACTCTGAGAATGTACGATCATTTTTGTGCAGAAAAGCCACCGATATTCACCAAGTGTTTCACTATTTACACCATAGGGTGAAATTTGCAGCCAAATCCGCAAGTAACACATTTTCACAGTTACAGAAAATCTATACATAAAGCTGAGGTTGTCTCTTGAGGTTGTGACCTTCAACCAGAACAAATCTGTCTGGTTATGCAGTGATACATTGTTTGCCTAGTTTTCACTGGATTAAAAGGGATTTCTGGCAATTGTGTCTCATCATCGTCCACATCTTGTTGAGACATGTTCCCACCATTGCCTTCGTGAGACCGTGGCTGCTCAAATATTTGGGCATTGGTACATACGATCTCCTCATGACCCACTTCAACTTGACCTGGCAAGAGGCCAGAATCTACGAATGGATAAGTGAACAGCTCTTCAGAGTGTCCAAGTGTGGGATCAGTTATGTCCAGGGCTGGGCACTCGGCATGGTGGGAGGAAGGAGGATCAGGGTGTGGAATGTGCGGTCCAGTCTCACGGCTACTGACACTTGACCGTGTGGAAGACAGGGTATTTGTGGTGGTGCCAAACTGACTGGAAGCATTATCCGCTATCCAACTAACAACCTTTTGACACTGGTCTTGGTTTAATAGTGGTGTACTGCTGCGGTCCACTAGAAATTGTGACAGAAAGGTCGAGCGAGGTGATGTGGGCGTTTGTCATGGCGCAATTCGAGCTTGCACACGGCCTCGACCTCTGCCTGCACCACCATCACTTCCAGTTCCTTGTCCCTTGCCACCGGCCTTGCGCATTTTCAATGTTGTGCTGCCTGTATACAGCTAAATGAAGGCGTCCAAAAGATGGTTTTTAGCTGCACACTGAGATTACAGATTAGAGTGGTTTAATCTCGGCAGCTGGAACAGTCAGACACAAACGCTGACGTGTATACAGTGTTTTGGCGTATACTACTTGGAGCTACAAGCTACTCCTGCCGCACTAAGATGGTAAATGAATGTAGACAAGAGTTGGTTTTGAGCTGCACACTGAGATTACAGATTAGAGCGGTTTAATCCCGGCAGCTGGAACGGTCAGACACAAACGCTGACGAGTATACTGTGTTTTGGCGTATACCAAGTCGAGCGAACCCCTTACTGCCTATAGAGAGTTAAATTAATCCTTAAAAAGACTGTTTTGGAGATTTCCATCCTGTACACCAGCCCCAGATGTGATGCAGGCTGGTATACTAGCACAAGACGTTTGCTATATACCCTGCCAACCTGCCTGCCTGTATACAGCTGTATTAGTCATCAGAAGGACTGTTGTGGTAATTAGATTAGCAGCCCTGCACCTACACTAGTTGAAAGGCCACAAATCTGTCCCTCAATCAGCAGCAGCTCTCCCTACCCTGACTGTCTGTGGAGCAGAGTGACGAGCACAGCGCGGTCAGGTCTTATAAAGACTTGATCACAATGTGCAGCCAGCCAATCACTGTAGTGCCACAACCAACATGGCTGTGGCATTACAGTGTCTGTCAGCCAATCCCTGCATGTGGGCTGGATCTGTAAAGAGCACCAACATGCAAGGAGGTGGACCCCGAGCATAGCAAGAGTATCGCGGGATTACTCGGTACTCACCGAGTACCCCGAGAACCGAGATATTCGTGCAAGTACCGAGTAGTCACAAGCATACTCGCTCATCCCTAGCAACAAACTCTTAGTTCTTCCATAATAAACTCTTGGTTCTTCCATTGGGAATACAATGTCTTGCAGCGTTTGAGACATTATGTTTACCATATGGATCATGTG
This sequence comes from Allobates femoralis, assembly GCA_033576535.1. Lineage (NCBI taxonomy): Eukaryota > Metazoa > Chordata > Amphibia > Anura > Aromobatidae > Allobates > Allobates femoralis. Next base: position 237,254,952 of record JARQOC010000003.1, read on the forward strand.
ACCACACCTGTCCATTAGTCTACCAATTGAAAAGCCCTTCACATAGGAAAGATATTTTTAACTGGAGGAGGTTGCTGGAAAAAGTCTAATCACATGCTCTTTCATCAGCAGCCATATTGAGGATGGGAGGGCCGAGCAGTCTGTGAAGAAGGCCACACTAAAGGAGAAAATATTGAGAGACTCCAATATGAAGAAACTGACCTCTGGTTTTCAGCAGTCTAACATGTAAGTAAAGTCGCACACAGATTGCATTCACAAAGCTGCAACCTTCACAGATAAAGATTAGCAATAGTAATATTAATAATCCTATTCATTATGAAAATAAAAATGGTCAGATTTGCACTCACCTTTGTATAAATGAGTTGTTAACCCCTCTGTGATCCAAGTCATGGCTTAATGTGGCAATCATCAAGGATAAAATCTCTAGGTCACTGAGCTTATTCTATAGGAAGAAATGCATGTTTAGAATAGCATTAACAGTAGCTTTTGAAAGCGATATTTTCCTTTCTGCTTTCATTTTTAGCATGCTTTAATTAATGAGCATAATACATACAGTTCACCGCTTAGTTATTTCACAGTAGAGGTGATCTATAATGAACACAAAGATGCAGGGCTGGCTCCAGGTTTTTGTGGGCCCCGTGTGAAAGAGTCTTAGGGGTACCGTCACACCTGGCCATATCGGTGGAGATATCACCGGCGACGCACGGGGGGTGTGCACGTTTTTGGCGCCCTGCCAGCGTCGCCGTCGCGTGTTTACACGCGGCGATACCTCCGGCGACGCACCGCCGATGTTACAGGCACCATCGCCGCTGGGGTGTCCACAAACCCCAGCGGCGATCCTGTAACATGGGAGCCTATGGCTCCCATCGCCTGTAACATCGGCGGTCGCCATGTTACATGGGGCGATGTGTACACATCATCCCAGAGTGCTCGCCTGGTTTCAGAGCAGTGCTGAGAAACCAGGCGACCACTCTAAGGCGATACTTAGCGTCGATATCGCCTCTCTTTACACTAGATATGGCCAGGTGTGATGGTACCCTTAATGGGCCCCTTTAACACATACCACGATTCATGATTATAATATAGAGGCTGATGGATATACAGTGGGTATGGATAGTATTCAGACTCCTTTAAATCATTCACTCTTTCATTCATTGCAACCATTTGGTAAATTCAAAGAAAGTTCATTTTTTCTCATTAATGTGCACTCTTCACCCCATCTTGAATGAAAAAAACTGAAAATGTAGATATTTGTGCAAATTTATTAAAACAGAAAAACTGAAATATCATATGGTCATAAGTATTCAGACCCTTTGCTCAGACACTCATATTTAAGTCACATGCTGTCCATTTCCTTGTGATCCTCCTTGAGATGGTTCTACTCCTTCATTGACGTCCAGCTGTGTTTAATTAAACTTATAGGACTTGATTTGGAAAGGCATACACCTGTCTATATAAGGCCTCACAGCTCACAGTGCATGTCAGACCAAATGAGAACCATGAGGTCAAAGGAACTGCCAAAGTAACTCAAAGACAGAATTGTGGCAAGGCTCAGATCTGACCAAGGTTACAAAATCATTTCTGCAGTACTCAAGGTTCCTTAGGCCGGGAGTCCTCTACACCTGACCAGACTTAGGACACAAGGACGGGAGTCACGTGCTGACCCTACACATCGCGGTCACTATAGGTACCGCTCCAGCGATACACACCTGAGGTCTCCTTCTCATTTATCCTTCTAGCCTAAGGTACTCCACCTGTGCTAATACAATAAACCCTCATTCTGTCCTGTGACGTCTGTGACTTCAATTGAGTCCGGACCAGCAGGACTACCCTTGACAGGGATGACCTCACCCTAGCTGGACCACAAAAGTAAAGCTATACCACCTATACATACACCCCGAAACTAAGGACCAAGTCATATCCCTGATGAAAGCTCGAGATGTAGAGCTGAAACTTTGGATTGTAACACCACCTTTTTCACAAAAATAAAATCACAACAAAAAAGACTGTCGTTGCAAAGACTCTATTTTCATGATATTAGTGTGTGCCGGGGCTACTCCTATACTTTAGCTTTGTTTTTTCCCCAGAGCACCTAAATTGCGGTTTGAGCCTGTCATATCTACTCTATATAGAACCCTGACCTAAACCCAATTGAGCATCTCTGGAGACCTGAGGATGGCTGTCCACCAACGTTCACCATCCAACCTGAGAGAACTGGAGAGGATCTGCAAGGAAGAATGGCAGAGGATCCCCAAAATCCAGGTGTGAAAAACTTGTTGAATCATTCCCAAGAAGATTCATGTCTGTACTAGCTCAAAAGGGTGCTCATACTCAACATTCAGCAAAGGGTCTGAATACTTATGACCATGCAGTATTTCAATTTTTCTTTTATTACTAAATTTGCAAAAATGTCTACATTTCAGATTTTTTTGTCAGTAAAGATGGGATGCAGAGTGTGTATATATATTATATATACACATACAATATATATTTATATAATCCATTCTCTATAAATATAATTCCCTGTGCTCTGTTTCCTTCTCGTTGTGCACTGTCCCCTTCATGCGCCATCTCTCCCCATGTACTCTCTCCCCCATGTGTTGGTTTCTACTGTACCCTCTCCCCCCCTTGCAATATCTCCCCCCTCTTGTGATCTCTATCCCTGTGAACTTTCTCCTCCTTGTGTGCTATCCCCGTGCACTGTCTCTCTCCTCCTGTGCACTGTCTCTCCCCCTGTTTGCGGCCTCATTCCTCCCTGTGTGCTGTCTTCCCATTTTGATGTTTCCCCCTGTGCATGGTTCTCTCCCCTTATGTGCTCTTCTCAACCCTGTGCACTCTTCTCCCCCCATATGCTGTCTCTTTCCCTTATCTGCTGTATTACTTCCCTTGTGCACTGTCTCTCTCCCCTGTGCACTCTCTTCCCTTTGCAATGTCTCCCCTCGTGTGTTCTCTCTCCTTCATGCACTGTCTGCTCCCCTCTGTGTGCTGTCTCTCTCCCTGTAGATTGTCTCACTTCCCCCTATACACTGTCTCTCGCTCTCTGTGTGCTGTCTTCTCCTGTGCACTGTCCCTCTCTCCCCTGTCCATGGTTTTCTCCTCCTGTGCGCTGTCCTCTCCTATGCGCACTTCTATCCCTGTGTGCTGCCTCCTCTCCATGTGTGCTGTTTTTTCCCCTTGAGTGCTCTCCCCCGATGCGCTGTCTGTCTTCTCCCCTCATGTGTTCTCTCCTCCATGCGCTGTCATTTCGCCTCATGTATTATCTTCCCATGAGCTGTCTTCTCCTCCTGTGCGCACTTTCTCCCTGTGTTCTGTCTCTCTCTTTGTGCTTTCTCATCTCCTCGTGTGCGCTCTCCCCCCTTGTGTTGTGGAATGCAAGTAGGAGGAAATCAGTGCATGATAACCATGTAGAGGAGCCACGGAGCCATACTACATTCCACAGTGTAACTCAAATGGGAGGAAGACAAGGAAATGACATCACAGGCGGCAGAAGCAAAGGGTAACATAGAGCAGACCCAAGCGCAGGCGATAGTGAGTTCTGGCGCCGAGGCGCACGACACTGCATGGCAAGTGTACCGGATGATGTGTGGGTCCCCCTGTCAGCTCAGGGTCCTGACAATTACCCGGGTGCTCCGGGTGCTTGCATCCCTGAGTAAATACAGTGATAAAAGTGTACAAACTGAACAAACCCCTGATAGCTGAATGTGTCATAGCAGAGCTTTTCCTGGGCTACTAATAGTACAGTTGTGTTCACTAGAGCTGTCACTCTAGAAGGAAAACCCACCCTGCTAGAAATCAAATAGTAAGGAGATTGCATTGCTCTGAACTGCTCAAGCGACAGCTTGAGAATACCCTTTTAAATGTTATGTGTCATTTATATTTTTATTAGGAATTTAAACCAGATACTAGTAAACATTTTTTCCGATACTTACCTATCTTCTGCTTGCAGAAAAACAGGAATAAGAAAACACTCCAAATTGCCAGTGAATTAACGTGAGGCCTTTTATTCACATGTGCATTAATAAAATATCTTACTGTCTTGTATTTAACAGGTTTCTGCATGCCAACCTTAAATACTGTGATGCCTTCTGTTGTTCATTTTCTGCTGGTACATTTTTTATTTTATCCTCTGTACCCGATTATAGAGCAAACATTGTCTAAGTTGTTTATAGCATTTATTCCGGGGTCACATGAGTGTATGTTCTCTCATGCGACAGAATCGGATTGATTATGTTGATGATACTCGGATCAATCTCTGATCGCAGTTTAATCAGAGTGTCAATTTAGTGTGATCCAATTCTTTCAAAGGAGACAATCATATCACAAGTGAGGAAAAGATAGATAACAATATTTCTATATCTACTCCATTCTGTAATTCTGCAGAAATATAATCCAAGGACCAAATGTCAACCGATGATTTCCATGCACCCATAGACTTGACAAGGTGAGCAGCATTCAATGTGCGATGCCACTTGCAATATATGCTGTGATTTTTTTTTCTCATGGTGAATCAGCATCAAGAGCTAATGACCTAATACCAGAAAGTCCAAGAACAGGCACATTCTACATGCTTACCAAAATCCACACATCAGGAAATCTAGGAAGACCAATTATTTCATGGGTGGGCACCCTCACTGAACAATTTTCAGGATAGGTAGAGGGTGTTCTCAAACCCCTGGTAAAAGAGACACCCAGCTACATTCAGGACACAACTGACCTACTGAATAAACTGCCAACAATAGGCCCTCTAGCAGAAGGAACCATCCTCGCCATCATGGATGTGGAATATCTCTACAGCAATATCCCACACCAGGAAGAATTAAATGCCTGCAAAACCTTCCTGGAAAACACAGGGATTGATGCTGATTCCATGGTGATGCTTACAAAATTCACCCTCATGCACAACTATTTTATATTTGATGATAACATATATTTACAGGAGACTGACACAGCAATGGGAAGCACAATGGCACCACAATATGCAAATCTTTTCAGGGCCAAGCTTGTAGGTGACTTTTTATCCACTTGTTCTATCAGGCCTCTGGCCTATTACCGTTATATCAATGACATTTTAATAATCTGGATGGAATCTGAGCAACAACTGAAGATGTTCCATGAACACTTTAATCAGTTTCATCCCACCATCAACTTAACACTCAACCACTCCTGCATTGAAATCAGCTTTCTGGACACCATCGTCAAGCTACGGAACAATGACGTAGAGACATCCCTGTACCGGAAGCCAATTGGCCATCCAACATATCTTTGATGGGACAGTTTTCATTCAAAATACATAAACTCAATTTTGTACTGCCAGGACATCAGATACAATTGGATATGTTCCAACCCTACAGATAGAGACAATCACCTTGAGGGCCTCAGAAAGACTTTATTGAATCAGGGCTACATTCCAAGATCAATTGAAAACAATTTACAAGAGCCACCAGAATATCAAGGAATCATCTCCTACATTACAAAACTAGAATAAACTCCCTGTTAAATGTAGTCACTCCCTGTTAAATGTAGTCACTCCAAATGACATATACTTCAACAGAAGAAGGAAAAAAACGGGTCCCTCTAGTAGTCACCTACAATCCAAATCTGTCGGTGTTAAGAGAAGCTGCACGAAAACTGCAAACAATACCACAAAAAGATGCCCCAATAAAATCAATATTTCCAGACCCCCCACTTCTGTGTTTTAGACAATCTCCGAATCTAAAATGCATCATTGTGAAAAGCTCACTGTCCTCTCCAGCAGCAACAGAAACCTTTCACTGCAACCAGAACATTTCCATTTATAATGATAAGACAAGATAAAGATTCCTGGCTCACATCAAGACTACAAGATCTCAGGTAGCTTCAGTTGCACCACAAGCAATGTGGTGTGCTTAATTATATGTACCAAATGTCCAACAGGTGGTATGTATGTAGGTGAGACAGGACAAAAATTCAGAACAAGAATTAATTCTCATCGTCACACAATAAAAGAAAGACGTATTCCACCTACCTGTAGCCAAGCAATTTTGCAGCCCTGACCACAGTGTAATAGATATGGGGCTGCTCATTTTAAAAAGCAACTTAAACTCTCCGAGACAGAGAAGAATTTGGGAATGCAAACTGATAACGACCTTTGACACATTTTACTGCCAGCTGCTGTTCCTTCCCCCTCCCACTATATGCTTCACATCACCTGTGTTATGTATTGCATTATTCCATCCTGTATTTGTATATATATGTGCTTCTCCAGAAGCATGATGAAGAGGCCATAGTGTCTCGAAAGCTTGCTTTGCTTTTTCTTACCATCTTTTCAGTTAGCCATTAAAAGGTATTGTGGCGCCCCACGTAGTCAGGCGTCACAGTGGGGTATTGCACCCGTAAAAGAGGTGTAATTTCCCCAGCTGCAAGTGGACCCTAGGTCGGTGGGTGGGCCCCATTCCTGCCCTCCCACATTAGCAGAATGGTGGGAGGTTACCCGGGAGGGAGATATATTCACCTTCAGGGGGAACAAAGAGCGGCTATTCTGAGGAGGAGAGGAGTCGGGACAGTTGGAAAAGAGTGTGGAACGAGCCGGAAGGTTTACCCGGACAGCTTTACGCTGATCCAGAGGAAAGGAGAAAGAGGATCCTGAGGGGATCCTGGAAGAGGGCGCCCAACGTGCAGAGTCTAGGTCCTAGAGAAAAAGGGAGAACCCCGGCGTGGAGCGACCATACTCGAGGGGATTCTCCAGTCCACCACGGGAACACCAGGCCCGAGGATCCAGCCAAGGTCTATCTTTGCAGTTGCTAACCGGCTGCTGTGGTCCGTTTACCGCCACAGCACCCTGCCAGACGGAGCAGTCTGTCTGCTTCCTCACCACGAGGGAGGGGACCCCCAATACTACCTAGACGGAGCCATTGGATATAGACTCATCCTAGGCGGGGAAGAAAGGACACGGGTTCGTCAACTAAGGTACACCACGGGTCCCACTATACCACCTGGGATCCACTTGCAGCCACCCATAGAGCTACCTGTTACTTTAACAACTGAGGCTGAACTGTGGACTTTGTATTTACTACTGAATGTTTACAGTAAAGTACCCGGGAGAAAGTGACTTTGCCTGTGTATGGTTTTCTCCATCAACCTGCTTGTTTTCAGGAACGCTGCCCCGAAGGACCAGCTCTACCTGTAGGGAGCTTTGCCATCTCAGCCGCATTACTATCGGCCTCCGGAGGACTGTGGCGGCGCTGGTGACCCATCACCAGGTACTACAGGTGGTGTCACATGACAAACTCTTATCCCCTGTACATAACCCCTTATTGAAGTGTCACCCAGGCCACGCGCTCAGGCACTGCCACCCGTGACATCCCCATGAAAGCACCCACCGAGCCTGATACCCGAGTACCCCAGGGCCTGGGGCTCACAGTATCATCCACTGAGCACTATCAGATTCTAATATTTAAATATACTTAAACATGTATTCCACATAAAAACTAGTTTTTCAACCATATGACATTTTCTGATGACACATTCCCTTAATTTATGGAAAAAAAATATTTTGCTCTCCATGAAACAGAATGTTTCAGGTTGTTTGTCGATTTCCTAGTTTTTGGAGGCAATCTAGAAAGCTGAAAGTACAGCTTGATGGAAAGTATTACATACATATTTTATTTTATTTTATTTTATACATACAATGTTTATCCAGATGTAACAGAATAGTTGTCATATTCAGTTATTCATAAGCTTAATAATGTTCAAGAAAATTTCTGTTTAAAGAATGTTTCCTAACAGTATGATGGAACACCCACTTACAGGAAAGGTTAGATTAATAAGGAGGGCCAAACACATTTATTCCATCAAATGCTAGAGCAAGATCTCCTGTCTATCCGAGGAAAAAAGTCTGACAAGTGCCCCATAGACAAAAGGCCGGTTTGCACACACACAGATAATTGTGCAAAGATTGTTTGCAGATCTCTGGTTGCAGTGAAATCATGGACACATTGTTCAATTTTGTGGCTGTGTACAAATGTAACAATGTGTCCATGATTTCACTGCAACCAGAGATCTGCGAATAATCTCTGCACAATTTTCTGTGTGTGTAAAAGAGCCTTAAGAAGGGTCAAAGTGAGATCTGATGTTTTGTCCAATTGCACACGGACCAAAAATATGGCTCTCTGTCCCTGCAGTTATAGTCTGGGATCTGAGATTAGTCTGATACCTGAATTTTGCCAGTCCTCAGGGCAGCAAACATGCATTGTGCTGTGTTGAAGGCATGTCTCCAGTTGTGATAGGCTACATTCTTCCGATAGTTTTTCTTTACACTTAGAATCCATCTGCACAGAGTCTGTAATTGAGATGAAAGGAGTGATTTACAGCGTTATAGACACACAGTATGACACCTGTTTAAGGCTGGCTTCACACCACGGCGCAGTCCGGTCCAGGTCTGTCAGGCATGAACCTGACAGCCCCGGACTGGATCAGCACACAGAACCGGAGGGCCAAATGTGCCCTCCGGTCCAGTGTGCAGCCAGATGGCTGTAATTGCAGCTGCAGCTGCTGATTTTTCAAGACCGCGGCTAGCATGGAGCTAGCCGTGGTCCTGAAACAACAGCGGCGTGCAGTCGCCGGAATCCGGTTCCCGGATTCGCCCAGACCGGGGCAATCCGGCCCCATAGGCTCCCATGTTAGGGAGAACCAGATTGCCCCGGATGCGGGAGAATCCGGGACAATCCGGGCAAATCCGGGATCCGTTTTTTTGGGGTGATTTTTCTCCCTGGACACAAAAACGTTGCAACATTTTTGTGTTCGGTGAGGATAATCCGAATTCTCCCGGATTCCACCGCAGAGATGAAACCGGATGGCAGAGAGCTGCCATCCGGCTCCATCCGGGCCCATAGGCTACTATGGGGCCAAAAACCGGTCTGGGGCTGTCTGGTTTACACCGGACAGCCCCAGACCGGATCTTGCCGTGGTATGAAGCCAGCCTTAGAAATGAAAGTTGTTGAAAGGAAATAATAAAGTCAAATATTGCATTGTCATTTAGTAGAGATAATTGAACCTAGTAAATTCAATCCATGCATTGCAGTAAATGAACTGTGAAATATGCTTGTGAGAACCCAGCCTAAGGTCCTGTGCCCATAGTGCATTTTTACCTCAGTTTTTGATTAATTTTTTAGTGCAGTTTTGTCATTAAACTTCATTCAAATCCTTTTGTCAGCAAAATCCATGAGAATTTGGACGTTTTTGGGAACATTTTTTACCCCTTGTAGATTTGCTGCAGAAATAAATCTGCAGCATGTCAGTTCTTGCAGCGTTTTTCTTCCCCAAATGCATAAAAAACGCATGGATAAAATGCATAAAAAATGTGCATTTTCATGCCAGGATAGGATGTTTCGATGTAGAAATTTCTGCAACCAAATACTCAACGTGCACATATACCGTTAGGCTATGTTCACATGGTGCGTTTTTTATCCATTTTATGTTGTGCATTTTTCTCTCTTTTTGAGTTGGAAATCTGGATCAGCTTACAAAATAACGCATCTGAAAACGATCATCCATTTCTGATCTGTTTTTTATTCCATTTTGGCTACACTTTTTCTGGTGCATTTTTTTTATCCCATAGATAATGGTTTCAATGTGAGAAGTGGATCAGAAAAGAGCACCCAAAACTGACATGCTCATTCTTTTTGAGGGCCACTTTTCAAGGGAAGAAGAAAAAAAGATTTAGTACCATGTTAGGCTAGGGCCACACTTCACAGGTCACCCACGTTAGACGGATGACATTACTGCAGAGCCCAGCCTGCTGTAACGCTGACCGCTAATGTTGGGTGCTTCCTATGAACGCTGGTCCATAGAAACCCGCTGTTTACTATGGATACAGCTTCACAGGAAGCCCCAGGCAGTGCGCTTATCCAGGACGCACAGGGAAATGTTGCCGACAACGTTTTCCTGTGCGTCCTGGATAAGTGCACTGCCTGTGGCTTCCTGTGAAGCTGTATCCATAGTAAACAGTAGGTTTCTATGGACCAGCATTCATAGAAAGCACCCGACGTTAGCGGTGAGCGTTATGTGGCATCCTGACATTACATGTAGCCACAGGACCACCTAAGGCATGGATGGATTTCCACAACAGGTAATCCACATTCACACAACACCTTCCACCCCAGAACAGTAGGGGGAGCTCCACTTGCTGCCTTTAACCCCTTCATGACCCAGCCTATTTTGGCCTTCCTGACGTTGCCATTTTTTGGCCAGTGTCCCTTTCTGAGGTAATAACATTGGAACGCTTCAACGAATCTTAGCGATTCTGAGATTGTTTTTTCCTGACATATTGGGCTTCAAGTTAGTATTAAATTTAGGTCTATAATTTTTGCGTTTATTTGTGAAAAAAATCAAAAAATAGGCAAAAATTTTGAAAATTTTCCAATTTTCTAATTATGAATTTTTATTCTGCTAAACCAAAGTTATGTGACACAAAATAGTTAATAAATAACATTTCCCACATGTCTACTTTACATCAGCACAAATTTGGAAAACATTTTTTTGGTTTTGGTAGGAAGTTATAAGGGTTCAAAGTTCATCGGCAATTTTTCATTTTTCCAGCAAAATTTACAAAACCATTTTTTTAGTGACCACATCACATTTGAAGTCCCTTTGAGGGGTGTAGTTGATAGAAAACACCCAAAAGTGACAACAATCCAAAAACTGCACCCCACAAGCTACTCAAAACTAAATTTAAGAAGATTATTAACCCTCCAGGTGCTTCACAGGAACTAAAGCAACATGGAAGGAAAAAAAGGGCATTTTAATTTTTCCAACAAAAATGTTCTTTTAGCCTCAATTCTTTCATTTTCACATGGGCAACAGGATAAAATGGATTCTAAAAATTGTTGAGCAATTTCTCCTGAGTACACCGATACCTCATATGTGGTCATAAACCACTGTTTAGGCGCACAGTAGGGCTCAGAAGGGAAGGAGCGCAATTAGACTTTTGGAGCTAATTTTCCATTCAAAAAGTCAAATGGCGCTTCTTCCCTTCTGAGACCTGCCGTGCACCCAAACAGTGGTTTATGACCACATATAAGGTATCGGTGTACTCAGGAGAAACTGCCCAACAATTTTTAGGATCCGTTTTATCCTGTTCCCCATGTGAAAATGAAATAAATTTAGGCTAAAAGAAACTTTTTGTGAAAAAAAAAGTACTTTTTCATTTTTACAGATGAATTTGTGAAGCACCTGGAGGTTCAAAATGCTCACCACCCATCTAGATAAGTTCCCTGGGGGCTCTAGTTTCCAAAATGGGGTCACTTGTGGGGGAGCCCCAATGTTTAGGCACACAGGGGCTCTCCAAATGCGACATGGTGTCCGCTAACAATTTGAGCTGATTTTTCAGTCCAATTGTTAGCTGACACCATGTCGTGTTTGGAGAGCCCCTGTGTGCCTAAACATTGCAGCTGCCCCACAAGTGACCCCGTTTTGGAAACTAGACCCCCCAAGGAACATATCTAGATGCACAGTGAGCACTTTAAACCCCCAGGTGCTTCACAAATTGATCCGTAAAAATGAAAAAGTACTTTTTTTTCCCTCAAAAAAAATATTTTTTCATTTTTGCAGATCAATTTGTGAAGCACCTGGGAGTTCAAAGTGTTCACTATGCATCTAGATTTGTTCCTTGGGGGGTCTAGTTTTCAAAATGGGGTCACTTGTTGGGGAGCTCCAATGTTTAGGCACACAGGGGCTCTCCAAACGCAACATGGTGTCTGCTAACAATTTAAGCTAATTTTCCATTCAAATTGTTAGCGGACATCATGTCGCGTTTGGAGAGCCCCTGTGTGCCTAAACATTGGAGCTCCCTCACAAGTGACCCCATTTTGGAAACTAGATCCCCCAGGGAACATATCTAGATGGGTGGTGAGCACTTTGAACCCCCAGGTGCTTCACAAATTGATCCGTAAATATGAAAAAGTACTTTTTTTCCACAAACATTTTCTTTTTTCATTTTTACAGATTAATTTGTGAAGCACCTGGGGGATCAAAGTGCGCACTATGCATCTATATAAGTTCCCTGGGGGGTCTAGTTTCCAAAATGGGGTCACTTGTGGGGGAGCTACAATGTTTAAGCACACAGGGGCTCTCCATATGCAACATGGTGTCCGCTAACAATTGGAATTATTAGTGGACACCATGTCGCATATAAAGAGCCCCTGTGTGCCTAAACATTGGAGCTCCCCCACAAGTGACCCCATTTTGGAAACAAGACCCCCCGGGAACTTATCTAGATGCATAGTGAGCACTTTGATCCCATGGGTGCTTCACAAATTGATCTGTAAAAATGAAAAATTACTTTTTTTTCACAAAAAATCTTTTTCCCTTTTACGGACTAATTTGTGAAGCACATGTGGGTTCAAAGTGCTCACTATTTATCTATATAAGTTCCTTGGGGGGTCTAGTTTCCAAAATGGGGTCACTTGTGGGGGGCTCCAATGTTCAGGCACACAGGGAGGGGCTCTCCATGCGCGACAAGGTTTCCGCTAACAATTGGAGCTAATTTTCCATTGAAATAGTTAGCAGACACTACGGCAAACTGGAGAACCCGTGTGCCACCAGCACAAGGGCAACTGGAAGAGTTGGGGTACAGCAGCAGAAAATGCAGCCTCTAATGAATGCGCTATTTTCTTGGGTGGCTGTGGTTGCAATTTGCAGCATGGGGGTCCCACAACATTTGGGTCTCTCCACGCTGTGGATTCCAGCCCGCCAACTGCCAAGTTATACCTGGATGGCTACCAAAAATACAGTGAAGGCCTTTTTTTTTTTAATTTCTAGAACTGATTTTAGAAAAAAAAAATGATGTGGGGCTCCGCCATATTTTTGGATCAGCCAGGTACAACTTGGCAGCTACAGACTGCTAGCAACCCCCAGCTGCCTCATTGTACCTGACTGCAACCAAAAATACAGCAAATCCCATTTTTTTTTTATTTCTAGAACTAATTCTAGAAAAAAAAAAATGACGTGGGGCTCCGCCATATTTTTGGCCGAGCCAGGTACAACTAGGCAGCTGGGGGCTGGAATCCTCAGCATGGAAAGGCCCAAGCGTTCTGGGCCCCCCATGCTGCGAATTGCAGCCCGCAGCCGCCCCAGAAAATGGCGCATTCATTGAAGCGCCATGTTCTGGTGCTGTACCGAGGCTCTTCCAGTTGCCCTGGTGCCGGTGGCAAACTGGGTAATAAAGGGGTTAATGCCAGCTTGTTTATTGGCAGCTGGCACTAAGCCTGAGATTCATAATGTCGGGCCAATGATAGACCCGGCCATTAGGAATCTCTAGTAAATAGTCAAAAAATTCCACACAGATAAAAATCTTTTCATTTGAAAAAACACACACAAAATTTGGACTCCATCTTTATTATAAAAAGATCCGACGTAGTCCACAACAAAGGTCCCACAATGCATGGTCGCCATGCAGGCGGATCGGAGTGCAAGGTAGCGATCTGACAGCCCGGGTGCAGTGATCCACTATC